>OY735236.1:6099646-6109646 GCA_963457665.1 Thysanoteuthis rhombus | reverse complement strand
GGATTGATCAAAGCGAAATTACCACCTTTACATCATAGTTGCTCGTGTTGGAAGATACGCAGGCACACTACAGGGATTGGCGTTTTTAACTATGACACGTCCTAATGGAATGGTGAACGTTTTCGTGGACTGCAAAGATCAACTGAGGTTTGTGGCCAGAGATCAATCTGCGTTGTTTCAAACATATAATGAAGAAAGGTACTTCAAAAAAAATGATAAGCATTTTCATTAACCCGCAAATCTTTCCGGACAGAACGTTTGTCTTTAAACAGTGTTCCTTTACTGGAGAATACGTTTGTTTATTTTCATTCCTTAAATAGGGCTTTGGTCTTTCTTTGGCATGCCGCGGATGGTATCTAAATCTTAATCAAAGGTCCCTTCCCATAAAAGGCCATTCACAGCCTGTGGTCAACAGAGTACACCGATAAGCGAGCCAAGAGTCGTCATTTTCACCCGGAGAGGAATGGTCCTCAATTTCCTCTTGCATCTAAGCCAACTTTCTCGTCCTCCGTTCAGTTTTCCTTGCTTTGAATCTTGTATCTATTATATTGAGTTTTCTCACATCATTCATGAGCTGTGGAATCCCTATGTTGGAAAAAGGAAAAATAAACAAGACGTTAAATTGAAACTTGAGCAGTTCCTTCTTTTTTCCCTGGTACTTTTTGCCTTAACTGCGGACACGCGAACCAAGGGTCCCACCTAAATGCTGCTTCATCATACCCCTCGGTAGCTCATTTTGCAACAGATGACCACATCACAATAAATAGCAAATATAGAAATGAAATAATTTCATTGTTCCTGCTAAAAATCAAATTGAATTATACATAAGCAAATTAGTTCAATAAGATAACTCAGCTAAAAAATAATCTTAATTTTCATATCTCAATAAATTGTTACAATGATATGTTTCTATTTTGTCGATCCTTTTCGCACTGAGATACAATCAGTTATCTGCGCGCTGACTTATCCTTGTGCTAAGCAGAAAAGTCTGCACTAAGTAGAAGTGCATGGAGTAGTTAATATATATATATATATATATATATATATATATATATATATAATATTACATCATTCCAAAATAATTAGTTGTCTCCCTTTATTTGGATTCAAATCCGTTGAACACTTTTTTTTGTTAACATTCTTTTCAAAGTAAATTGATTAGATTTCTAACTGTAAAAATCGTATGTATATTTTGTTTATCAATATAAAGAAGCATTGACTTAATCAAAGATGTAGTCTATGTATATATTTTTCCTGTGAGCATCTGAAACCAGTAACCAGCTTACATGTATGTATATAAAGGAAATTGTATTATTTTTTTCATCTTAGGAGATGACAAGAGCGAATAACTCTTATCATTAAGAACATACAAGAAAAAGATTAACCGTTACTAATTGGATGCTGTAGTTACGTTTTTTAACGTCTTGTTCCGATACCAATTTATTAGAGTGATATTTCATGACGGTCAACGTGTAATTGCCAGTGTTGACAACGTACAACTTTTAATGAGAAGATATTAGAATGCATTCGTTGCTACATATTTATTCTCATATTTCTCTCCGACGTAATAAGACCAGTCTTATGAAACGGTAGCCGTAACAATATGGGTATGGAAAACGGAATTGGTGAGTAGAGTTCAAGGTTCAATCGGAACTTAACACTAGTGCCCTTGGTAAACGTATGCATCGAATTCCTCCCTCACCCCAGTTGTAGGTGAGTTGAAGCACCCACCTATATTATCATTATCATCATCATCATCAGCAGTAGCCTTTTAGGGTTCGTTGTTGGATGCAAACCTCCCCCAAGATTCATCAGACCGCTCTATAATAGTCGTCGCGGGGCCGATACTTTTTGAATTGTAAGCTCGTCACCGGATCCTATTTTCTGTCGGCCACACTTTTGCAGATGATCTCTTGGGAGCAATCTTATTAGTCGTAATGTCCAGCTGTTGTTTGACATTAGCACTTTTTGTGCCTAATTCAACGCGTTTTCAGTTTTGGCCGTCTCATCAAAGAATTGCAGCTTATTTTTTTCTTCCAGCGATTGAACTCTTTGCTTTTTATGTTGCTAACAAAACCTCTTGCTTGATTCATTCTACGGCCTTCTTCAGGTGTACAATCCGAATTTGTCAGTGCTGAACAATTTTTTTTCTCCATTCGTAACAGCGCATAAAATGTTGGATTTGGGTGGGTTTTTTTTCCTTTACTTGTTTGGCAATATTTTCCATACCAGAATCTTACATTATAAGCCTTGTCATCGCTGGAAAAAGAAATCTATGCTCACCACCATCACATTCAGATAGAACACCTGAAGAAGGTTGGGGAATGGATGGGCCGAAATATTGTGTTGACAACAGAAACAAGAAGGTGTTCGACCGTCCGAAAACCTCTTTGAATTTCGACAACTGTCCTCAAAACTATGTACAGAGTATCTGTTCTTCAGAACTGACCAGGTGCAGAGTGGCGTCACGGTTATGGCCAGTCAAGTTCAAGGTTCAAGGGAAACTAAGACTAATACTGTTGGAAAATACATTAACCCACTTTCCTCTCCACTCGTGGGTGAATAGCAGAACAGTTCAAGCTCTCCCAGTCTTGAAAATTTAAGTGTAATTTTTCATTGTTTAGATTCTACAAGTCACTTTTAGATTTGATAAATTAAAAAACAAAAAAAACAAACGATACTTCAATTGTTAACTGAGGACTTAAAAACGTGAAAAAACTTTTTTTAAAAATCCAAATATTAACCGCACTGAACACAATTTCGAAAAAGGAAGCAAAAACATCTGAATTGGCGACGTTGCTTCACCATTTGAAGGCTGATCCACAACGAGAAGGTTACTCTGAGATAATGAAACAAGGAACCTCAAGTTTGTGTGAAAGTGGAGGGATTAAGTGTTGGGCTGGCAACTCCAATACATAAAAACTAACCTGCTTCTGAAACTACCCAATATCTCAAGTACATCGCATTCGTGTGTCGTGATCCAAATACTTACCTCACTAACTTGAAACTTTTCGTTGTTCCTGTGTAATATATTACAGAGATCCATGGATAAGTTCCTCGGCAATATATCACCTGAACAAGCCAAACGAAGAACACAGTCGAGACATTTAAAGAAAAAAAAGCAATCAATACGTTAAGATGAACCCCAAAGAACATATATCATGTCAACCTACCACACAATAACCGTGCCATATACATCTATCAACGCATCTTTCCGCAGTTTCATTCCTATATCAGTTACATCTCTAGTGTTAACATCTCTGTCATCAACCCTAAGTTACAAATTTGATTTACGTTTAAGAAATTTCGCTGTAACTTTTTCTACTCTTCAGTATCGAAAGGTAAACAATATATTTTTCTCTTGAAAAGATGGCTGGCTCCCGTCGAAATGCATCGAACTGCGCCCACGGAATAATTATAAAAAAGATTGGGACGAGACAACTATCTCTTGAGTTTTCAATTTCACTTTCCCATTGTCATTTTTATTTATCTTTCTATCAATTCATATATATAATTCTTTAACTCTGAAAACAGTGACCAACATTCCAAAATAATTGAATACCTGTATAGAACGGGTAAAATATTCAAGGACACAAATACAACTAAAACTCTTAAAAAAAAAGGTTCCTTCTATCACTACTCAGGGGATTCTTTAGGGGCCCTTTCCAACATTTAGTTAGAGTGGTTATTGCATAATGTCAGTAAAATGCAGATGGACTACTTAATAGGAAGCTGATGGGTTCCCTGCACTGGGGGCCCACTTGCGTTTCAAAATCACCCTCAGCCCCCCCCCCACCAACCTAACCACTACCTTTAATTTTGACTTTTCATTTGGGAAAAAAATAATTCCCCTCACTTTTAACCCTCTTAGATTGGGAGAAAAAAAAGACTCCTTTCAAATTTCACCCTAAAAACTCAAGTTGCTTTCATTCAGAACGGGTAAAAATTTATATAAAATGTAAAAAAAGATACATGGTATTTGATGTATATGGACGGAAAGTAAGGCTCCAATTTAGCATTACAGTTACATTGTAAAAAGCCCAACCCCTTAAGAAAACTCATTTTTTGTTTAATTCTAAATTATGTCTGTTGAGTATGTATGCTAGAAGTGACTATGTTCTGTCCATGTTAGGATTTTTTTCTATTGCGTGACAGACTATCAGACACCTCTCACTCGTATATGGGATTCTTTAAGGACAGCTAAATTGTGTTCTTGATGTTATTGCTGCAAAGTTTTGGTCAATCTACACTTCAGCATCCACCACATGAACAATCCGTAACGAAAAGATGAAACGTGTTTATTTGTTCGGAAGCGATCCATAATGGCTTCTAGAATAACAAACAAAACAAAACAAAAACAAGTCGTTTCAGCACAACTAGCAACATGGGCGGATCCACAACCGTGACCCACGTTTCACAGCAATTGCAATCGATTACCAAGGGAGATCACTAATATTTTATTTGTCGAAGCAACCTTTCCGGCACATACTGGTAAAACTAGTTAGTACAATGTTGATCCTTTGAGTTTTCTGTCATAGTTTCTTACATCTTTTGCCCCTGGTGGAGTCCGTTCGGATAGTGTAATGATTAAGAAGACTGAGTCAAACAAAAAAGAAAAGGTCCAGGGCTCGATTCCTGGTTGAAGAAAAATTCTTCATCGGGACGAATTTACTTGTGCACTCAGTACCTGATAAAATATACTTCAAGCTATGTAACTAAGTTGTAAATATCCCTTCAAAGTATTCACATCCTACCAAGAGGTGGACGTAAAAACCTGTATGAATAAAGTCCTGGTCTCAACCGGAATTGAAACTAGCAAGGATCACTTATCTCACACATCCAATGGAAACTGGGTATTTTTGGAATCACCTGAAACTGTCCATTGTGATACCTCTTCATGTTGTCACCTTTGCATTGCTACTGGTCCTAGGTTAGTACTTACGCCTTCATCCAGGCCAATATTTTCTTTAACTAGAGGATGATTCGATTCTCAAGGTCCTATCTTCACTTGACAAGTTTTTATACCGTCTACTCTTTAGACAGTGTAATTTCATTTCCAGTAGTGTCAATTTGATAAGTTCAGGCGCCCGGGCAAGAGGACAATCTCGTAGGCAAGGGTGCAACCAAAACACCAAAGGCCCATTGCATAAACATCAAAGAAGTGATTACAAAGATATCAACCACCATCTTCAACTCCCAACGATATTCGACAGTGCAATTAAGGACCGACAACAAAATCTGTCAACATAGGTTTCCTTCAGTTTTTTAGCTGGTCCAGCTGACTGACTGGCTGAGTATGTAGCATACGTTCATGCGGCACCAATAGAGCTAAAGGGCTGAAAAATTCCACATTTAATCCTTAGTATGTGTAGTAAAAATTGCTGTTTAAATACCTCCACTAGATTAGTTTTCAAGTGGGGGTTCAATTTTCAATCAAAGTTTCTGCTAAATTGATCCCCTAGTTTGTGCCGCTGAAATTTCAGACTTTTTTGTTAGTGATAACCGTCTAACAAAATGATGCGTTGGTGACTTCTTCATTGATCACCATTTTTCCAATTTTTTAATTGATCACACCAACTACGGCATGCTGCCAAAAAACGTTGGTCAGATGACCGTTTCTATTGATTGACTAATTGGACTCCTTTCTCTTCTATTTATCTCCTTTGCACCTATTCCTTTTGTAGGTTTTGATCTTCTCCAAGGAAGTTTTGAAACTTTTGAGACAGTTTTTCGAAATGTAATCTCTTCGTTAGCAGCTTCGATAGGTATAACTCCATAAGGGAAGGAACTAGCTTTACGAAAAGAGTTTCTGTGTGAAATATGTCACCTTGGTTTATTCTGTGTATTAGTAACCATCAACCAAAACGACCAGCCTCTGCATAGTCGACTACCTAATTTTCTTCAGTTTTCGAGTTGGTTTAGCTGGTTAGATGCCTGGCTATATATACATCGTACAAGTTGCATCAATGGAGCGATAATGCTGACGATTTAAAAGTTTGCCCCCAAAAAGGTTATTGTTCTTTCAAACCCCTTCCCCCCCCAAACCTATAAAAAATGGTATTAAAAATTGATTTGATTTATTAATGTACCTTTACGCTAGATTTATCGCTGAGTTCGTGTTCATACTAGCTTTTCTGGTCATCAAACAAAAGATGACAGCAACTTATCCATTTGTCACCCTCTTCCTCATTTTTTGATTGCCCACCCCCAACTTGATATGTTGCTAAAAGACTTTGGTCATGTTACGGTTTCTTTTGAGAGACTAACCAGACCTGTTATCATAGTAACTGGGAACCACTGAAAGATTTTCTCCTCTTTCTTCTCACTCTTCGCATTTCAGTTCTTAATCATGGGGTCTTCCTTCTCTTTCAATTACAGCAGAAGCCACTTTTTCTTATCACTTCGGTACAGGGTGTTTTAGATAAAAATAACCGGCTGATGGTACCAATCTAAGTATATATATATAAAGAAAGCTACTCATTGTGAGCAGTTTGAATAAAGTGTGAGGGACTAACTGTTTTTTAAAACAATAACCGTTTGATAACATCATCCGTAATTGTAATGTAATGCTCTCCTTTATATATAATGCAAAAAAAGAGATATTGTCAAAGTCCAGTCCAAATTGATAAGAACAAGAACAATCCTCATCAATTTTACAGGAGTAACCTCTTCTCCGTTTGTCAACGTCGTCATGTAAAACTGCATATAAAATTAACATTTCCCGACCCTCATTGGGAGGGGACTGTCTCATCTGAACTGACAAGTCTGATATACCTACGAATTTATTTATTACATACGCAATACAGAAGTTGCAGTAATCATCTCAAGTCAAAATAGAAGTTTGAGAGGAGTTTAAAATTCTTTTTTGCTCAATTTGCTCATTTAGAAACTGGTTTAGGAAAGAGTTCTGTTCATTCGGTTGATATATTTTTCTTCTCCTCATCGTAGTTATATCCATTTATTTCATCTCTGTACCTCTCTGGAAATTAACGTTCTGAACCTGTTCCGAACCCATACCGGGAGTAAAATGCCGTTGGCCCCTCGGCTATAAGTTCTGGGTGGCCATCATTAATATTTACAAAAAAAAAAAAAAAAAAATATGGAAGCAAAATTCAGTATATTATTGCCAGACTAGCAAGAATTTAAATTCCAATTTTTTCCCTTTCTGGAATCTAATTTATCCAGCTCATCAGTAATTTGTTCTTTCTTGAAACATTGTTTCAAAGGAAATGCATGACAATTTTATCATCATCATCATCATCATCATCATCATCATCATCATCATCATCATCATCATCATCATCATCATCTGTCTTTTAACGTCCGTCGATAGACATAGGCCTTCCCCAGCATCCGCCACAATTCTCTACCATGGGCGTCACAGAGCCAGTATTTCCTGAATCCGTCTAGTTCATCTCTCTAGCTTGTGTTCTGTCTGCCTTGGTTTCTTATGCGATCTTTTGGGATCCATGTTGTGAGACGTGATGTCAATCGGTCATCTTTCATTCTTGCAATATGGCTGCCCATCACCATCAGACTTTTTTAATAGTTTCTATGATGTCATGGACACCCGTTTTCTTCCTTAGATACTGTGCTGTCTTGTGATCTCTCCATGTAAGGTTCAGCATGATTTTCTCATGCACACGTTGCATACTTCTCAGTTTGAGAGTCTGTATCTTGGTTAGGTTCCATGTTTCAGTTCCATAAGTGACTGTCGATAGAAGGCATTGGTTGTATACTCTTCTTTATTCTAAAATACGTACACAAGAGGGTTTATTTTTTGCCATAGTTTGCTTACTACGAATAAGTAGTTATAATTAAAACCTTTTTTGAATAAATAATGTAGAGTTCTTGCACATTGATTCAGCATTCATAAATTGAATATCTTTCACTTAATGTCAAGAGGCAATCAAGCTGGCTCACTCCCCGAACAACAGCCTCTAAAGCCTATGCCTTGATCAACGGGTCAGCAAACTATGACCCACGGGCCGAACCCAGCCCGGAGCCTCATTTCATTCGGCCTGTCGACTTAATTGAATATTTGACGTTGTACTCGAAGAATTTTTCCTTATCTATATTCGGCTTGCGAACAATAGAATCAAGAATAAAAAATGAGAGAACATCTAATTTTTGAAGTTGCCTCAAACGGATCAATTCTTCATAGCTTAAAATGTCCCTGCCATTTTTATTAATATACCGTTTTGTCTCTGGAGGCAGACATTTTATCATTCGCTTACTAATGTTACTACACTATGCAAACAACACAAACTTTCAGCCCCTGGGGGTATAATATAGATTTGAATAGATAAGAACATTTGAATAACCCAATAATGTAAAGAGCTAAAAAGATCGAGGAAGAATACAAAGTTTCCATTGTTATTTTTTCGAAAATATGCCTGAAAAAAATTGAGGCGTGTCTTTCATTGTTGCATATTTCTTTATGGTTGTACATATAACTAAACAACAGTGTTTCGTAAATTAGAATTATAGATATTTATTAAATTCCAATAACGCCCCCTCTAGATGCTCGAACACTCTTGAAGTCTTTTGTCATCACAATGTTCACTTGAAACAAACCAACTCCCCCAGGGGCAGCTTTTGCCAACTTTGAGAACCACTGATCCAAACCCTTTCCATCAGGGTAATGTCAGCAAAATCACTTCGTTGGTGTCGACATATGCCGTGAAATACAGTATACAAAATGTAAACCACGATTAGGCAAATTTTTGTCCCTCCAGAAAAGAATTCTCATTGATTGAGAGCACTGTAGAGCATATGTTTATTATTCGCCTTAGTCCGCAAAACAAAAAAAAAGTATTTCAGAATCTGGCCCGCCTCCCACCAAAATTGCCAACCCCTGCCTAAATCTACAAGCGTCCAACAATGCAAGTATATTTCAATATATATCCTGCTACCAAGGATTCGTTTCGATTCTTCATGACTTGGCATCTCAATGGTTTCTTCTTGAAAGTCAATGTCTTGTCTTTCAACTGAGCGAATGAATGGATACATTATCTATAAAATAATAGTAACACTACAGGGTATTAAGCAAAATAGTCTGACACTTTTCAGTTACCTACTCGTATAGAAGCAAAAGTTGGCAAAGTAAGTATATAAAGACTAACAAATGCTAATTCACTCTCGTTTGTTAGCAGATAAAGCTTAATAAGAGCCATCTGTAAATCAGAATTATTGATATTTATGGAATATCCAATCGCAATTTCATATAAAACCCCTGTTCAATTGTAGATTGGGAACAGTGAGTATAATGCCTGGTGTTCCTCACGGTTTTACCCCTTCATTGCACGGATCTGATAATTCAATCAGTAAAAGCTGTGACATGACATTTCGGAAGCAATCAAAAAGATGGTGATCATGAATAAGTCACTTTTCTCGCCTTTCGTTGGGCAGTGATAACTGAAAAAAAAACTAAAATTATCAAACGAACAAGTGTAAATGCTACCGGAAACAAGAAACCGGATCAATTTAGCATAAACTTACATTGCAAATCAAAAGATCAACTAAAAGTTTATTGGCGCCACTGTATACGTCGACCTTATAAACATAGACGGACGTGACCAAGTAAAAAACTTGGCAGTTTCGATTGATAGTTTCCGATGAAATTTTTCATATTACGATGTGTGTTTTCAGAAATGAATATTCCGAACTCATGCATATACAAATTATATATGTATAGGTATGATTATGTTTTAGCACATATCCAATATAAATCATAGATATGTATCTCTTATCACAAATGCATGTATACATTATAGATATATCAAATCATGGTAGACCCTCGAACCGTCTGAGCAGGCATAGATGTGCGCCACAGATTCCTCTTTGCTAGTTTCTGTGTGTGTATGTGTGTGTACATGTGTGTGCGCGCGTGTTTGTGTGCGTGTGTGTGTGCATGTGTAGGGCCCTAATCAAATTTTTGGGGCAACAAAAGTGCTTTCGGGGTGTCTACGGTAGATTTCTGACCCACAAGAAAACTTTT
>OY735236.1:6094646-6097146 GCA_963457665.1 Thysanoteuthis rhombus | reverse complement strand
CAAAAACAAGTTGATCTCAATAATCTTAAAAAAGAGAGTATACAACCAATGCATCCTCCCGATTGTCACATATGGAACTGAAACATGGAACCTAACCAAGAAAAAGACTCACCAACTGAGAAGTACGCAAGGCACACATGAAAGAATCATATGGAGAGATCACAAGACAGCACAGTTTGGAAAGAAGAAAATGGGAGTCAGAGACATCATCGAATCTATTAGAAAACTCGAATGGCAATGGGCAGGCCATGTTGCAAGAATGGAAGACAACAATGAACATCACAACTCACAGTATGGATTTCCAGAGATCCCATGCGAAATAGAGGCCGACAGAACACAAGATGGTGAGATAAACTAGACTAATCTAGAAAATACTGGCTTCCTGACGCCTACGACAAAGAATTGTGGCAGATCCTGGGGAAGGTCTGTGTCCAACGATGGACATTAAAAGACATTATGATGATGATTTATGGCAACAGGAGCTCTCAATACTTTGTAGGTATTAAGATTCACCGAAAGAACTATCACTCAAATGTGTAGACTTGCAAACGTTATTCTGGTTTCAATACCTTTGGGGGTTGTGAATCAATTCATGATCTTTTGCAATAGTCTTTCATGCTCACAATGAAAGTATGTTGTAAAATGCCCCCAGAGCGATGGAACACATGAAATCATAAGCAAACACACAAACCCACGCACTTATAAAACGAGGATAGACCCCCTTCACCATTTCTGATGGCTACGGTTGCACAAATAGTTGATCACCCTTTAAAAATTCATGAAAATATTTGAATTTCTATAAGATGAATTTCTTGTGGATATAATCACTGCACACAATCAGACAACTGCATCCAACACACAGAGTCAGAATCTCATTACAATACAGGCCCCTACCTATCACACCAGCTTCTCTAACTTCAATACCCAGTTTTAATGAATTCAGGATAAACACTTCCATCTAGTGTGCCACACGGGGCATACTGAATCGCTAACCTTTTGATCTAAATTATCCATGATTCAAATGTTTATTAACTTACACACATAATCACTGATATCTAAAAACATCAGGTGGAGTACTAGGATTCGTTTATGATCCCCAAACCTAGACATCGATATCCCTGACACTGCGGAGTAATTCACTCTATAAACTACCAACTTTACCAACCATTATTTACAGACCACGTATAGATACCCTATTGTCTTAAAAACCCCATTTATTGACAAAGCCGGGTCAAACATCGAAATCAAAGAATCATTTGTACAGCAAACCTTCTGATATTGCCATTTCACTCACCCACTCACTCTTGCTCTAACTCTCTCCTTTCTCCCTCTTCCTTAATCTCTCTCTCTCTCTCTCACTCTCTTTATCTCTCTCTTTCTTACCTGCATAAAGATATGAGATGTGACACCCAAATGTTCGTAAAATTTGAACAGCACGCAGGAACCGAGTTAAGTACTGGCTCTTGAATCAACCATTTTCGAGCAGATCTTACATATACATGTCCAGAGAAGGAGACAATCAAAACCAGTTTTAACAGTAACTAGTAACTATTTTTTTCAATAGTTAAATGCTATGGTATTCGTCATATAAGAAATAGACAATTACAGAAAGAAACGAAAACTTGTAGAACAACAGGTCTGGTTGGTCACTCAATATAAACTGAAATGTGACAAAACGTCTTTTGGTGGCATGTTGTGTTAAGAGTGATCAATTAAAAAGATTTGAAAAGAGCTTGTCGATGAATTAATTTGCTGACACAAACTGGGGATCAATTTAATCTTAACTCAGGGAGAGAATTGTCCCCCTGCACTAAAAAACTATTTAGGAGATTTTCAAAAAGTTAAAAAAAAAGTCCCATTTCCTGTAGGCATGATGATAAGTAAATATTGAATATTTTGTGCAAAGTGTACGCATAATACGTACATACATACATAACTAGCCAGTACAACTAACATGAGAACTGGAGCAACGTGTTTTGACTGTTTTTTCTTTACGGTTTCTAATTAGGTACCTCTGTCTTGAAATGTTTTTTTTACATTTTATACGAGCGTTTGAAAATCGAATGCAAATGTACACAACTCTTACAGGATAGTTTCTTTTACAAATTCTCCAGCAATTTCAGTTGAAATTTCTTTTCTATCTTGTCAATTATTTTGAACAAAATGCTCGTTTTTTTTTTATAAGCGCATGTACACAAACACATCAACATGTCTATACTCATAAATAAACACACATATACGCACATACACACACGCACCCGAACACACACACACACACATATATATATATATATATATATATATATATATATATATATATATATATATATACGTATATATGCATATATATATATATATATATATATATATATATATATATATATATATATATATATATATATATATATATATATATATATATTGCCGTTAATGTACTGTGTACAGGGTATTTCGTGCTTTATACACAATTTGATTTTACTGCTATTATTTAAATTTGGAT
>OY735236.1:6037146-6087146 GCA_963457665.1 Thysanoteuthis rhombus | reverse complement strand
CTGTCAGTTCTGGTTAACCAGTTGCATCCCATGGTGTAAAACACCTTCTAAAAAGCAGTATCGTCATCCAGGGCGATAATGAAAGCAGAATTGATCAATTCCCAGACACATCGGAGCTGTTGATAAAACAATATAAGGGCAAACTCCATATTTGAAATATCAAAAAAATAAAATTATGTATAAATAAGAATTAGAAGAACATGTATCCGTTGAATGTCAACATTTCTAACGCACTCATCAGTAAAGAACTTGACTCTGAAACGTGATAAATGTCATTCCAAAATCGTATAGACGTACAACTGAACAGTTACAAATCCATGCCAATGGCAACAAAAAAATGCAGCCTACAAATATGTTGGCAATCATTACCTCTTTAAAGAATTCAAAATCTGTCTGTGTTATATTTAGTTGCACAATGTTTGTATGGGGACCTCTGAACAGCATATTTTTCAAAATTTTCCTTTTTTTTAGCGTTTGGTTTTGGGTTTGTGTTTAGGGCTAGTGTTATACAACTCAATCATAGAATAAATGAAAGCATCAAACTCGTCATTATTGCAATGGTAGAATCGCAATCGAAAATTAGCTCACACCGTCCAAGTTTTGGATATTACACAGAAAAGGTAACGATCAGTTTTATAGTTTCAATATAACATAAAGCAAGGGTCGAGTTTAGCATTAATGTTATATAGTAAATAGAATCTTCCTATAAAACCCTTGAAAATTTTTCTCTGTGAAATGAAAAACAAAAAAGAAAAACAAACTTTTATTGAAAAATAAAAGAAATACACCCTTTGTCTGAAATTGATGAAAATTGATCAAAAATTACACCCGGAGCCTGCTTACTGACAGACGTACACAGACACAGACAGGCCTGATTAAATTTGATGAAAAAATAAGCTAAATGGGAAGGAATTCGAACTTTGTTATTGCTCACTGTTCTTTAAACACTTTTATTACTTACTGATTTTACTTATGTAGACAATATAATTTATTTATTCTATCCTTTTTAAAAAAATTCTTTTATTCATCTTATCAATTCTACTCTTCCAACTTCATTTATGAGATTATCATTTTCCTGTGTCTTTTTTTTTTCATGAAGAACTTTCAATAAAAATAAAATGATGAAACACGGCTTTTAAATATTTTGTGAGAAAAAAAAAGATAACTAAAAAATTTCTTTCACACCATGGAAAAAGTAAAATATCAATTGAATTAATGTATATTTTAATGCTGAATCCGTATTTTTAATGTAAATTGTATACGGGGAAGTCCAAATGTACGTAAAGGCATTTATATTCAACGAACAAATTTTTAAGAAATCAAAGGGAAAAATCTTTTCTTTTCTTTTTTTTTACACATTAATTTCAATATTGAAACTATGACGGAAACCAGGGCCGTACATAGACCCTCGTCCTTTGTAAAGAGAAGTGCTCCGAGGTATATAAGGAATACGTGTCCTGAATTGATTTTATAAGAATTGGTAAAAAAATACGCCCCGGGGTACTGCTAACAGGAGAAAATGAAAAAAAAAAAACCTGAACTATGCAATTTGTACAGTGAACCTCATGCTTGATTAAATATATATATATATATATATATATATATATATATATATATATATATATATATATATATATATATATATATATATATATATATATATCAGTCAATAAGGTTGTGATAAGATGGAAACTAAATTTAATTGGACGTTTTTTTAATGCGCTCATCACATTTTCTAACCACGCTCGTCATAGAATATATATAAACGCATTATATCATTTTGAAACTCTATTTGAAATAAAGTCCCTTTAATACTGTTTAAATGTAACATTCGGTCCAGGCATCGTGCAAAAAGAATAAACAATTAAAGAAAATTGGGATGATGCAGGAATTATTTTCATTATGTATTATTTTTACGCTGCTTGAGCCAAGGGATACATTCACCGTATATTGAAGGGAAATCATTTCGAAAAGAGCTCCAAAATAATATAACTCATTTATGATTATCTCTATGAATAAAATATCATTTTTTAAATAATGATATCGATATCATATATATATATATATATATATATATATATATATATATATATATATATATATATATATATATATATATATATATGTATATATATATATATACATATATATATATATATACACACACACACACGAACACACTTTCACATACGCACACGCACACGCACACACATATATATATATGTATATATAGTTTGAACCATTGGAAATAGGACAGACTCGATAGGTAAAACTAGGTTTATTTATCAGTAAATTTTTTCATTGATGGTCTAAATATGTTTAGGGAGGTATTCCTACCTTCCCTGGTGTGTGGTCTGTGTGTATGTGTACCATTTAATGTTCGTTTTGGACCAATCCGGAACTTTGCTTTGTGAGAAAAAAATGGCATCCCATCTGTTAGGGTCATCCTGTCATGAGGGACTTAGTTTGGTCTGCGATGAAGTCTGTTGTGTTAGCAGCAGTACTAGATCTTGGAAAGGACATAGGGAGTCAGCATAGGAGGTGGGTGATTTGATGTTAGATTGTGTGGGTAGGTTAGGGATAGTATAAATGGAGAGTTGAGGAGGTTAAAGAAATGAAAGGAAGTTATATATATATATATATATATATATATATATATATATATATATATATATGAAATTAATTACAGGGATATATACCCAGTGAATGTTGAAATTATGTGCTTAGCAATCGGCAATATGTTTTGTTCTTCTCTTTCTTTTTTCTTGAATACTTGAAAACACTATTAACTATACATATACGTACATATATATGTTTTTTTGTATTTGTTAACTCTCTAAAGTGCTCTATATTTTAACATTAGGTTTCTCAAAAACAAGCTTTAATATATTTCTTAATATTACGTTCCGGTAAATTTTTAAAATTTTCCATTTTTTTCCAACTTCAAGTGATTAATCAAATACATATATATAAATGTTTGTATACACATATGTGTGTATGTGTGTGAATATATGTATGCAGTTTATACTATACACCTACTATATACGTACTATATATGTAAATTTGTATATAAATGTATTCGTATGTATGTATCGTACATGATATGAATAATATATTAAAAATGTCTAATATAATATATTCTGTATGCGCAAAAGTTCCAAGCTCTCTTATATTGAAGATTGATTTTGTCGTTAAGAACCGGTTTTTCTTAGAGAACTTTAGTACGAACCAATAATGTTGTTCTTGAGAGTTGCGTACTTACTATTTATGCAACAGTTGTTGCCACAGGTAGGATTCATTGAATGTTTAAAAACTAGTGCATTGTCTGTTACAAAGGTGCTTATTTGAAAAGGACGTAATTTTTTAGTTCATAAAGTTGAATGCCGTGATTGTCATATGCAATGATTATGAATAAAAAATATTTTGTGTGCGTTTTTAGTAATCAGTACTTAAGTAACTGTCGATGCAAAATGTATTCTAAAAAGCAAATGTTAAGGGGAATAATTTATAGAAACTACGGAAAATGCGATGACGATATTATCATCGATTGCAAATCGTTGAATCTCCCGACCCTTTTAAAGGGGATAGGGCTTGAAGTCGTGTCCCCCATATACTCTCAAAAAAATGCATTAGACTTACTAATTGCTCGGAGAGGCAGAGCATCTACACCGTTTTGGCTAATGTCCGACACAAAGCTAGCGTTTTAGGGACATGTTACAGAGACAACACGAGAAGATTCATAGCATTCTTGTGTTTTTGCTCGATCGCGGATATGGAACAGTTGTTTTAGAGACATGTCACGGCAGTGATACTAAGAGATTCAAAACATGCACATATTTTCGTTTAATTGTCGACATGAAGGTAGAACCGTGGATATTCATTACATCTCCTGAGAACCACTGATCCAAACAACTTCAAACTCAACAGTGTAAAGCTTTGGATGCTCAACAATATATCCGACGAACATCCACTCTGCACAATGACCACTCATTGAGTAACCTCGGTATAAAAACACATATTTCTTCAATTGTAATGAGATATCTTAAAACTTTCCACCTCATCAACGCTAACATATATAGTGACATAGCGAATTTTGATGGCTGGGAAAATATATACAAAGTTTATCATGATTACATTTTAGTGCTTAGTGTAAGGGAGCGAATATGAAAGCAGGATTTTAGATTTTGTATCGTTACTTACAAATTCTTACCGCAGTTCAATCAATCTTTCGCTTTGGTTTGATATCTTTCTGCACTAAGAAAATCAATATTCCAGGTTTTACGTGGACAAAGTTATTCTCAAGCACTGGATTTCGAAATTTTAACGAAAAATTTGATTTCACAATTCAGAGAAAACTAGCCCAGCCAAATGGTGTATTCCAGTTTCATTAAAATCTTCAAAAAAGTTTAAACTCGAAATAAAGGAACGCCGTTCTTTGTTTATTTAGGATGTCATTATTAGCAACAATCAAAACAGAAATATCATCTTTCCGGTAATAACAATCAAAAGAGAATTTTTATAAAATGACCCAGGGTTATCTAAGTATAACTCAATTTAATCTTGTTCAACATGAAAAGGTGGCAGAAAAACTACCTCTTTCTTTATCTCTCTATTGTATTCTAAAGCCATCTCAATACAAATAGTGACGGGTCTTAACCACGTCACTTAAACAGTCTAAGAAGCGTATTTTCATTTCAGTGTAGAAATCATCTTGTAAATAGAATACACCTGTATGTGTCTAAAACTACTCATAACAAAACAACTTCGAACTTAACACTGCCATATCTTGTGCAAATATGAACATTTCTAGTGAATACCAACTTTGTACAACGGCCAGTTAATTTATCAACGTACAATCATTTATATATAAGTCGAATATGCAAAATAGTATGTCTAATTATATTAGGGTATGGTTGCATATCTATTTTGTCTGATTCCTTTTATGATCTCTAAGTTATAAAAGATTCGGTCACGTGAAGTAGATCAACAGAGAAAATAAAAATAAATATAGGTTGGTTATGGAATAAACTTGCTATGACATAAGAATGAATGATACGTCACAGAAACGTCTAAGACTTTATGTCTGATCACATATTAAAACTGTTTGAGTTGAGTACAGGCCTTCAAGAAAAATTTAGATACTTGAATTATTAGAAATAAATTACCTAATAAAAGTGTGAAGGTCCATACATAAATGACCCGTTATTTTTATTCATAAGTATATGATAGTTACAAATATTTTCATTTCCTTTGTTGTACTGCAGCCTTTATATGATCCATACAACACGCTGCTGCTAAGGTGATATTCATGATCTTTATCTGCCCTTGAACTGGAGCTTACCATCTTAGAAACCATATTCAAACTCAGATTGCAGTAGGCTGGTCTTGTTGTATGAATGTCAAACAACATGCTGGAGATTACGACTTACATCATGTATCCACGGAGATCATATGCAAAATATGACTGACAAAATGTAAGATATTGTGATGATCCTCGACACTCGTGACCGATAGGTGAGGTGAATCTTAGGGAAAGTCCATGTGCAATAGCTGATGTTAAATGGTGGTTTACACTCTTGTAAAATGACCAGGCCATTCAATGATATATCTGACATCTGATTGTTTTCTGATATTCTCTTGTGATCTCTCCATGTGATGTTCTGCATTATAATACCAGTATGATTCTTTCACGTGTGTGTTGCACGATTCTCCATTTAAGGGCCAACTCCTGGTTAGGTTCCATGTTCCAGCTCCATAGATCACTATCGGGATGATGCATTAGTTGTCTATCCTTCCTTTTTAAAACTAATGCAATTTTCCCTTTTCTTGTGGATTGGGACTAGCTTTACGAAAAGCCTTCCCACCTACAGTGATTCTTAATTTGATTCGCTTTTCTTTTGAGAATTTTATGGAGATTCGTTGTCCAAAATTAGTGTAGTTGTATTGGAATTTAGAAAGCTATTTGAAGCATTGCAGTTAAAAGCGTTCGACTCTTAATTTCCGCCAACTTCAAGCTCTTACAAAACTGCAATGCACGAGAAAAATCTTATCAGAATATAATAAACATTTTAGATTACCGTTTGGCTCTGCCGTCGAAGAACATCAGCCATATTCAAGGAATTTTCTGGTTGCATTGTAACTTATACCAAAAGACATTATTTAAACTGTATATTCTGGTTAATGTTAAATATTCTCTGAATATTAAACTAACGTAAAGGTAGGATTGAACCAAGAAAAAAAAATGAGGAGAGTCCAATAGAGTGCAATTAGTAAACTGTAACATTATTTCTTTTTGTGTGTATATAAATACCAAAAGTTATCACACATGCACAAATATATGATGAGTTAAGGATTTTATATGGTTCATTATAGCTAGTGCATTCTGTATCACTTGAAAAAGATTTTCAAATAAATGATTCAAAACTGAAACAATGTACTATCCGTCATGAAACGTTGAATAAATCTTTACTCATTTTAAAACCGCTCTACAGATGGTATTGAACACTTTTTTGAACAAAGAACTACTTAATACTTTGATGCTTATACACACGCTTATTGTATATTAAATATTATCCTCTTAAACGTTCATTCCAACCTTGAATAAATGAAGCGTTTTCTTGATCAAGTTACCAAAATTCTCTTTTTAATTCGTCATCATGTGATGACATAAAAAGCGTGATGGAAGACAAATGAATAAATAAATGGAGGAAAACGTACTGTCTTTCATGATATGGGGAGAATAATTATAACTCAGTGGAGACAATATCCCCTTTTTCTTTGTTTCATTGATCTTTGGCTAATTGCAGATTTCTGTTTTGATCACGTGCCAGTAGCAACGCACAATACTCTACCATAGTCTGAAAAACCCTTGATATATGTAGTGTCGGAAATCTACTCAGTAAGTATTAACATGTGTCGTTACTGACCTTCGAGGGATTCAAACAACATGAAGCGCCCCATAGAGGTTTATGGTCTGTCAGCAACATCAAATTGCGACCTTGAAATGGTAAAAGTGAAGAACCGATATATAAGCAGCCAACTGTCAAAATTGGGGTACGTTGTCTGTTTGTATTAAGCTTTTTAGAAAAAAATACGATATGAAATAGTCCCTTGACTATTACATGGTATGATTCAACATATTGACAACTCTCAGTATTGGCTCTGTAACGGCCATGATCGAGAGGTCAGGCAAATCTTGGAGAAGATGTCAAGTCCTTCAACTGATATTACATGAGTGTTGATGCTACTGCTGATGGAAAACGACGCAGGGCTTGATGGAAGAGATGTTTTATTGTTTTGTTTACCCATTAGGTGTAAGACCCCCACAATCTCAAGGGTGGGTCGCAGCATCTGACTGTGGATGAGGCAGCGCAATCATATTACAGAGATTTTTCCACAACATCATCAGATGATTCTTTTTCGATAACTGACAATTCAAAAGAACAACATGGGAGCAGTCTCCCACGTTCTGTCAGAGACAGCACAACTTCGGCATCATTATGGATGAGTTACGATATCAACAAACCCTTAGAATCTTTGGATATGGAAATGTCAATCCATTAATATTCATATCAAATGGATTTTGAATAAAGGGAAGGAACAATTACCGGGAATGCATTGCTAATATGATTTACTAACATGGACTACCAAGTGTTTTGGCTGAATCAGTGGCATTAAGTCTCGACGACGTCATCAATACAAGTGGCTGCCGCTCGGAAAACTCACTTAAATTTTCATCTATGACTGATTTTCCCTTGAAAAAATTGCAAACAAAGGAATTTTTCCGTTTAGAAAAACAACAAAAGATGTAGAGTTATTTTTTTTGGTTGGGATTGTGTTGCAAACAAAGTTACTCTTATCGAATATATCAGTCACTGAATTGCCCCATCCGATACATAAAGATAGAAGCATGCAGTTTTCACCATTCAATAACATGTGTTTTGAAGATCCATTTATATTCGAAATAATACCTCACCCAGCTCAATCCATTTCACTTTTTCAAGTTAGATAGCACCAAAACTAATACAGGTAGAAGCATGGGCTTTTCACGAGTCAACAGTCCTCTATTTTAAGATTTATAAAAAATGTGACAAGTGTGATGGCCTCTCTGTGGTTAGGTAATTATAGAGTTTTTCTGAAGCAGGTATTCATTGCTTATACGGATCTAAAATACAGCAGCTAAATACATCTTACAAACGGTTTTATTTTACATCCGTATAAGCGAGGATTTCCTCACTTTTGAAGTATTTTGAGATCAAACAAAGATGTGCAGAATAGGTTCTGAATATGTTTTATCATAAGCTTGAGCATTGAAAAATTAAGTAAGATCAATTTTTTTTTCAAGTGATAACTAAGTACAAAAATTTGACTATGTGACATTTTGTATGTGAGGGAGCATTATATCCAAACTTCAAGTGAGATTTCATTCTTAGTATCTCGTATCGTTTACTAGATATAACTTCTTCTCTTGCAAATTGCATAGCACAGCCTCGATCATTGGATTATTAAACATGATATTTAGAAGATTTCACCCTGGAATATAATATGCACTAGATTGAAACATATACTAGTATTTAGAGAAAACACATAATGTTTTAAAACTCTTTACAATAGTCCAAGAGATCAATTTCAGCATCTTCGAATCCATTGTTATCACAGGGCACTTTGTCCCCATCACACTGATGCAGTTCTGAACTTCTTGGCGACTAAGCTTGACATTTGCAATGCACGGTACATCTTACTAACCAAACGACTGATTCTGGTGCGAACGGAAGGATACCTATACTTTGAGTGTAATCTTCCATCTTAAATAAAATGGTTCTGGCAATTACGCATACATTTGAACAGCATGTCCCCAGTCAACCATCTGGTAATGAGGACTTGATATGTATGGTTTTAAGGTTGATCTTGCTGGTAAAATATTCTTACAGTTGAGCAGACCAATGATTGAAATCTTTATTCCAGGGAGGTAGAATAAACAAATGAACCCCAAAATCAATTATGTATTATCATTTGTAAATTCCTCCAGGCATCAAAGTCTTCCAATTAAGAAATATCGATTAATCTATTTTTTATGCTGAGAAAATTGTTTCCTATATAGATCTAAAATAGATCTACTTATTGGAAATTCAAAAGCTACTTTTGATTAAACCTCAGCTCAATATTATGACTTAGTCTTACAGAAAAAAGATGCTGGATTTTGTTTCAACAAAGGCATGAGTCCATCTTGCTAGCTTAATAGAGCAACTGTCAGGTCTTTTGGGGAAGCAATGAAAGGTAATATGGATGATGTCTGGACTTGCAGAAACATTGGGCTCACTATTTTTTTAACTAAAACTAATGCACTTATTCAGATGAGGGTGGGGCTTCCTATGTAGATTTTGAAATAGAAAAATAGTTATCGATGAAAATCTGAGAGTCTTCATAGTGTTTCAAAGATGTTAAGCCACAAATTCAGGCCAAATACTTGGCAGTAGATACTACTAGAGCAGATTAGCAATGAGCTCTTAGATGTTGTTTTTTTCTTCCTTAAAAATCCAATGGGCTGGGGTTTTTTTTGACATATTAGCTCTATTGGTATAGTGACTAGGCACATCTTTTCTATTGTGATTGATGCACATCTTTGACGAAACAAGGTTAAGGTCCCTGCCTAACATTTTCAGTTCGTCTTACCGAAAAAGATGCAGAATTTTGATTTGACAAAAGGCGTGCGCTCACTGCTCTCTCACCTAATACAG
This sequence comes from Thysanoteuthis rhombus, assembly GCA_963457665.1. Taxonomy (NCBI): domain Eukaryota; kingdom Metazoa; phylum Mollusca; class Cephalopoda; order Oegopsida; family Thysanoteuthidae; genus Thysanoteuthis; species Thysanoteuthis major. Next base: position 6,077,409 of record OY735236.1, on the reverse strand, counting down.
ATGAGGTCAGAGTTTGTAGAAATGCACAGTGCACTATTTCTCCACCAACATCAACGCAGTCTGAAATACAGAGCATGTAGATATACTGATGGATGCCCAGTAATTGTTGTTTGAATTACCTTATCCAGCATCTCCGGCTTTGTATTCTCATACGCTACCTGAAAGGCTTGAAAGGGTCTTGCACAGCTGATGGTACCACGTCAGCGGGAAATTTCGCAACAACCAATCTTATCGCACAACTGCACTTCTGATATAGAGAACCACTTATTTACTACCGTCTGTATGCATTATAATGCCTAAATGGTAAGGCGTTGTTTCTGAGCCTCATCAAATTTATCTTTATCAGTTGTCTGAATAAGTAATATCAAGACTTAATTAATCACCCTCCCTTTTTTTACATCGATCAATAATTCTACTCTTTTACAAAGATTTGGGGTCAACTTCTCTCAGAGATAATTCAACTTCCGGACAAAGTTTTTCACAACCTTCATCAATTCAAGCAACCAAAGCTGAAAAATACAGGGAGAGATTATATCAAAATAAGATTGAAAAATACAATAATAAATCTGCGACACGATTCTATATAACAGGTATACAATATGTGACCATAATAACCCGAACAAAACGACCCAGACACACACATATATATATATTATTGTTTCATCCACAGACAGCTGTTTCGATGTATTACATCTCTTCAGCGTGGCTATAGACTTTCAATTATCCCATCGAGTACCGCAAAGCAGAATTAAAACCCTCACTTCAGACCCGGAGGCCGATATCCCCCCTCTGGACTACGGAACGAGACAGTCAGTAAGGCTGAATTTAAGCGATATATCAAATTCACACACAGAAATTCCACATCCACCAATTCCTATAGAAGAGCATTGCATAAGCTTATGATAGATGAGTTACCTCACTTAAAGAGTGCTCAACCCTGAATATATATACATAATTATTGTATACTGAGTGCACGATTCTCTATGAATGAAGATTGCAAATAAGTGTATAACAAGAAATAAATTCGATTAACATCCTAACCATCTGTTCCATAGTTTCGTAATAATTGAAAAACTTGAAAAAATCAAGGTGTTCATTAATCAAATTTAACAAACACAATTCAATATAATGTTAATTGTAATCTAGTTTTTATGGGATTTGAATAAATGTCTATAGAGCCATCATCGATTTATGTAGAAACAATAGTCTTAAAATCTAAAACTTGGAATTTGAAATATCGGAAAACTGACTTACTTTATTTAGTGTTATTCAGAGTTACATAATCATATTCTACAAACAGTGTATAAAAGGGGAATATTAATGTATTAAAACCACATAAATGTAAATACAGGCTGCTGTCAGATACTTATTATGATAAATGGTTTGTTTAAAGTATACGCTTCATTTGGAAAACGAATATGATAATTATGTAGAACACGAGACTCGAATTCCGATCCCAATTAGACTTGAACAGAAATTTATAAACACCGATTGGTAGAATTAAGTCAAGAGACTCATTTACCTATTACTAAATTAATTACCTTCAGACAAATAAAAAAAGCGGAGAAATGAAATGTTAAAAACTCTACAATTTTTACTTACTTACAGACCATCACTTTTCTAATTAATTAAAATCCTCAGCAGATATCGTTTAAATAACTAATATTGAGACTTCATTTATCAAAACTTCATTACATAAATCAATAGTTTTACTCTTTGACAAAAATTTTGGGTCGCCTTTTTACAGAAAGAATTCGACTCTGGGACAAAGTTTTCCCTATCATTATCAATTTAAATAACCTAAACTGAAGCAGACAGGAGAAAATTATATCAAAGTCAACGACATATATAATAGTAGTTCTTCAATACGATTCTAATTAACAGGTACACATTATAATTCTCACATACTTAGAGAACATCACTTTTCTAATTAACTAAATTTTTCGACAAATATAATTAAATAAACTACCCCAGTACAGTTGTCAACAGTTCATATATATATATATATATATATATATATATATATATGAACAGAATTGTTCAAGTCTGAAACAATAGATCATATATGATGTTATTTACGGAGATGTAATCTACTTACGACAAGAATTTGGTCCTATTTTTTTAAGTGGTATTGTTACAAATAAAATAAAAATACTATTTATGGTGAGATACGAAATATATTAAAAAATTATCCATATGTTGCCCTGAAGAGGCCTACTTTTCCCCGGGAAAAACGTAAACAATTACATTTAATAAATTATTTGGGATAGACTAATAGTCTCAATTCTCTTCCTTTCCACATTGTCAATTTTCTACAAAACGCACACACACAAGCACGCACAAACTGCACGCACACAAGCACACACAAACCACTCTTCTAGTGTGAATAGTAAGACTTGATAAGGAGTTTATTGTTTGCAAGAAAATTAAACGTACACACACACACATATATATATATGTATATATTATCATTCTTTACATAGAATGTATCTAGACAGCAGTTTTTCATTTTCCTTGAACACTGATGGTGAAGTTGTTTTTTCTGTTTGGGTTTGCAACAAGTTTTCTCCTTGGTGGATGATTTGCTTCAAAACTTGGTACACACACTTACACACATACATGCGGAAATATGTACATATATATGTGTGTGTGTGTTTGTGTATATATAATGATGTTACGTCAATTTATTTCTCAACTTCAAGTTTCATGCTTCAGCAATCAAAATATGCATCAACAATCATCAGGTGAATATGTAATTATAATTTTGAGATCCACTCTTTTCCCTTCATTCTTTTTCCTTCCTGAGTGTAGGTGATGGGTGGTTTAGTCATTATTATTATCATCATTATTATCATTATCATCATTATTATTATCATTTTTATTGTTGTTGTTGTTGTTGTTGTTGTTGTTGAGGTATCTGGTATTGCCCAGGAGAGAAAGAGAAACTCTAAACCTGAGAACGCTTGGATACACTGATACTTTTATTGAGGGTTCATGAGAAAAATGAACCTTGGGCAAGCATACGTAACCCCATTTAAAACCTTAAAGATTTTCTTCTGAAAGCTTAGAATTCATTTGGTCAATTTTGGCGTTATTAGTTTGCATGTTAAAGCAACCTCTCAAATTCAAATAATGTCTATGGTTTATGGCTGGGTTCGGTTCAAATGTAGATACAGTGTTTTCATTCCAAGAAAAACCTCAGTTTTATTGTCAGTTTAGAGTTCGATTCCTCAAAAAAAATATGTCAAATTGGTATAAGTATTGAAATAAAATAGATATTAAGACCTATATCCACTTAAAGCGAAGGGAAAGTAGGGGTGCACTTTAGCACTTTATGTACATTGTGAATGAATCTTCCTCTTATAAAACCTTTGAATATTCTTTTCCTGAAAACAGATAAATATCCTGACGATTGAAGTTCAATAAATTAGCAAAAGCAAAAAATTAAAAGAAAGGAATGTAAAATTTTCTCGATTAGATATCAAAATAAGTCAGTCGATGTGTTTAATTTCTTTTACTGATTTATTTAGCGATATTTTTCTATGGGCGCGAACGCATACCCCATCAGTATCGACAGACTGATTTTTGTGAAATTCTACTTTATCATATGTGTTATCAGTGAATTGTGTAGTGCTGATTTCAGAAATGCCACTGTTCCCTCCCTGTGTCGGCACTGGCTGAGCTAACACACATTTCAAGGCAGACCTGCTCAGGCCAGCGCACCACCTCAGGTGAACTGGCATAAGCATCGGGAGAAAGAAAAATTCACATCTATGTTCACCTATGACAGATGGAAAGTTCAGCATTATAGCTATATCCAAAATGGAATCCCCTCATGAAATTTTTTAATATACTCCCTTTCTTAAATCTGACGGATTTCCGGAAGATTTGAAGGTCTTACAAATTGAGAGCACATGAAATTGAATAAAAAAGATCAATGATCAATTCTTCATTATAAGGTACTGACACACACACACACACACATATATATATATATATATATATATATATATATATATATATATATATATGTGTGTGTGTGTGTGTGTGTGTGTATGTGTGCGTGTGTGCATGTGTTCATGCGTTTGTACTTCATTATGTCAAGAACTACACATAACAGAAAAGAAAAAAAAGGCATGTCTGGAATCAGATGGTCTTAGGTTACCTGTATATCATAGTAAGGCTGATATCCATAGAAGAAAACAAAACAAAAAAACAAAACAAAAACAAAGCAAAACAATCCTTTGGAGGTATGCATTCGCAGTCTCAAAATACAAGTCCGTCGAAAATATTTTTTCTTCCTGCTTTTTTTTTTTACACAGTATATCCATATAGATATTCAATGTCACGATTTAATTACAGTACACATTTCAAGGTTGATTTTCTCGAATAAGTTCATCGATATGTATGGGGTCGGCGTTCGCACACTCAAAATTTTTTAATGTTTTTCTCATCTCAGATTTTCGCCAAAAGAATTATGGTTCCCTCCATGAAATCAAACTATATGTATATTTCGAATCGGATTCGTATGGAGATTTCATCTTTTATTTGAACTTACGTATTAGTGGGGGTCGATGCTGTATTTAAAAGGTTTATCGCATCAAAGTTATGGAGGCTTCTGAGAAAAAAAGACGGACCAAGTTCAAACTCAAATGGAAAAAAAAATTCTCCCTTCAATTCATATATTTTCAAACTATTTGTCCTCACAACATTAAGCAAAACGTTGAAACAACAAGCAGCCAGAATCATTGAAGGAGAACTGGCCCACGGTTACCTCCCCAGCTAAAGAGGCGAACATAATCTAACACAAGTCACCCACGTAAACCTTAGATAGATCCACAGACTCCAACGAAAGATGACCACCCTCTACATTACCAGCAAATGGTGCAACAGCAGTGGCTGAGATCTTATTCACAATGTATCAGACCACCTTCCAAACAGGGCCCTCACCTCTGCAACCAAATAATTGTCGATATATTCACAAAAATCTATAGGTGAACAGACAGACTCCCCCAAAGACTACATACGAGACATTGTCACTGCTGCTATAAACCACAATGAGATCATCAAGGGAATTACCATACATAAAAGACACGTAGCTGCCCGAAAACGCCTAGACAAGATAGACTCGTGACACTGATAGACCAAGGTAGAAGCGTAGTCATCATGAACACAAGACACCTTTTAAAAAAGATATCAATACATCATCAACAACAACCCAGAGACCAACATGTAAAACATCCTAGAGGAAATAAATTCATCATATCTTGAAAACATAACATTAGCTGAAGAACACAAATCTTGGAAGCGTTCCACATCTGATCTATCAGCAAACTCTCCCCCTACCAACCCTAAACTCACAGACCGATCATTGGAATCAATGGCCTTCATGCTCCTTAAATTCATTCTCAAATACTTCCGGTACCATATACTCACCCTGTTAGCATCAATGAATACTTTCTCCTTTCAACATAAATTTTCCCATAATCCAATGTGAAATTAACCTCATGCAAAACTAAATACAACTAACATCCGATTATTTTACCAGCACTAATGACCAAATGTTTAGCTGGTATTTCCCCAAGGTCGTGACACATATATCACCATCAAGCTTACCCAAAGGTTGGGACACTCATAATACCACTACACTTACCATAAAAACGATATACTTCCGGCTTCTTGCAACAAAGCTTGAAATGAGCAAAACGTTGAAATAAACAGTAATTTGTATAAGCAGTCGCCTGATATTTTTCACTTTACTCAAACACACACAGACACACACACACACACACACACACATATATATATATATATATATATACACATAAGTGTGTGTATGTATGCGTGTGTGTGCGTGAAAGTGGACACTTAAGTCAATAAGCTTGCAGATACCACGCACACAGAGTCGAATATTCAAACACAAACACACCCTCACAAAATACACATTCGTGTGAATAAGAAAAGACAGTTTTACGAGTTAAAATTTTCTTTATTTTCCGATTATCCTCGTTTTTTTGCTCACTACCATAAATAATTCGCTTTGAGTGAAATTGATTTTCTAAAACTCTTTTTCTCAATTCAAATAGTCGCATAACAGTAAGCTTAACCTGAAAAAATAAGAAGATCCCATTAACCCTAAAAAGAGGGGCGTATAACCAATGCATCCTCCCTGTAGTCACTTATGAAGCTGAAGCATGGAACCCAACCAAGAGACAGATCCGCAAATTGAGAACCATGCAACGTGCACATGAAAGAATTATGCTTGGCCTCACATGGAGAGACCACAAGACAGTACAGTACATTCGAGAAAAGACATGAGTCAGGAACATCTTAGAATTCATTGAACATCATAAATGGCGGTGGTCTGGCTATGTTGCAAGAATGGCGGATAACCGATGGACATCACGATTCATGACATGGATCTTCCGAGATCGCATGCGAAACTGAGGCCAGTAGAATATTAGATGGAGAGACGAGCGAGATAAATTCAGAAAGCATTGGATCCGCAGCGCCCATGATAGAGAACTGTGGCGAATCTTGGGGAAGGTCTATGTCCAACGACGAACGTTGAAAGACTGATGATGATGATGATGATGATGATGATGATGATGATGATGATGATGAATATCAATTACTTATCTTATATTCATGTATATATATATACGTATATTATATACATTCGTATAATTTTCTTGTCATATTGTATAAAAGACCATACTAATTTTGCAATGTCGTTCTCCAAGTCTTTTTCATTAGATCGCAGCACAGTTTGTTTAAGAAGTTGCCATTGTTTCATCTTTTAGCGATAATACATCCCCTGAATATAGTTTGATTAAAAGACTCACATCAAGGCGTCTTCTATTCATTTTTGTAAAACGACATTTTTTGTTTGTTTTCCTGTTTATTTTCTTGTTTGTTTTGATGCTCTTTGTTCAACTCTTCTTCCTAACAAGCGTAGGATGTTCTTTGAGATCACATAGGAAATACAACCTGCTCAACGAAAGGAAGGAGAAGCGACATCCAAAATAAGGAAAAAAGAAAGAGAAAAAGAAAAAGATTCCTTGGAACACAATAAATGAAACTTCAGTGGGTGGAATTTGCTTTTCGTTTATGTAGTGACAAATGTTGACAGGAGCGAGTCTCCTTTTGTTTCAGTGCTTTTATCAAAAGGATGTTTTCGTTAGGGTGTCGACCGGAATGAAAACTATCGGAAAGACGAACCATGTTTCAATGAGAATGACCGATAGCGACATATTCTCCTATTTCCAGTTCAGTGGTAGAAAAGATTTTGTTTTGCTATGACAACATGGAAAAATCTTGGATATTTCAAATAACATAGATAACTGTCTCAAGCAAAATCGACCAAGTCGGAAAACCGTCCCCAAAACAGAAAGAAATCGGAAGATTTTCATGTTATTCGGTCATTGAGAGAGAATTTAGAACCTTGGCTTCAGCAGCTTCTTTCAACATTCCAAGTTTTCTTCCTCTCTATCTCTGTTTCTCTCTTTCTGCCTTTATCTTTTTTCTCTCGCCCCTCTTTTTTCTCTTCCTTCCTCTCTCTCTCTCTCTCTCTCTCTCTCTCTCTATATATATATATATATATATATATATATATATATATATATATACATATATATATACTACTTTCTGATAAGTGAAATGGAGCAATTGGATTTTGAATTTTATCATTTCTATTAGATTGAAATAAAAAGTACTCAATTTATTAATCATATGAGCAATACGCTTGGCATTTGGGAGCAGAATCACGCGTCTCTTGGTTTAATTAATCATTAAAAGCAGTGGAATACTTTTATTATTTTTAATCTTTAAAAGTAATTAGATTACAGCTAAAAATAACGTACCAATCTTTACAGTTGATTGAACTGAGAAATACACGTCGGTTGATTTGTTTCCCAAATGTCTAGTATATATATGCTTGTGTTTTCATGATAGTAATTGACTTTTGAAATGAGAAGGTAGTGATTAGTCCATACTGATAACATTTGCAAATGACCTACAGTACCATCCCCCCAGGTTATACTGACATTTATATATGACGACTTCTTGATTAACATTTTGTTTTCCCCTCTACATATTAGTTTTGTTCACATCGACTATTCTTCTATTCTTTCACAGAGATCCCTTAACACAGGTGAAATGCATAGAATTTCTAATAACAATTTTCAAATGTATTAAGACAGTCTCAATCTTATCATTTTCCGTATTGTCAATTTATGCTAAGATCTTGTCAGACTTCTCATATTCACTCATGGAGAATATACATTTGACTACTCAAGTTTCAGGTCACATAATATGAATGTCTTTTTAGTACTCGTGCAGACTGCAATAAGTCGACACAGCTTTTCTGTTTGATCAGCAAACACATGGAACTTTCTGTCGGAACATGTCACGGTGGAACATTTGACATAATTAAAAACTGTCTGGATGGATTTGTGGAGATTAAGGAAATTTTTTATGGGGCGGAAATTAAAATTTCCTACCAGAACTCACAAACATAAGAGGAAGTATGTACACATAAAATTTTCTTAGTAATAGACAGTAAACTAAACTTTGTGTACACCCACGAGACACATTTCAATTGACTCATACACAAATGATTCCAGATTTGACACAATGACAATCCCTTTTTCTCCAATGAATATAACCAATTTGAAAAAAACAATTACCTCGCATCACCTCTCCTCTCCAAACCTTGTTATTCGTATTTTTTTCATTTCCCCTATTTGACGCTCAACTACGAGTGCAAACAGTCCTTTGAAACATATAACAGGAATAAATCCAATCCAGTTTCCAAACTTTCGTGTTTCCATATCTTCCATTAAATTTTCCATTCGCCAGATAATTTCATCCCCTCCACCCTCTCTCATTCTCTCTATCTGTCTCTCTCTTTCTCTCTCTCTCTCTATATATATATACTTGACGGTGTTTGTTTAATGCTCGTGTATGTCTTGAGTAAGTATAATTGATGTTAAAGTATTGTTTAAGTACTTAATGATACCCTAAAATAGGCGAAATGCATCGGGTTTATGATAACGTATTAAACAGACGATCTTGTAAAACATACGATACTTGTTCTTTATAGATCTAAGTATAAGTACGAACATAATGATTGGTAAACGTTTGAGCAAAGTCTTCCCCAGAATTCGGTCTTGTTTCTTATTAAAAAGAAATCATCAAGTGTCATCTCGTCTTCGCCAATACTTGAATATGGATTATCGGCGTTAAGGTCAGATTGCTACATTTTCTTTTACCAAACAGATAGATAGTTTGATTAATAATTTGAACAGACTTAGGTAAATAAAATCAATAAATAAGAGATGAATGCGTTGATAGACTGGGTCACAACTGAGATAGATAAATAGATAGACAGGCGGACAGTTAAGAAGATAGGTTTTTTGAACACACTTAGATAAATACAATAGATAGTAAGACTTAAACAGACTAAGATAAACATTACTGAGCTAGACTGACAGACAGAGAGATAGATACTCACATAAATAAATAGATAGATATATATATTTGCAGGATGAGTTGATAGATAAGAACATGAAGCTGATATAAGCAGATAAGAAGCTAAAAATATATAATCCTATTTATTTCTACGAGTTCCAAACGTAAGTCTGTAAACAAAACAAAACAGCGATTGTATTTCATATTGGCTAAAAAAATTAAAACAATCTTTTTCTCAAACATTGACAACACTAATCCTACACACGCAGTAAATTTTGTCGGTAAGTAAGTAGAAGAGAATAAGTCCAACAAATCAGAAAGCGACCAGCATCTGACATCTAAATGAGATTTGATATGTGTATATCCTTCAAAATCGAGAGATTTAAACCTACAGTTTAAGATACTATTAATCCGATTTCAAAGACAATCTTTTGAAACATTTCGTTCTTGCAATTTCTTTCCCGTCTTTAACCATCTTCGTTCATTATTTTCTTGTCACTCGCAGCTAAGCCAGTCACGAGGTCGAACTGGCAGGGGTGAGGGTAGGCCTCTGGTTTTACGCTGTTGAACTTTGAGTAAAGATCGGTTTCCTCCTCCGATTGGATCACCACGGGACGCTCTCTGAACGATCTCTAGTTGCTCACAGTCAGTCATCCATCCAATTATTTACCTCGCTCAACATTGCTCAACTTTGATGATCGTACTTTAAACAGTATACCCAAAGTGATCCGGTCATAATTTCAATTAGGTAAATATCTAATAAGAGCAGGTCTGGTTAGTCATTTAAAAGAGACCATCACACAACCAACGTATCTTGGTAGCAAGCTGTGTTGGTCGTAATCAATAAAAAAAATATTGGAAAAAGGTTGGTCATTGAATAAGTTACATTTCTTGCCTTTAGTTGAGAAGTAATCACTAAAATTTAAAAATAAAACAAACAAGCAAACACAAAATGAGGGATCAATTTAGCTTAAACTAACCCTGCAAGCTGAACACCACTGTACTATAAGTGATGGGGGATGGAGTGAAAACGTTCTTTTCCCTAATAAATAGTGAGTGTTCAAATTCTAGCTGTATAGCGTAATAAATGCAGCCTGTACGCGTGTTACATACATACATATGTATAGTTTCCAACAGCCACTACTGACATAGAATTTCAATGAATACTGGATGATGTCCCTAGGCACGGGCAGACAAAATGCAACCCCCCATTTGTAATGAAGTTCTGGCAAAAATACGAATACACTATGTGTCTCCATAGCAGAACGTTGAGTTAGTTTTAAAAAGATGGATCATAACATATTTGGCTTGTACCAGTTCTTGCAGAAACATAAACAAGTGTCAGTTAAGAAGAACTATGTTCAAGACACAGACGCATACATCCACACCCAAACTAACGTACAAATATACATGTATATATATCTATATATATAGAAATCACATGAAGAGTGAGTCAGGACTGTTGTCATACTAACTGATCCCAGATCGTTAAAAACGTTCTAGGGTAACCTATGGAAGCAAGCTATACTTAAGAAACAACAATACGTAGTATAGAATGATATCAAAATACAATACACATAAAATCCTATAGAGAATAACGAAGTACACGTATGACAAAAACTTTATAATGAAAGGGAAAGATGTTTGATTAGCACTGCTGAGGCACCATATTAATATTACTGTTTTGTTTTTAAAATCACCGAATAATGGTTAACAACTGATGATCCCAAGAATAGACAATACATACATTATGCAATAATCAAATAATACAATGGAAACAACGAAAAAAGTCTTGAAGATTACATGAATTGCATTAACAGATATTTGGAAATAAGTGAAAGAAGTGACAGAAAAAATCTATCAAAAAGTTTTTCAATTATTATTATTTAAAGCTGTAAAGCTTCCTCGAATATATATATATATATATATATATATATATATATATATATATATATATATATATATATATATATATATATATATATATATAATAACAGCGAAACAGACAATAACACCGCTAACTGAAATACTAAAATATGAAAATAAAAACTTATATATATGTATATATATATATATACGGGTTGATTCATAAGTTAGGTCTATAGCGTGATGTCGCTAACAATGGGGATGGAAACATGTTTTAACATGTAATCGGTACTATACGATGTCTGATGCAGATGTTTCCAGTGTAAATTCAGTTTGTGACAGCATTGATCAAGTTAATAATACTACGTCCAACTTACTTACAAAGCAGTGATCTGTGATAGAACTTTTGGCACTGGGTGCTTGTGGGCCAATCGAAATTCACAGACGTTTGAAACCTTGCGAGCACGAACAGGACATGCGCAGAATAAGTCCAGGAAAATGACCTTTGTGAATCACAACAACGCCAAGCCACACAGCAATCCACATTGGAAGAGCACTAACAGCAAAGGGCCTGGAATTGGCAGTTTTTGCAGATCTACCGTACTGGGCCAACTTGGCACCATTAGACTTGTGGTCGTTCCTTCAATTGAAAGAGGCGTTGAAAGGTCAATATTTCTTATCGGGTGCCGGGGTTGAAGTAGCTTTGAACGATCAGATCATGGGCAAACCAGAACCTTCTCCCTGGATGGACCGTAAAAAACGGATAGAACGTTTGGATGGATATGCCATGCTAAATCAGAGGGAAAGCTTGCTTAATTTAAGGGCCACCTAGGATAACCGCAGATGTTTGAGAGCTGCGAAACATAAACAAACCTCGCCATTGCAGTTGATAAATGGACAACCGTAGCGTTAAAATTTGGAGTTACGTAAAAAAAATTCCGTTGAAGGATGAATATAGTCAGAATGAATCATACCTATGACATTATTGTTTTTTCAACGAGAGAACATCTAAAATAGAGTAAAAATAACATCGAGAAATATCTGAATTCTCCAAAAGGGCCTCGAAGACATTGATGACACTGCCATTGACAGCGTCCAATTGAAGGCCATAATTTGGGTGGAACCACACAAAACAAATCCAGAGGTTGCAGAATGCCTTTCCACACTTGTTCAACATTTTCACTAAATTGATATCATTATTACTTCGCCATCACAGTCAATAATTGAACAATCGTAGTAATAATCGTAGGAATAGTGAAATTCGAAGCTATGAATATATTTTCAATTCAGCAACAAATATGGTTAGAATAAGGTCTGTTTATGACATCAGTATTGTTTTCAAATGGAAACATTCAAGTTAACCAGCCAGCCAGCTGGAGGAAGCTGAACACTGATGAAACTTAAGTTGACTCTTTTGGTGAGAGTTTTTGTCGACGGTTCTTTTTACTATACTTTAAAGGGTGCCAAAACTCATCTTCCCAGGGGAAGTAAAAACCCTTTGACCGACCTTGCTTGAGTTCCATGAATGTCACTTGGTGTTAGTTCTCTGAAACAATCACACACACGCATATCAAAAAGGTTGCATTTGGATTTAGTACAAAATACTCATCATCACTGTTTATAATTGAAAAGCTGTAGCACCAATGTAAAAACAATGCCATAAGAGAATAAATATGGTCAGAATAAATCTCATTTATGACATCTATGGAGTTTTCTACTAGAAAGCATATAATTTCAAAATGGTGTAGAATGAAGAAATTAAAAATATTTATAAATAACTAGATTCTAAAGAATCTAGAATGTCATTGATAAACCGATTTAAATGAGGAATCAATAATTCAAAAAAATTTTTTTAATTTGAAATGAAAAATCATTTTTAGTAAGAGTCTAGTGGAGTACTGATGCCAATTGGCAAGTTTGTAGACTAAAGGGTATGGCCAAGAGCGCTGGAACACTCAAACGGACAATAAACTAACGCACACTCATGTAAAAGAGAATAAAACTCATCCATCTATAATGGATACGCTTGTTCAAGATACAAGTATGTTGTTGATGTCACATACACATTTTATCATAAAATATCTATTTAAACGCAAATAAATATCCGTAGGCAATTACATTTATTCATGTATTTATTTTTCTTTTCAAATTGCTGAATCAGGTTCAGTGATCACAAAGTATATGTGCATGCACACATACACACGGTCGCACATACACTTATATATATATATATATATATATATATATATATATATATATCATCATCAGCAGCAGCGGCAGCAGTCTTTTAACGTCTGTCGTTGGACATAGACCTTCCTTAGGATTTGCCACACTTCTCTATCATATATATATATATATATATATATATATATATATATCAAAATGCAAATTCCTAATTTAGTATACGATGTGAGATGGGTTTATCTCATAAAATTGCTCGATGCCAATACATCTAACTAGAGTAAAGCTCTAAATGGTGTATATCCCGTTCGTTGCTTTGTCTTCCTTGTTTGGAAGAGGAGAGATTTTGGTAAAAATCTTGAGCACCTTCCACAATCCGGTTCCTGTTTGTTGTGAGGTCTCCATTTTCTTCGAGTACACTACTTTTTTGTTTCCATCCTGTACTGATAGTTTTGTTGATTTGAACCCCCGATCTTTTCAGGAATTGTTTCGAAGATTACTGTCGTGTATCTCTTTGTTTCTTTTGGATATTTTTCTTTCCTTTTGTCGCTTCAATCTTCTCCCTTGTTGTTGCTGGTGGCTTGAGATTTACGGGGAGAAGCTGGCTTCAGAAGAATCTACTCGGCCATTGACCATCTCCATTCGATAAATCAACTAAAAGAGAAATCAGCAGAATATAAAATGCCACTCGCTGTAGCATTTTTCGACTCCAACAAGACCTTCGACCCGGTGAAAATCCCCAACGACATTAATACTATCACTTTACAGGGTATACATACTGCATATATCAAAGTATCGCAACATATATACCGTTACAGCGGCTCCTTTATCAGGCTACATAAAGAATCGGAGACCTTTCAGTTACAAAAAGTGGTAAGACGAGGTGATACCAGCTCACCCAAACTTTTTACGGTCTGTTTTGAAATGATCTCCAGAAACACAGACGGGTAAAAGGAAGGAATCAGAATAGACGGCAAATGACTGAGTAACCTCAGATTTGCAATCATCGTTTTTTTTGCAGAGAAATTTTATGGCTTCTAATTAATGCAAGACGGAGTGAATGAAAAAAAAAACAGTAAAGACGTTGGCCCTCTCATGGACTTCGGCAAAACAAAGGTCTGGTACAACTAGCACTATTCGATAAAAAAATCTAAAACAAACAACTTCATCTACCTAGGACAACCGATCTTAAAATCCTCAACAAAAGCGAAGAATCTCTCTCGGATGGCACACCTCCGGCAAAGCAAGCTCATCCTCCAAGAGCATGATATACAATGTCCTAAAAAAAAGAGTATACAACCTATACATCTTCCAGATAGTCATATATGGAGCCGAATCATCGAACCTAAGACACAGACCCTCAAACTGAGGACCATACAACGTGCACATCAAAGAATTCAGCTCAGTTGTGTACAGAGGGGTCAAAAGACATCGCAATATATCAGGGGGAGACAAGGGAGTCCAAGACGTCGCAGAATTCATTAGAAAAGTCAAATGACAATGGACTGGATATGCTGCAAGAATGGTAGACAGTCGATGGACAACAGGACTCATAGTTCGGATGTCCATAGATCACATGCAACCGTGGAAAGCAGGATATAAAATAGCGAGACAAAATAGACAAGTTCAGGAGATAATGGCTCCGCGACGCCCATTAGAGGGAAGCATGGCGAGAAGTCGATGTCCAACAATTGACACTAAAAGGTGGCTGCTGTTGATATCTTTTAAATGTAACAGTAACATAAACGAGTATACAATGGATGTGCTACAAAATTGGCAGAATTATTTTTTTTGAAATTTACTTAGAACGACAGAATGTCATATCCAAGACTAACAGTAAAAGACCGATGATGATGATGATGATGATGATGATGATGATGATGTTTACTGAACATTCACCTTAGACTCAAGTTTTAATCCCGTCGGATCAGATTTCAAACCCTGTAACTAATTATGTAGCATGAATTCTTTCTTTCATTCATCCTCTATATCAGCTGTAATGAAGGGGGAAAAATTCAACAGACACATTTCGATGAGTTGCATATTAGATATCAAAGGATTACGGGAGAATGACTCTGTTGAAATACAAAATTTTAATTCTAAAGAGAAATGAATTCAATTCATTTGAAACCAATATCAGTATTCTATCAAGTATATAACTTGTTTTATCGGAATAGAGAGCTAATTCATCAACCAACATCCCAAAGTATAACACACACAGACACAGATACACACACGCATATATATATATATATATATATATATACATATATATATACATATATATATACATATATATATATATATATATATATATATATATATTACTATTGATAAAGCAATTCCTAAAAAAAGATATATATATATATATATATATATATATATAGCGAGTCACGTCATGTCTCATATATATATACATATATATATATATATATTTATATATTTATATATATATATATATATATTTATATATATATATATATATATATATATATATATATATATATATATATATATATATATATATATCTTGTTTTAGGAATTGCTTTTTCAATGGTAATATATAGTTATATATAATGCAATGCACTTCCAACTTAGGAATAGCGCACTCTTTTGTTGTGTTTGAGTAACAAAAAACGTTTAGATATAGATTTCATCGCGTTAACTCTTGTTTGCAAGTCATCGTCAAGAACTATCAAACATTATCCGTTGAGAAAAAAAAATCATTAGTTTTACCAAAGCTGCTTCCGGCTTGAAAGATCCCAAACATGTTGGATATAAATGCCTCAAGCCATATAATGCGGAAATAAACAAGGTTATCTCCCTTGGCACTTGGACAATTCAATTCTGCTAATGACTATGTATTCACAACGCAAGTTCACAAAATATTGGCAACGTTTTCATCGTTTTCGTTTACACAAAACGAAACGGCTGAGCAGGAAACGGTACAGAGAGTGCACTTGGTGAGCCGAGATCAAACACGGTCTTTGCATAGATACCCTTAGGAAAGACATAAATCAATCTTTTCTCCTCGCTATCAAGTAAAATAACGCGGGGTAGAATGAGTGACACCATTTCAGCTACTTGTCACCTTTAAGTATGTTTTATTTCAAACATTGCTAACAGGTCGAGTAGTATTCATTAAATAAGGGTAGCTCAAGCAGGGATGGTTGGAGCCGTAGCCAGCGTGAGGGCACAGCTTTTGGGGAGCTCGTCATTGCACAAAAATATTCATCAAGATTTGCTAAACCTCTCTATCATCAACGACGTGGAAATAGTCTTTTCGAGACTTGCCTTGTCAAGCCGTCTAATTTGCTGTTTTGCATAAGATTCACGGTTCTGCATATATCTTTGGAGATCCACGTCGTGAGACGAACCATTCTTGCAACCTGACCATCCCCTTGTCAGTTTTATAATGGATTCTATGATATCTCATACTCCTGTTTTTCCTCAAATATATAATGCTGTTTTGTGATCTCTCAATGTGATGCTAAGCATGATTCCTTCTTTTGCACGTTGCATGGTTCTCAATTCGAGAGATAATCTTCTGGTTAAGCTCCATACAAGCTAAGAATTATTGTTTTTTATGCTCTTTTCATCCTGTTTAGAGATTTTCGGTGAAAATCTGTTTTGAGCCATCACAAAATGATTCTTCTTTACTGAAATCAACGTAACCGGGAAAGCAAATTACGCTGGTAGATGCTGTTTTAGAAAACGAACAATGTACAGAAAATCAGTTTTATAGACAAGTATGAAAGCGAAGGTAATGATAATGGCTGATTCTATGGAATCGGAGATGCTTAGTGTTTAGCCTAGCTGAACAGAGTTAAACATTATGTGTGACAATGATGATGATTGTGATTTGGGCACGACTTTCATTCAATATTAGTGCAACCTTCACTCAATATTAGCGTGACTCTCGCTCAATATTAGCGTGACTTTCGCTTAATATTAGCGTTATTTTCACTCAATACTAGCGTGACTTTCACTCATTATTAGCGTGACTTTCACTCACCATTAGTTTGACTTCACTCAATATTAGCGTGACTTTCACTCAATATCAGCGCAACATTCACACAATATTAACGTGACTTTCACTCACTAATAGCGTGACTTCCACTCAGTATTAGCTTGACTGCACTCAATATTAGTGTGACTTACACTCAACATTAGTACGACTTTCACTTGATATTAGCGTGACTTTCACTCAATATTAGCGTGGCTTTCACTCAATATTAGCGTAGCGGCCAGACAGGTATTGTTGGGATCTTGAAAGTCAGAAATTTCGTTCGTAGATATTTTTTTACTATCAATAGAAATAAGAAATGGTCACATGATCTGACTAGTGGTCATTCCTAAGAAATGTTCACCATCCTAAATTTTCATGACAATTTACCCCTATCCTAACAATATCTCCAAAAGTAATCGATTCTATTGAAATTGATTGCGAACTTTGGATAATCTCGTGTTGACAATCATGAAATCTTGCAATGTTGAGCAATGTGTGTTGGTTTGAATTGTCATTGGAGTCGTCGAAGCTGTTTCATGTGGAAGGTTTCAGAATCATCTGAAATAGCAGTCCGATCTGTAGCCCACTAAAAACTAAGTGTTTACCACTAAGTAACTCAGAAGATTATATAGATCAATGGACTGGACGCATTCGTTGGATGAAAGTCACGTGACAGTGGATAGATAAGTATTTATACCCCTTCCAGTGCATCAGTTCCTGTTCTATAGCAGTCAATAGAAGACCTCTTGGGTACATGAGGTAGGCAAATTTAACTATCTATCTCTATACATATATTGTGGATATATAACTACGATGTAGGCAAAGTAACTGTGCATGGATACGCCCAGCACCTTAATCGCTTCTTTTGCAGCCTACGGTCCGGTCTTCTACGAAATTTCATCGAAATATATTGAGAACCTGGAAAGAGTGGGGACGGTCACAAGCATATACATACATTTATTGGGAAAACGGGAAAAAACATCTATCATTTTAAGAAATGTCTCTAGATTCACGCTAAAACTAAATCAACTCTTTTTCATCCTATTGTCCTTCCGTTAAAAAAGATTTCATTGAAATTCATTGTTTATTTTCGTAGATATTGTGTGGAAAAATAGACGGGGAAATTTTCTATGAAAACTCAAAATGGCGACCATTTCTAAAGAATGACCACAACTTACACCATGAAGTCATTTTTTAAAATTATCTATTGATAGTAGAAAGTGTTTGAGCAAAGAAAACTCCAACAGAAACCTTCGAGGTTCTTCACCATTTATTCCTCGATATAAATCGTTTGTCTCCTCAGATGTCAGTGTGGATTATCGTGATACATTTTATCGATATCACGATATAATGAACTATTTGGGCAATTACTTTTTTTATCTCCAGTGGGTAACATCAAAATATCATGATTTCCACGTCAGCATCTGTAAAAGTACATATAACAGATGTTTATGCCGGAAAAAATAATTGAAGAACGCACTATGAACACGAAGAACTCGTAAAATAAATGGATATTAAAGCTGTTCTACATAAAAGTGGAAAAAAAAACATTAATTGGTACATAACGGCTGTCAGAATTATATCTTATGTAAGGTACAAAACAGAAAGAAAGAGAAGTACGGATTTGCCATGTTATCGAAAGTACAGCGTTCCAATGAAACATTTCGGAAGCTGAAAGAACGTAAAGCAAGGAAGCAATTGCCATTAATTCATATGGAGAAGGTTTTCGAGCGTTCTTAGCCCCACAAAATTAGCAAAGTTCTGATCATGTATATATGGTGTTGACTATGGTGAGATTGTTTTGTATCGAGATTATCCTTGGAAGTTGTTTAAGTATATTGTTGAGTATTGCAACAGGTTAGTAAAATAACCAAATATAGAGTCTACTCTTCTTGAAATTTAAAAAACTGCAAAAATACACTACTTACACTCTTTTAAAATCATGAATTACCCACACAAAAATTCACTCAGCAAATAATGTACATACACTTCCCTCTCAACGATAAATCTGCAACATCGCATACTTACATACGCTACATGCATAAATACGATTATTCTCAAACAAGCAGTCACTAAATTCAACAACATATACATACACACAACCCCTCTCATTGTCATTTCATAAACGCAAATTATTTGAACTTTGACCCGAAAACATTTTTCTCTTTTTTTTTTTTGCCGGTAAAAGATGAAAATTTGCAACCATAATTATAACAACGCATCTTCTCCCTGTCGCCTCTCGAAACCTCGTTATTTGCAAAATTTTATTTTTCTCTCCATTTGGCGCTCGACAAAGAGAGGAAACACGTACCGGAAACAAACACGATCCAATTTTCAAACTTTTATGTTTCCATCATGTCTGTTGAATTAACCATACACACACAAATAAATATATATATATATATATATATATATATGCAATGCTCTTTCATAGGAATAGAGTATTCTGGTGGATGGGGAATTTCTCCATAAATGGATATATCACTTAAATTCGGCCTTACGGACTGTCCAGTTCCGTAGCCCAGAGGTAGGATATCGGTCTGAAGCTAAGGTTTCAATCCTGCCTCGCGGTACTGGATGGGATAATGGAAAGTCTATAGCCACACTGAAGAGATGTAATACATCGAAACAGCTCTCTGTGGATGACACTATATATATATATATATATATATATATATATATATATATATAAATAGAGAGACAGACAGAGACGGAGAGAGAAGGATAGAAAGATAGATAGACAGCCATTCAGACCTACTTGAAGACTGAAGAAACCGATGTTGACAGTTTTCGTTGAGAGTTCCTAATAACGGAAGCTTTCGTCCATTGATCAAGACCAAACTAGTATCCTAATTACATTTTTTGATTAGTTAAATCACTTTAGAAACTTTAATGTTAAAACGCTTAGTTAATTCCTTTTGGCAAGAAACCTAATAAAAATTATCTTTGCATGATAACATGGTTGAATAATGATTTCTAATAGAAAAATAACAATGTGCATATTTCACCCTATTGTTATTACCCACTGCATTCTTCTCGCCATAGTCTCTGGTTTCCGTTAAAATTTCTACTTCTTTAATCTTCCATTTGATCTCCAGGTTTTGTAATTTGCAACGTGGTTTCAAAGAGAAAGAATTGGAAAATTATATCAAAATACCAAAATAAAATAAAAAACTCGACTGTACAAATTTATAAGACAAGATAATCAAAACATGATTTTATAGATGCTTTAGTCATTTTCGTGAGTGAAGAACTTGCAAGACCAGTGTTGCCAACTTTATCTCGAAGTTCACATCTAAAATCAAGTCAAACAAGCTTGAAAGTCAGACCTTAGATGCGCCAATCCTTTTCTCGTCTGAAACTGTAGCTAAGGTAGTTTTGCCAACTCTATTTTCAATTTAACATCTAATAATGAGTCAGACAAGCCTGAAAGTCAGACCCTAGATGTGCTAGTCCTTTTTTGTGTGAATATCAAGTAAGAGTTATATTGCCAACTTTATTTTAAAGTTGACGTCTGAAATTAATTCAAATAAGTCTGACACTCTGACCATAGATGCACTAATTATTTTCTTGTGTGAAGATCTAGCCAGGACTGTGTAGTATACACTATTTTCAAGTTTACATCTGAAATTGAGTCGAATGAAGCTGAGAGTTATTGAAATGTCACGATATTTATTAAAGATATTACTTATTTTATTGCCATGGATAGAATAAGTACGTCATTCATTTATTAAAAATCCTCTAAATAAACTTTGCTAGTAACTAAATAGAAGTTGCTGTGTAACCGAGGTCTTTTGGTAGCATGCCTTCTTCGGGGTGATCAATTAAAAAAATTAGAAAAGGGGTGATCAATGAATGAGCTATTTTCCTCACATTTTGTTTAGGTAATGATCAGTAAAAAACAATCGGGATACAAATAATTATTAAAAAAACAAGCAGGCACAAACTTAGGGATCAGTTCAGTGTATACTTACATTGTAAGTTGATACGCGTTTAAAAACCTCTTTTTGTTGGCAGAGGGATTAAAAATGTTTTTGGAGACATACTGAGGAGTGGATGTTTAATTTTTTTAGCGCTTTGGCTTCATTGGTGCCACTAGTACGCATGAGACAGCCAGACCTACTTGAAAACAGAGATAAACCAATGTTAGTCACTGTTTTGGTTGACAGTTTTTCAAAAACGGTTTTTGACATCGGCACGCAAACAGAAGCATCGAAATCTCGTTAAAACCCATCTGAATCGGCAACGTAGTGCAAGGGACTATACAAACACCTCAGCATCTCACTCAGTTGGTGCTACTCATGTCAGCAGCTCTAAAAATCCTAAAAAGATAATAAAAGTCTTTAAGTAACAAATAACCTACAAATCTAGTAGGAGAGAAATCAATTTTCCTTCGACTGAATCAATTAACAATTAACTTTGGTTGGTTCAACAACCAATGGCCTTGTTAAGCGTTAAAGCCATGGTAATCAGTAGATGTAGAACGGGAAAAGCCTGACTGCTGCAGAGTCAAACCACTGGAATACTCCTACTACTACTCAAAATGAAGATGAATACCGAAAGAAACTGTCGTATATTTGGGTGATCAGAGCGTATTTACGTATTTCACACTTACAACTTATAAATCAAACAACCATGACAATCATCATCATCATCATCATCATCATCATCATCATCATCATCATCATCATCATCAGTCTTTTAACGTCCGTCGTTGGATATAGACCTTTCCGAAGATTCGCCACATTTCTCTATCCAGTACTTTCTGAATTTGTCCACTTCCTCTCTCCATCTAATTCTCTGCCGGCTTCGATTGCGCATGTGATCTCTGGGGATCCATGTCGTGAGTCACGATGTGCATCGGTGATCTGCCATTCGTGCAACATGGCTAGCCCATTGCCATTTGAGATATTTAATGGATTTTATGATCTCCCTGACCTCTGTCTTTTCCCGGGTGTACTGTGCTGTCTCGTGGTCTCTCCATGTGAGGCCCAGCATAATTCTTTCATGTATACGTTCAATGGTTCTCAATTAGCGGATCTGTCTCTTGGTTAGGTTCCATGTTTCAGCTCCATAAGTGACTATTTAGTGGATGAATTGGTTATACACCCTTCTTTTAGGACTAATGGGATCTTCTTATTTTTGAAGGTTGAGCTTGCTCTGCCTAAGGCTTGCCATCCTCAATGGTATAAAAAACGTCCGGAGTTAGTCATCTGTTCTATCCGTCAATGTGTCATTTAAAGTAGATAGTAAAGTTCAAACAGACATTTCAATGAGCGAAAAAAAAATTGCAACAAAAAAAATACGGATCTTTCGATCAGGAATCGAAATTTGCATTCCCCTATGGCTGTTGATATTGACAACGATTGAATTATTGATTTGTAATATTTAATTAACTTTCATTGGAATTTATCCTCATTCCTGCTTTGAAAAAAAATGGTTTCTCGAACAGAAAAATACGTAATTACATTCCGAAAACCAACATATCTGATTGCTTCTCGAACACCATAAAATATAATTGATGAATTGGAAGATGTATACGACACATCAGTTTGTCCAGTTAGCAAGAGAGCCGACTCGCAGTCACTTGGTTGTATCAGGACATATTTATTTTATGTATCTGAAAGGTTAAACGTGACGGGATAGACAAACAGTGAAGAGTTTGCTCCCCCTGATTTCAGTACAGTTTACGTCTTGTTCTTCTTGTTGTTACGTTGGACAAACAAATTAAGCTTCAACTTGAGTTTAACAATTATCAAAAAGAAACTCGATTAAAAAAGGATTAATTAAACAGATCAGACCATTTTTTCGGTTAGTAAAGGGAAAATATATGGATGTGATGATTCAGTGCAGAAATAGAACGTTGTTTGAGAGAATATGACTGACTACAAGGAAATCTGTTGGAGTTGCACTACTCAGTATCATGGTAGAATTATATCTCGTTTATTACAGCCGAGCCACAGTGTGGCTCTATGTGACTAGAAGTGCTTTTCATCAACTGTCCTGATAAATTAGGTGATTTTCGGTTAATGGAGAACCTGCAGAGCTTCGCACAGAATGAAAACCTATAGCTCCATACAGAATTTAAGTACTCTTTATTGAATCTCACTGCTTGCACTAGACAAAAATAATGTGACGATGATATTCTTTTATGTATCAATCCGCAAACATACAACAGTTTGACACATTATTTCGATGTGAACGCCAATGAATCGAACTTTTTAAAAAGAATTATTCTTTTCCTGCATGCGTCACAAGCACGTCTCGTTCTGAAAATCATTTTATTGTAAAAATCCAATTCAATAAATCGAATTAGGAAAAATGCTGCTTAAGAATAGAACGAGACGTCTTCGAAAAAAAAGTTCGATCAATACGTTTGGTCAATGTGAATAATCCAAAATGGTTATAAAGGTACTACAAGTACGTAAGGAGATGGGAAAGGCCTTTGTCCTGCAGTAAACATATAAAGACAGATGATGATATTATGGCACAGTTCTATAGACCAAGCTCATATCGTCAAAGTCATGGTTAGTTAACTGAATTATCGATATTGTACAGGAGGAGAATTTGGGATGTCTGAATCATGAAAGTTGGCCTCCATATAAACCTCAGCAAAACAAATGCTATGTGAAACAAACATGTTGAAGGCAAAAACACAACGATGAAAATGAAAAAAAATCAAACAAAAAAACGCAGAGCTGAAGACAGTGGACTATGACATCTCTGTAGAACAACAAATCTTCCTGAAATACTCAAAAGAAGTCATCGAGCAATGAATCACACTACGTTGGCAAACTTTCTGTGGAGCAAGCTCGATTTCCAAGAACATGGAAAGGATATACAACGTAAGTATCTTCCCGATTGTTATCCATGGTGCAAAAACATCGAAGTTAACCAAAGGTTTGACCTTCACACTCAGAATCATTCAAAGAGCACGTTACAGGATTATGCTCAACACCAAATGGAGATATCGCAAGATAGCGTTATATATCAGAGAAAAAGACAGGAGTCCGAAATATCTTAGAAACTGTTATAAAACCCAAATGGCAATAGGCTGGACATGTTGCAAGAATGAAAGACAACTATTGGAAATCACAACTCACAGCGTGGATCCCCAAAGATTATATGCAAAACTGTGGCCGACAGAAAGTAAAATTGCATGACGAACCAGATGAATTTAGAAACTACTGCTCTGCAACACCCATGGGAGAGAGGTTTAACAGATCTTGGGAAAGGTCTATATCCAACAACAAATGCTAACAGTTTGATGTTGATGATGATGATTATGAGACAGGAATAAGAGAGAGGGCGAAAAAGGAAGAATGTTCGTGTCAACTTGCTTTTACGAGCTCTTGATGTTTTTTCCCATCTTTGTTTACATTGAATTTCCGTTTTGAAAAATAAAGTTTTTTTTTATAAAAAGTATATGTATTTTATTAATACTCCTTTTCGGTGAAAATTACCTTGCTACAAAGGATGTGATTAAAACTGTAAATATAGTGTTAGATCAATTGAACAACATAGGACGTAACACTTTTTAAAAGGCACTTTTCTTTCTTGCTTTTGATGCTAGTTGAAAATCAACCATTTTGCTGAGAAGGCTTTTTATTCTGTTTTTTTTTTTTTGCAAAGATCTTACTAAAGAGTTTTGATTTTATTTTCGTATGTAACAATAACGGGTGAAGATGACCAGAACAAAACGGAGTGACATCATCCACGTATAAGATTTACACAGTGACGTACGCAAAAACTGATGACGAATACACTCCAACTTTTAAAGCCCAAATCGAGTTAACTTGTATTACTCAAGTTAGCAGATCCCATCAGAAGAGACTATTTATAATGAAGTTGAAATGAAATTTGTAGTTTTGGAATAATATTATACGGAGAAATGAATTCTGTTTTGTTTCTTTTTAGATTTGAATGAGGCAAGGAAGATTGACCTTCGCGGAGCTAAGTTTGTTTTATATTTTTTTATTATTCAATTATTCAACGTTAATTTCAGCTTGTGCAGTTTTCTATTTGTTGTATGTTTTTGTCAATTGCTATCAATGTTCAAATGACGTTAATTGGTAGCACGTGATTTTTTGAGATTTTTTTGTTTGAAGGAGTTTTTCACTTATCGACTCCATTGAGATATTGAAAATGGCAAATAGAGTGGCCAAAAGCACTTTATCTCTTAGACAAGTCATTGAAAATGAAGATTCTGTTCAGTGGTACAAAAAGTAAAAAAGATTAGTAAGAGATTTTTAAAAAATGCCCTTTGTTAACCATTTCAAAGTATATTTGTTGATGATTTATGAACAGACATAGGTAAATAGTGTGACAAAATTGGCAAAAAAACAGATACACGAAAAAGTATGGTAGATAGATAGTTATCCATAGCACCTTGTGGAAATGTAGCAACCAGATGAGATACTCAACACGAGTCAATGCCATCTTGTTGAGTCTCAACAACAGCATCATATATTTTAAATGATTGCCCGTACAATCCAAAATTAGGCTATGTTTTAATAACATCGTGATCTGCTGATTCATTTAGCGTTGCATTTTAAGGAGAGTATTGTAGAGCATCAGGATGGCAAGCAATCGACAGAGCAAGCTCAACCTTCAAAAGCAAGACGTTCCAATTATCAAAAAAAAAAAATTATTATACAACCGATGTATCCTCCCGATAGTCACTTATGGAGCTGAAACATGGAACCTAACCAAGAGACTGACCTACAAACTGAGAAGCATGCAACGCACGCATGAGAGAATCATGCTCAACCCTTACATGGCGAGATCACAAGACAGCAGAGTATATCAGGAAGAAAACAGGTGTCCATGACATTATATAAACTATTAGAAAACTCAAATGGCAATGGGCAGGCCATGCTGCAAGAATGACTGACAAATGATGTACATCACGACTCACAACATGGATACCCAGAGATCACAGGCGAAACCGAGGCAGACAGAACACAAGATGGAGAGACGAACTAGACAGATTCCAGAAATACCGGCTCTGCAATGCCCATGATAGAGAATTAAGGCGAATCATTTGGAAGGTTTTTGACCAACGACGGACGTTAAAAGAATGATGATGATGATGATGATGATGATGATGATGATGATGAACCAAGATATTCTGTCAATTATTGCCATAGATATATAGTTAATTACAGAGTAGCTAACAAGATTGGGTCGAGGAGAGGAAGATAGAGAGAGAATAAACAACTAAAATAAAACGAAGGAAAAACAGACTCTGTTCAAAACTTGGAACATCTTATACACATTTTTGACGGGATTTGTGTACACTCGATTCCGTAATGTAACAATCTATTACGAATTGATCTTTGAAATTAATCCCCGTTCGAACGTACGGAGCAAAAAACGAATAATTATTGCATCAAAAATTAAACAAAAGATATCGTCCAAAATGCAATATAATTCCTTAGCAAAAGGAAAAGTTATTGATAAATGGATACAAAATGCGTAGATCAGTTATAAAACCAAACACTGAATAGTCTCTTTTGGTTAATTTATCTTTTTCTCGTACTTAATACATTTTTATCTCGAGAATAAAAAAAAGAAGAAGGTGATACAACGAAGAGTGGTATAAAAAAGGGAGAAAATCCTTTTTTTAGGCCCACTATCTTTATCCTTCCTTCCTTAAGAATGCCATGAACTGATTCAAATTTTACCTGAAAGAAAAACTTTTTAGCACTCCGAGAACTGTCACCTTTTGTTGTAGGTAATCATAGGAAATATACATTCACCAAGGAGACAATATCCAACTGATTCACCTTCATTATCTGATGGGTTGACGGACTCACAGGCAAAAACTTACACACACACACACACACACACACACACACACACACACACACACACACACACAAATATACGTATATATATAAATATATTGAATTAGATAGAAATACTCTAAATATTCCCAAACCAAATCTGCTTCGTATTTTATTGGAATTCTCAATTGGATAAAAGGATTTTGTTTTATAAATACAAAATCATTTTACCCAATTGATGAGTATAAACGGAACGATTTGTTTTGGGAATAAATTTGATATTTTCATTTGTTTAATCATATACCTCTATTTTCACCCATATTGATCACTGTATCCTTAAAGTCAACAACAAATTTTCCTGATATATATGTATATATATATATATATATATATATATATATATATATATATATATATATATATATATATATATATATTATAAATTTCATTATTCTATACTGAAATTCTTTTTTGAAATCATGTAATGTTATACACGTTGAATGTATCATTTGGCCTAGACGACGAGAACAGAATATGCAATTGAAGGCAATGGAGCTGCTGCAGGAATATTGATATATATGTATACATATACGTATATACATATATATATATATACATATATACATATATATATATATATATATATATAAATATATATACATATACATATATATGTATATATATACACATATACTTATATATAAGAGATATAATGGAGTATTTGCTACACAAACACGTTCATGCTTTTTCCCTGTTTAGGTTCCTTCGCCATTATTCACCCGAAGAATTCCAAACAGGGTAGAAACATAAACGTGTTTGTGTGGTGAATCTATACTTCATGATATTTGAATTGCCCCTCTAAATCAACTCGACGTTCAATGTTGAGTGTATCGAGCAATTTGTGAAATAAACCCATCACGCTTAGGATATCATATAATATTATATTGTTTACCTGATATATATATATATATATATATATATATATATATATATATATATATATATATATATATTATTGTGTTATCCACGGACAGCTGTTTCAATGTATTACATCTCTTCAGGAGGCCCATATCCTACCTCTGGTCTACGGAACAGGACTGTCAGTAAGGCTGAATTTAAGTGATATATCTATTTACACAGAAATTCCTCATCGACCAGAGTGCTCATTTCCTATGGAAGAGCATTGCCTAAGCTTACAATGGGTGATTTACCTCACTTGAAGAGTGTTCAACCCTGAATAGGGGAGCATCAATTATTGTGTCATCCACTGACAGCTGTTTCAATGTATTATATCTCTTTGGTGTGGCTATAGACTTTCCATTATCCCATCCATTACCACGAGGCAGAATTGAAACTTATATATATATATATATATATATATATATATATATATATATATATATATACACATATACATATATATATATATATACATATATATATATATATATATATATATATATATATATATATGTATACACACACACACATATATATATATATATATATATATATATATATATATATATATATAATGGATATAAGTATGATGACCAAGTGCATAGACTAATACGTAGTTATTAGCTGAATTTTGATGTGATGTTCTCACTGTACGGTATTCAATCTATGTTAATATCCACCTATGAGTTAAGCCCGTTATTGAAGAAGGATATCATGATGCAAAATTATTATTTGTTATGGGAAGTAAACTTTCCTACCATTACGATGTTGAACAGTGTATATGTACATGGTCAGAGTATGTACAGTGAGTGCAAAAGTATCTGATACATTTCACAAAAGTTATCCTAAGATCCTCCTTGGGTTCCAAATTTGACACAATAGTCTCTTTCAGGTCGGTCAATTGCGCTAACGTATGTTAAACAACAGAAATAGGAAAGAAAGAAGGAAGAGTTATAATGTCAGCAAAAGCATGGCGTTATTATTGCTATGATATAATGATACAATTTATGAGATCGACATATTTATTGTATTAGAAAATGCCATTCATGATTTCTATTGAAAATAGTACCGTTGGAATATTTCCATTTTGTGATATTTTACAAGTATGAGAATCAATTGATTCAAAGAGAGACTGCTTGCTTTTTTTCCTCTCCCCGCCATTTTACTACCACAACTACAGATGGTGAACGCACCGTTGGACTTATGGTTCTTGTTTTATTTTGTTTTATTTTTTCCTTTTAATCTTTGGTCCATGGTCAGTTGATTATTGAAACTGGATTAGGATGTTCAACTTAAACTCCTTTTTTCTTTTTTTTTCATTACGAAACAACAGATTCTTTTTTCACTCAATGTATATGTCCCCTTGTTGGTGTACGTATGTGTGTGCACATGTGTGTGTGTGCACATGTGTGTGTGTGTGTGTATTTGTGCGTGTGTGTTTTTGCCTGTGTGTGTACGTGTGTGTGGGTGTGTTTGTGCCTGTGTGCGTGTGTGCGTGCATGTGTGTGTACGTGTGTATTTGTGCGTGTGTGTTTTTGCCTGTGTGTGTGCGTGTATGTGGGTGTTTGTGCATGTGTGCGTGTGCTCGTGCATGTGTGTGTTTGTATTTGAGCGTGTGTGCTTTTGCCTGTGTGTGTGCGTGTGTGTGGGTGTGTTTGTGCATGTGTGCGTGTGTGCGTGCAAGTGTGTGTACGTGTGTGTTTGTGCGTGTATGTGTGCATGTGCATTGATTTGCTTAGATACCTCGTCAAACAGACTGTAATAAATAGCTAGCCAGAGAGATAGGGAAGTGGGGAGAATAATACAGTAAGAGAATAATAGAAAAGATCTATTTACTGGGGAAACAATATCCGACCGGCTAACATTAAAATGATGCCAATTCACCGCCGGCCAATTGAAGCCCTGTGTTCACCATAGAAGTATGCCCAATATGGCCGTAAAGATCTATCAAAGGGCCGGTATGATCACTTTTTTCCTAACAAGAAGCTATGAAGTTGTCTCTTGGGATTTGTCCTCCCAACGAAACCTACGAAATGAAATGGAAATTATCCTTTGTTCAAAGAGAACCAGGCAAAATAATTGCCAGTGTACATGCGACAATCTAAGCGTATGTAATGCTTCTGCAAACCTGACTTTCGTTAATAGGAAACACAGATAGAAAAGAAGGTTACAGTGGTTAGTAACCGGTGTTGCCTACTCTATTCTCAAGTTTACATCTGAAATCGAGTCAAAAATAAAAAAACATCTGAAATAACTTCGAAACAAACGATTAGTGTTTTTAAAACTTGGAAAAATCATGAGAGCCTTTCAACAAAGATATTATTCAGGCAAGCCCTTTATTTTTGTATTTAGTTTTTCGTTTATTCGATGAGCTACGATGAAGAGCTTTTTATACGTTTTTAAAACCTTATCTATCTCAAATGGGTTACATTTTCGATTTCTGATATATGATATATGTCTATATACAATAAGGTTTTTGGTGTTTTTATGACCCTAAGCGTTGTTAGATGGATCTTCAGTGGTCAGCTGACCTCAGTTTCCAACACACCGATCTAGATTTGCCAGATATCCAGGAGTATCGCGAACGGTGCAGTCTTACTTAGTGCAAATTTTGATATATCACGATTAAGGCATTGCTTTACGAATTAGTGAATAAGTACCAGCTGAAAAAAACATAACACGGCTTTGATTAGTGCTCTTTTGAACAGCAAAGATAATTCGAGAACGAATAAACAGCTCTAATAAAGGTTTATCCGCATATCTGAAAGCTAAAAATGTACTAATTATTATTATAATAAGTTGAATGTGACTTTTTGGACTTTATTGAAACATTGCTTATTTCATTACTATGAATTGAATAGAAATATTTCTATCGAATCAAAAATGATCTAAATATCTGTCGCTTGCATAAATGAATCACTGTAGCCCCTGTATGTACCAGAACTAATTGCTGACAATTATCTTTCTGATCTTTTATCTAAAATCATTTAAAAGATACCAGCAAAAGATTTGGATATTGTTGGATGAAATTTACCATAGAAACCCCCAAAAGCACTTTCTTTTGAAAATACAAACTGTTTACTCAAGAAAACTTTCATGAGTATAGACCCCAAAAGTGACCAGGAGCACCTGGAGATACACGCAGACGAACAAAAAGAGAAGAATGTGTAGCTGACTTGGGTGGTTGGTCGAGTCGGCCATTTGTGGCTCTACGCGGAATTGATACCCTATCCTGACACCTGGATGCAATCAAAACATCTAGATCCAGATGAAAAACATCTAAGTTTGTCAATATTGTTGGCAACTGCTGGATCAGACAGTTTCCAAAGTATAAATCTTCAAAAAATCAATTATATATAAGTATTTGATTGGTTTGACTTCTCCCGTTTGTTTCCCTGTCTATAACAACTGACTCCTCCACTGAAGGTTACCAATTCTGCTGATAATACAATCTCCAATCACCATTCAAAACAATGACCTCATAGAAATTTTAAAGATTTCAACGAAATATTTCGTTGGTATAAACTAGTGAATGAATAATACAAGGCAAAAAGGAGCTATTAGTATTAGTATAATTACTAGCACAGTACCCGTGAAAAACGACGGGATCATTTACGATCGACACTAACCTACCATTAGCCCATGTATGTATCAGAACTAATTATCTAAAAAAATTATATATAATTATTTGGAGAAAATGGATCCTTTATAACCATATCCCCGCTCAAAACACCTTTTAAAGAAATGAAAAAAGCGTTTTTAGATTGTGCCTAGTAGTGTTTCATGCAAATCTTTAAAGTTGTAGCCCCCAAAAAAGTAACCATGAGCCCCAGAAGACATGCATGGAAAGACGGTTATTTCATGATAGAAATACACCAAAAATCATATTAACATTAACATTTAAATTATATTGATATTTTATGCATTGCCACTGCATTAGTCTAATATAAAGCACATGTATGGCATATTTCGTGAAAATCTGAACTCATTATTCCGAACTTGGTGACTAGCTTGTTAGCTATTACCCAAGGGCAATGGGACCCAGTTACGACGAAATGAAAATAAAGTGTTGGAGCAAAAAGAAAGAAATGAAGAAAAAACAAGGAACAACGACAGAACAAGCCTTGTGGTTCCAGAGTCAAACTCAACTTTTATTTCTATCTTTAGTAAAGATGATTACTTCAACGTTTGCATTGTAAAGATTACGTATTTATAAACTAATAAGGACCTTTGTTGGAAGGACCCAAGCAAAAAAGTGGCCCTAAAATATAGGGGTGGCAGCTTCTCACGGAGTGCATTTCTAATATTCTAAAATCGGAAACACAATTGGTGAAGTGCAGCCTACCCTAAATAAGGGGTAGATATTTCTTGTATTTTTTTCTTGGTGTCCTAAATACGGTGGACAGCCTCCGAGTTATTGCAAAACAACAAACCCTGAAATTTAGAGAGGGAGGATTAATTGTTATGAAAATAAAAAAAAGCAATAGGTCTGGTTAAGCACTCCATAGAAACCATCAGGTTACCAAATTATCTTTATCGTGTTGGGGGCGATCAATTAGGAAATTGGACAAATAGGTGATCAATAAATAAGTACTTCTCTCACCTGTTCTTAATCCAAGATCACTTGAAAGTATGGATTTTCAAAAAGAAGCTCAGGTAAAAACAAAGGTATTGAACTAACAAAAAACTCCATTGGAAATTGAACCCACCACTAACAACTTTTTTCCTATGCAAAAATCTAATGTTGAAAATTTCAGCCCTTTAACTTTACTGGTGCGGCTTCTACGCAAGGTACATACTTAGCTAGACCAACTTGAAAACTAGAGAAACCTATGTTAACAGTTTCGGTGTCTTTCGTCGGCGAAATAAAGGTAGCAAAAATTATTGATTAATTCGTTAGGATTACTCTTTCCCTCTTTCTCTCCTTTTTCTCCTTGTGTCACTCCTTCTTTCTCACTCTCTTTCTCTCCTTCTTTCTTTCCTTCTGTAGCTCCTTCTTTTTCTCTTTTTTACTTTCTTCCCAACGTTCCTTCTTTTTTCCTTGTGTTATTCCTTCTTTCTCCCTTTCTCTTGCCCCTTCTCTCTCTCCTTCCTCTTTTACGGCTTACTCTCTCTTTCTTTCATTTCCTTTTTATACCACAGTACGCTTTTTATTTTCTGTTCTTTTTCTTGATTCTCTTTTTCCTTTCTCTCTTTTTCTCCCACTCTTCTTATTCTCTTTTTTCATATCTTTCTTTCTTTTCTTTTTTCTCTCTTTCTTTCTCCATCTCCTTATTACCTAGCATTGTACGTTTCTGCTATTACTCTCTTTCTTCTTTTTACTTCCTTACTTTTCTTCTTTCTTTCTTTTGTTATTTCTTTCTTTATTTCTCCCTTTCTTTCCTCTTTTTTTTCTTTCTTTCTTTCTTACCACTACACTCATTCCATTATTACTGTCTTTCTTTCCTTATCTCTCACTCTTCCTTCTTTTATGTATCGTAACATTGCCTGCTTTTCATTATTGTCTCCCTCCTCCTCCTCCTCCTCCTCCTTCTTCTTCTTCTTCTTCTTCTTCTTCTTCTTCTTGTTCTTGTTCTTGTTCTTGTTCTTGTTCTTGTTCTTGTTCTTGTTCTTCTTGTTCTTGTTCTTGTTCTCCTTCTTCTTCTTCTTCTTCTTCTTCTTCTTCTTCTTCTTCTTCTTCTTCATTCTGACTGTCATTCTTTCTTGGTTCCTTCTCTCTTTATGACCGCATTTATTTTATTATATTTTACTATTCCAACTTTCTTTCCCTTCTTTATTAGAGAGAGAGAGACAGACAGACAGACAGACAGACAGACAGACAGACACTGAGAGAGAGGGAGAGAGACAGAGAGATAGAGTGAGAGAGAGAGAGAGAGAATGAGAGAGGAGAGAGGGAGTGCGTGAAAGATGAAAACGATCGGATAATCAGATTGTAGCGGTTAAATAATCAAATTTTCTGCCCTCCCAAATCAGTGACTCTGATCGACCTGTGTGGTCGTTGTAATCAGATTTTAAGCAACAGAACAGGACATACAAGAAGCGGGTGGAGAGGAAAGTGAAGACAGAGACAATGGCGCGTGGGTATGTGTGTGGGGGAGACAAGGCTTGCGAGACAGAAGCCAGATGGAAGGTTCCCACGAACTGATATCACAAAGAACCGACACTGCAACGAAGAGTAACAATACAATACTTATTTGATTTTCACTTTCGACACGGATGGTCGGTGCGCAAGTTCGAACCCGTCGTCAATTTCTATGAATTCTTTCTATTTCTAGATTTCTCTACACTCCATTAGACGCTTTTCGGTTGGTCATTTAGTCTGTCCGTCAGTCAGTCAGTCCCACTTACTTTAAACAATGGAGATTTTAAGGAAGGAAAATATGTGATGTGATAAAATGAGTGACGTCATTAATGTTATGATGCAATTATAAAATTAACGATTTCGGCATTTTTGTATTGAAGAAGCCATCTACAATTTTGATTATAAGTACTACTCTCGGAATATTCTAATATTTTACAAGAATGAGAATCAATTAACTCAACAAAAGACTACTCGTTCTTCCTCTAGCTCCAGCTCCAGCTCCTGCTACTACTAGCACGGACGGTGGATGCATCTTTGAACTTATGGTTCTTGTTCATACACATTCATAAAATTGCGTGTCACTTAAAAAATTTCTGACACGCGTGTCAAAGATACGGCTTCACTGATTGCCCAAACAGTTTCCGAAACTTTTCGGACTACTGCAACCTTTTAGAGCTTATATTTTCTCCAGTAGCCCCACGTTCATAAATTCTATCTTGAAAATGAAATTTCGATGGATTAGAAAAAAAATAACCATTTATTATGTAAGTAAAAATATGGTTCAACAGAAGTATGTAATCGTACCCGATTACTTAATTATGAAAATCAATCAGACATTCTACTTTATGTGCAGGCAGTATCGATTTGTATTCTTCAGCCTTTGTCCTCCCCTGCCTTCTGACGCCCACAACCATCCGTTGCCTTCCAACACCCTTTGAATCTCCAAACGCCTCCATTGGGCCGGTAGCACCTACTAAGACCAAGCGTGAATTAATATAGGTATCCCTTGATATAACGTTGGTATTGGTGTCCAGTCCAGAAAGCAACCTACTTAATGACTGAGATGCTATAATAGAGTTGCCAATTTAGCAATTTTGGGCCTATATCTATCCATTTAGGGGTCAACCACCCATTTACGTCGTAATAAGAACTGCGCTATAACGAACCACGTTTTAACGAAGGGGCGCTACATTCATTATGCATGGTTTGTCTAGTATGTGGCCAAAATTATTGGTCATTTGGGAGATCTTTTTTGTTGTAATAGTTTGTAGACTTACTTGCTGACCATTAATTCGCGGAGAGGTGCTTATTGATATTTATTAAATCAGATAAGAGGAACTACAAAGCCACAAGGCAGGGTCACACAGGTACACACGAACAGAGAGAGACAGAGACAGAGAGAGAGAGAGACAGACAGACAGACAGACAGAGACAGGGAGAGACAGAGAGAGATAGGGAGAGAAAGATGAACTCATCTCAGTAGTAATGGTCAACAACACTAATTCCCTATTATACCTCGGCTAGGCACCCATTAATATTAAGTTCAAAAAAGTGTGAAGCGTCTGTCTCTCAAGAGGCAACTCCTCTTGGAGTATGAGCGGTCGGGGACGAAGTCTGGGCTTCCAGTCGATGCATCAGCTGAGTGACCCTTGCCAGTCTCAAGTTGACAACAGGGCTTTATTCTTACAAGTCTTGTATGATCACCAACTTGGTAGGCTGCAATTTTACTGAAGGTATGCCACCAACCCTAATCACACAGATTGAGGTATACTCAATTAACGGCTAAGTGCACGGGGAAATTTATCCTAATGAAGTGTTTCCCATATTCTTTACCATTATCAAGGAATCGAACCCAGGACCTTCCGTGTGTGAGGCAGCAGACCCAATATCTATAGAACTTTGTTTATTAATATGGGGCAACCGCTGCAGTTTTTACGACCAGTTAGACAAAGTTTTTAGCCATGATAAAAAAAAAGAAATCCAGATACTATTTTATTAAGTCCCCATCCATTGCCATATATAAACATCTTTTCAGTTAATTCAAAAATGTTTTTTTTACAATGGTCAAAATATTTGTGTCAAAGTGAAGTTTGATCCTGAAACAGTCAGTCTAGATGATATATTCTGTCATTTAAAAAAAAAATCGAAGAGGTATTATGAAATGATTATCATTTAAGATTTATGACTACTTTTTAACTTTACCTAAATTTGTCAGATGTTCTTCAATCAATTTTCCATGGATTCGCCCTTGATTGCAATCAGTTCATCCTTCCACGAATTTTCATTGAAATTCACCGAGAACTTTCAAAAATATCTCCCAGAGAGGAACAAATTGGCAATATTTTTTGCCCTTTTTTTTTCACTTAAAAACTGTGATGTAAGATGAGTTATTTTAAAAGGATCAACTCTAAAATGTATAAAGTATTTCTGTAGCCAAAGTCCACTCTTCCCCATAATGTCATAAGAATGGTTTGAAATTTTTTTTGGAGATTTCATAGGGACGGGCACATATTTTTTGCGATATTATGTGGTTTTGACCTTTAACTACGACATAGATATAGTAAGTGTGCAAAGATCGGTACCAAAATTTAATCAGTCATTTCATGGAAATACATAGGGAACATTCGGAGATATCGTATGGACTGTCACG
Organism: Thysanoteuthis rhombus; assembly: GCA_963457665.1. Classification (NCBI taxonomy): domain Eukaryota; kingdom Metazoa; phylum Mollusca; class Cephalopoda; order Oegopsida; family Thysanoteuthidae; genus Thysanoteuthis; species Thysanoteuthis major. Next base: position 6,040,402 of record OY735236.1, on the reverse strand, counting down.
AGCCTACACATCAATTTAAAAAAGAAGGGAGAAATATCTCTCAATCTAAAATGATCCCTGCATCCGCTATTGCCTACCCTTCAACTAATTTCAATAGAAATCCATTTGATACTTTCGGAGATATCGTGTGGACAGAAGAACAGACGCGACGGAATACATTATCTGTTTTTAACTTCGTTGACAGAGGTTAATTATGGTAGTTGTATTCAACGTATTCATCTGGAAATGGTGTGTCTAGCCATTTTTTGTCATTTTAAAGATTAATGGTTTTCCTTACCCGCTTCCTCTCTTTCATTCACCATGATTTATCGAATCACTCTATTCCTATAATATTTCTCATTTACTCTTTTAAATATTTCATTCGGTCTTTTCGTTCCCAATTCTTCTCTAAGAAGATTGAGTATCTTTTATGTCTACGAGAAAACTTTTTCTGATTGCAGCCCCCCTGCATTGGGTTTTAAGGGGTGGTTCAATTTGCAGTGTAAGTTTATGCTAAATTGATCCGAAATCTGTGGTAGCATTCATACTTGTTTTTAGAAAATCTAGACTCTCTTAGTGATCTCTTCTCAACAAAAGGTGACAGAAGTAACTTATTCATTCGTCCCCTCTTTTTCATTTTTTCAATTGATCATCCCTAACATGGAATGCTTGGTCACACAAAGATTTTTATCTTGTGACGACTAACCAGATCTCTTTATTGCATCATCAAAAAAAACCAAACAGTTTAATTCATTGGATCATCAATACTACGAGTCATTTTCCCCTTCTGTTTATCCCCCCCCCCGGCTCAAAAAACTCGTTTCTCATTTTATCTTACCTCCTTCATATACACACACAGATACTTTGATTCGATGATGTCCTTTTTTTTATTGATTTATTGGAAAACGGGATATAAACAGAGAAGGTTCACCACAGGACCCTGGCCCCAGTTGAATGATGGACTGCTGGAGAGACCGTCAGCCAAAGGTGCAATCGTATCGGCTCAATTACATCTCCTGGAAAGAATGGGTCAACTTGAACTGCAAAAGATCAGGCTGTGCCAAAACAAGGCCCTACCTAATAGAAAAAAAAATGTCGGCGTTGAGGGGGTTTAAGCCGCTAAGGCTACTGATGCCTACGTATGCGGTTCGAGACAAGTTCTGGTGCACAGTTCTGACCCCCACTTCGTGGAACTGCTGGCCTGTAGACACCGGACAATGCAACCATCGTTTGGCTTGTAGGCTCTGACATATGACCCGTACAATCCTATGATTTGGGATGATGGACAAATGAAATAACAAGCAAATACTTATTGGGAAATATATGGCAATTGATCATCGGAATTTTTGAGTATATAAATAAAATCCCCCATCGAGGTGTTACTACTCACTAAAAGGTGGTTTTGTTCCAACCATGTACATAAAAATACCTTATTTAGTAATCAAAAGTGTTTGAAAAACCTTTGATGGAAGCTTTATGTTATACAACGTAGAATAATGAAGCGTGTGGCAAGTGGAAAACAATTGACAAATTCTCCAGTTGAATATGATGGTAGATAATCAACTCAGAGAAGTTTTTCTGTGTAATTTGTATTCTCAAAGATGATATCATAAGTCGGTTTACATGCTGTCTGGAATCAAAACTGACGCAACGGATTTAATATTCACATGGGTGAACATTCAATAGAAATGACACGAACAACGAGTCATGTTTGTTATTATACTTACTGATCCCTCATCGTGAGAAACCTATGTAAGGTAAGCCCTATTTCCCAAAAATAGATATGTAGTATAAAATAGAATCAATATACATTACGCATAAAACACATAAAATGACAAACTACATGTATGGCATAAACTATATAATAAAGGGAGGTGGTGTTTGATCAACACTGCTTGGATGCCATACAAATATAACTATTTTGTTTTTGAAATCCCCTAAACGGTTACATCGTAAACAACTGATGATCCCAACAAGAAACAATTTATACATTGTTCAATAATTACAAAGTATATTTGAAACAGGGGAAAAACATTGAAGAAAATTATAGAGATTGCATTGACGGATATTGGGAAATAGATGACTGAGGTGACAGGAGAAATCTTTTGGAAAATTTTTTTTTTACGCTTAGTGTTTTGAATTGAAGGCTTTTTGGACTATAAATATGTATATGAAAGAGAAGGGGAAACATAAAATGTATAATGATAAAGAATCATTAATGATTAATAAATCCTTCATTCTAGAGCCATCTATATCTTTAAGTTGAACTAATAAATCAATATGACATGTAATCAATTATTGGTCTATACCTTCAGGACCTCTCTGTTTCACTTGGTCAGCATTTTTTATTTGACACTGGGTTATAAAAGCGTGGTGATATGGTTTCACTCGTTGTAGTTCAAATGATTGACCGTTATCATTTCAGAATGATTGGGATTGGTGAATTCATTCTCTAACAACATCTGATGAACGGAGATAAAGTGAATGGAAGATTCGTTTTTGTCTTCCCATCATTGTTATTGCTGTTGTAACTCTAGACATCATCATTGATGCCGGAAAATCAATATGAAAACCGGAATTCGAACTCACTTCGCCATTCTTATTTTCCGTACTGTTAACCTTCATTCCGTGCTGTACGTTCACAATAGGCTGTCCATTAAGGAAATAATTGACAAAGTTAAATAAAATTTAATCGTGAATTTGATTGATATCAAAAAGAAAAAATGAGTAAGTAAAATGAAAAAGATCAAAGGGAAATGAGAATATAAGTAATCGCCTAAGTGTAGCCGGCCGTGACCTTTCACGTAAGTAATTTATTACGTATGATTAATGATCTCATCAACAACAAGGGGAAAATTGAACTTCATGGCAAGAAGAGATAGAATCGATCAAAAAGTTTCTTTGGCAATAAATGCTATATATATATATATATATATATATATATATACATATATATATATATATATATATATGTACACGCATACATATATTTATATATATATACATAATTGTAAGTATTTATAAAAGTCAAAATACGTACACATATTCACGGATATACACACACATGTATATATATGCATGTGATTGTAAGTATATATGAAAGCCATAACTCATATACATATATACACATATATACATATATGTACACACACATATAAATGTACATATACACTACTATATATACATATAAATGAATGCACATATAAACAAAAATACATATATACATATACATATGTATATTCATATATGTATACACATATACACACAGATATTTGAT
>OY735236.1:6002146-6032146 GCA_963457665.1 Thysanoteuthis rhombus | reverse complement strand
ACAGTTTTTTTAAGTTTGACTAATCATGTTTCATATCTCGACTGGATCAGGGCATTATTGGATTGTTTGCGCAACCTCATTCATCTCGGCTTAGAGAATCAATGGGAGACAAACGAAAAGACGTAGTGATAGGATAATAAGAGAGGGAGTGTCTGGTGGGAAGAAGCGAAAAGTTCCCGTTTATAATTCTCTTTTCTATCCACCAGAAAGTAAGCAAAGAGACCGAATTGCGATATCAGTGAAAACGGATATTCATGTCTGTTTCCCTCTTTCTTTAAAAGCCTGTTTATGGCTCCCCCCCTCTCCGATCTGGCTCTCTGGTGATAAAAATTCGGTTCGTTTCCACTGCAATAGCCATAAAAGTCGAAGTTTCTCTCTTTGCAGATCAATTTTTCTTCTATGGACTCTTCCATTTGATCTGTTAAAGGAAACTGTCAATCAGTACTCTAACCAAAATTAACAATAGGTTTTTTTCAGTTTTCAGGTTTTTTTCTGGCTGGCTGGGCTGAACATTCAAATATTTACCCTTATGTCTATGAAAATTTGTTTTCTGATTTTTCAAATCCCCGTATATAGGTTTTCAATGGGGAGGATGTTAGAATTGCAATGCAATTTCATGCTATATTATCCCTTCATTTTTACCATCCAGCATGGATTCTTTTTTTTTGGTTGAAAATTCAGACGATGCTAAACAAAAGTTATGAGATGTATTTATCTCAAATGTTTTAACTGATCACCACCAACATAGCATGCTACCAAAAGATGTTGGTTACGAGACAGTTTCTATGGAGAGACTGATCAGACCTGTCTTTTTATTGTCTGCAATTTTTGCTGGTCGAAATCCTCCACACGCACCTCAAAACACATATCAAGCATTTATATCATGGCTGCCTTTAATGTGATTTCACGTAAAATTTGTGATGTCACCCTTTCGACCTGCGAATACCTTACATAGTTTACATGGTAACTGTGTTCCTTCCATCAACTCCCTAAGCACACTTGGGAGAGCCTTGGAGAAGATTTCGGAAGCGATTTTATCACATCGAATACGGTTCAAATCTAAGTGTGGGTACTCTCAGGTACATAGCAGCTGGCTCCCTATCTCTTATCAAGTTTGGAAAAAAATTCCATCCCATGGTTCTTATTGAGATCCCCTGTTAAATAATTTTCGAGGGTCCATCCTTACTTTCCCCATTTAACGGTTGGTGGAGAGCAACAAAATTTTCCCATCAAAGGATAACTGTTCAACAAAGAAAAGCTGAAAATTTCGTTTAAGTAATTAACAAAATAATTTTCTCTTTAGTTGATATTCAACGCAAAATTTCTTTATAGCTCTATGTCTTGGCTAAAGCATATCAATTTTCATTCTAAAACATTCAAAAAACAGACATGAAGAGTCAGAGCTTTCCAAAAAGGCATACCATGATAATATCAGGTGATGATCAAGGTGTACATCAATAATTGAATAAACAAATGAAAATAAATCAGTTCACATTCAACATACATCTTATTTAAAGGTCTATATCTAAACTACAATATATCAAAATTTAAGCTTTGTAGCTCCGTATTTAAGCGTTTTTGAGCAAAAAATAGAAAATACAGTTTATTTAAAGCGCGATGTCTAAGATACAACATGAAAAAAAAAATTAGCTCTTTTGGTCTGTTTTAAAGGGTTTTAGACCAAAAGAAGACAAATTGAATCTAAATTCATTTAATAAAAGTCAGTGGTTAGCTGTTATCCATGTTCCCGCTAAATCCTTAACGATTAATCAGTTAAGCGTTCTCGTTACCCCTGCCCACCACTGTTTAACAACGATCATATCGAATAATCTCCAGGTAAGAAAAAAAGTTTGAAAGATGGAAAAATGAGTCTCACATGAATTGAATGAAATACTCCAAGACGATGTCTCACCACACGCGTCTCAGCTGACGTGATATAAGCTAAGAAAATCAGGCTATGAAGTTCTGCATCATCTGCTATGTGTACCCGACATTTCTCCTAAAGAAGATAATTTTTTAAGCATTTTGAACTTCATGTCCCTAACGAAACGTTCAGTTACAGGTATAATAATGTTTCGGACAATGAAATCGGGGACCCGACTCCAAACTCCTGCCGGAGCTGGTTATGTTCGCTTGGCACGAATTGGTTTGGAAAAGGCTTATAACCCCGCCAGTAAATCAATGAATAGCAAGAGAGGTTGGGTTTTGTAGACTTTGGAAGGCTACTGGTCTTAGAGGACAACCCTGAATCGAAACCATACGGTTTCACGCCCAAATTGACGTCCTCCAAGTAGCTCATACAGCCGAGCTTTCCTCTGGACTTAATCATCAATTTTGAGAGAGGGATTCTGGTGACCTGGCATCCCAGGATATCCATTCGTTTTCCTCAGGCTCATGACTGTGGTTCCATAGTCTGTATAGAAAGTATGGAAGCCATCCATTCATTGTCAATGAACTGTTCGAAAATGTTGTTCAAAATGGGTCATATTTGGGTTAGATTCTAACATTTTTTCTAATATTTACATCGTCCTCAATCTAATTTTCTTCCCCAAAACGACACTTCGTAGCCAACAACCTATTTTTTTATCTCCAAACTAGCATGTTGTCATTCCATTTAACTTCTAACCGAGAATAAGTAGCAGCAAAACAAAGAGAATTGAAATCTGATTCTTAAACAATACAAGAATTAATTGAATTTTCCTTCTTATATCTCACTTCCGTGCTCGATAGTCAGTTTATGATATTGAAATATCGATCTTGAACCATAAAAACATCAATCAAATATGTTACATAAATCAAGCAATGGTTTCGCTTATCAAAATATCGATCGTTTGCATATGAACACGATTGACCTAAATGAGAGGATCTATTCGACTCGAAATTCGAGAAAAACACACACTTTATATCAGTCAAGGTGAAGAAAAAAATGAACACACCTATATAAAAGAGAGAAATAGCCAATCACGGATCTCTTTACATAAATTCACTGTAATTGAAATTCTCCATTAGAAAATTTCTATGACTGAGAATTTTTTGAAAGGAGATCCGTGATTGGCTATTCGATTCCTTTGTTAAATAAGTGTCAATTTTTTTTTTATCTAGCCTTATATAAGAGCGCGTATTTTCCTCTCCGGACGAGATTATCTTTCATTGTTAGAGCACGTAGGAAACTTTTATTTTTGAAGGCTTTATCCTTCTCCTTTGTACTTATTTTGATTGAGAAAGGTTTGTTATTTAAGCAAAGAAAAGAGCTGCGTCAGTCAGTGTTAGGTAACCTGTCAAAGAGAGAAAACTACAAAATAAAAGTTTCCAACTCAGTGGTGTATGGTGGTTTGTATCCTGGATGTGTTATGTACTATGGATGTACAAAAACGTAAGCATATTACAGTGTCTGTAAAAAGCAAAGGACGGTGAAAAACTATCTTGCACGATGTCGAGAAGATGTACGAATTGGAGACTTAATGGAAACCAATCTAGATTAAACACTACTAAAAACGATTGATAGTTTATAATCCAAATTTTGTTTTCTTTCATTGATTCTCTTATTTCTTTTTATTTGTTTGCCGTTTGTAACATCAAATGAGCGAGGGTGTGAAATTTCGAAAACAATAACTCTTCAACAAGTGAAATAAGTGGAATGTAGCTTAGTCGTGCACAAAGCCAAATTAGTCAGATCAGTTGCAATAGCCGAGGAATAAGCTTATCAAACTGGAAACTAATTTAATTTGGTCAAATTTTGACATTTTTGGTTTTTACAACCTCCTATAGAAAAAATCGATTTCTTCCCAAATAGTATATCATAATAAGACATTTGTGAAAAAATATCTTATGCCTGGCGCCGTTTTATATATGAGGTATAACACGGCAAAAAACTGTTGAACACTATTTGTTTTATCTAATAACTTTTTTATATCATGTAAATATGGTATATTGTATAAATATATAATGTCAATATTTTATGAAAAAGTATAAATAATGTAAATATTTGGGATGATGTAGAATGAATAAATGCAATATATATATATATATGTATATATATATATATATATATATATATATATATATATATATATATATATATATATATGTATGTATATATATATATATATAGTTATAATCAGACTTTTTGGTTATAAAAATTTTAATCCGGATTTTTTTCAAAAGTATATTTTTCAAATTTATGTGAGCTCTATTCCCTTATTTATGGACTCAATTTGAATAAACAAGTACCATTTTGTCGGGGGGATGTTTTGCTAAAACACTTATAAAAGTGTTTATTCAAATTTTTTTCTGGAAGTATTTTAGGAAAAATTCAAAGTTTCGATATTTATTTTTTTCTCAAAAAAGTGAATCCTCATTTTTTTTCAATAAAAATGTTCTTTATAAAAATAATCCCCCTCACTCTCTCTTCCTCCTCTCTCTCTCTCTCTCTATATATATATATATATATATATATATGTATGCATATGTATATATATATATATATACACCTATGTATACATGTATGTATGTAAAAATATGTATATGCATGTATACGTATGCATTTGTATGTATGTATATATGTATATAAATGTATATACATATATATATGTATGTATGCATGTATATGTATACATATATATGTAAACATACATATGTATATATGTAGATATATTTATATTCATACATATGTATATACACATATATTTATATATAGATATGAATAATACATTCAAATTTCTTATATCAATCTTTTATAGAATTAAAACAAAAATCCCTTTCCTTAAAAGCTGTTTTTTTTTTATGGTCAGCAAATTTAGCTCACTTTGGTTGAGGATTCTAAGAGGGTTACTCCTCGAAGATCGAATGCGCAGACGATAATAACTCACTAACCCAACCCGAATGCCTTCAATTTGTTAGGCAGGACGATGGAATATCGAGTTATTGATAAATTGCTTCGATCTGACGTTGATCTCTCAAGGTACTGAACACTTTTTTCCCCTTTGGGTTGTCAGCATGACCGAGAGAAGCAAGTAAAACATGGGCATCACGGTCTTTAGAACCCAATCATATCAAGTAAAAGCTGTTTATCGAAGGTCAACATTGGCCGTCAAGGACCCCAGATGAGATCTCATAATGAGGCATGCAATGAGACTCAGACTTTAACTATATTTCTCTCATGTCTTTCAAGACACAAACCAATAGATTTGTCTCCAGAACGATCTATGAAGAGCCATCCATTGTTTATTTAGTGATTAAGGGTTCTACAGGGACTAGGTACTAGCCAGACAACCACGATTGATTTACAGGGCTAAAGAGCCCCAACTGAGCTGCTATTTACCTATAACTGAGGCTCGAAGTAACATTTCCTGAAGGGCATTATTGTGGAATGAACGCAAACAATCCCAGCAAGAGTTTGAACTTGATGCACCAATTCAAATAACCGCCCTGTTGATCGTTCGGCCATTCTGCACCTCCGGGTTATAATACTTGTCTATCAAAGTCATGGCTTCATAAACCACCCTTGTGGAAGGTTCGCTCGTGTTTTGTTCCATTCAACGCAACTTTGGTCATGGTTGTCAGACAGTTTATTTATTGCGGTCCGAACTTTTTACCGGGTTATAAAGAACATCTCACACCTTAAAAGATAGCAGCATTTAATGTCTGAGCCTGACTCAGAAAATTCCTTTCCAAAGATACGCTTCCTGCGCAAGAATTCCTGACTTCATTTACGTTTTTGTCTGTACCAGCAAGATGGTCAACGTCGCCCAGGATAAATCCTATCGTCAATACTCTGCATTAACATACCTATAATATTTTTGTCATAAATCTCATATAGCTTGCAATTTTAACCGATTTAATCAATGACTGCGCCTCTTCAAAACATAAGTAAAGGCACTATTCATTTATTTAAAGGGTTGATCATTTTTGTGTTTTCGCTTCATGTTTAAAACCTTATTCCTCTGCCTGATGATACAGCCTTTTTTTCATACAGATGTGTTATTTGTAACATCATATCCTTCATCGTCGAGTATTGTTAAGCACTCGGTAGGTAAAGTAACTCGTCCATTACAATCTAGTTTAGTAATACTCTTCCAACCAATGGAGCACTCTGGTGGATATGGAATCGTATGTAAGTAAATATATCGCTTAATTCTGTCTTATTGTCCAGTTCTGCATAGGGCAGGAGTAGAACATCTGCCTCTGGGTATGACACAAAAATTACAAAATGTAAAAAATGTGTTGATATCAATAAAACCAATTAAGTAATTATATTTCATCTTGTAACCTGCATCTTCACAATTCAACATTCACAACCACTTTTATTTTTATTTTTGCTCAATAGCCTCATCCCAGTCCCTTTTGATATATCCGCCCCTTAGTAAGTCGGGGTTATCTCCCTGCTTGGAACCACTGCACTAGGGTGAAAAAGAAGCAAATTAAATAAAGATGAAAGAAATACTACTCACTATCAATGGTTACCAATTCTCCATCAAATGAAAAATGAGATCAAATATAAGAATTGAATATTCCACAGTAAAAGTATTAGATCATGATTTGTCTTGTATGAAATATAAGCTTTGCCTATGGGATAAAAGCATCCATATATATATTGAGCGTACACGGAAAGATTTCTCTGTCGATTTGGGCTCAAATGCAGTTCTCTGGTTGGTTTATTTACCTTTTTATCATGACATATTGATGGAGATTACTTAAAGAAAAAACTCTTGGCAGTTTTGTCTCATCGAACATGTAAACAGTTTGGGATAATTAAAGATTTGAAAAGACCCTCAAAATTAGGAAATTTGAATTATTAAAATCGAATTACCAAATAAAATATCTTTAAGCTCCTTAGCACTTATCTATACATAACTAGCCTTATCACTTCAGGCAGGTATAGATCCGCAAATCGAGAACTATGCAACGTACACATGGGAAAATTATTCTGGGCCTCAGATGGAGAGGACACAAGACAGCACAGTACACCCAGGAAAAGACAAGAGTCAAGGACATCATAGAATCCATTGAAAAGTTCAAATGGCAGTGGGCTGGCTATGTTGCAAGAATGGCCGACAACTGATGGACATCACGACTCACAACATGAACCCCCTGAGATCACTTATGCAACCGAGACCGGCAGAATATTAGATGGAGAGAAGAACTAGACAAATTCAGAAAGTACTGGGTCTGCGACGACTACGATGGAGAAGTGTGGCGAATTCTAGGGAAGGTCTATGCCCAATGACTGACATTGAAAGACTGATGATGATGATGATGATGATGATGATGATGATGGCTTGCACTAACGTATTTCATTGGTTAATCCATCATGCTATTATGACACATCAGTAACGTCATAAAAACACTTAAGACTTTATATCAGATAACATAGTCAAACGATTTCAGTAGAGAATTGAAAAAACCTGAAACAAGGTTACTTCAAATATCGAAAAAGACATGAATAAAATGATATTAGGCTCTTTAGAGCCGATCCGTACATAGATAACATCATTTTTGACGGGTTTATCCAATATATTCGATATATAATCGTCAACATCAGTTATAACTCCATGGCTAGTCAAAGGCCTTTGGCATTTCCTTACGTTCAAACACTTAATTCACAATTTGTTTGTATTGCTTGAATTGAGCGAGTGAATCATGTGTTGCGGAGGAAACTAAGAAAACACCGTGTAATTATGTATGACTACTACAAGCAAAAGATTGATTCGAATATCTAATGAACTAATCTAATATATATTTTGGTAAGATTTTTGGCTATCATAGATTTTTATGGGCTTAATTGGGAGAAAATCAACCACATCTAACCAAAAATATTTAATTTGGCAACCCTAGTGCAATTCTTCGCAGTGAAGACCTAACTGCATTCTGATTGGTTCATAATCAAAGCCTCTTTTCCGTCTACTTTAAACTCTAATTGTATTGATCTCAGATAAATTTTTTGATGATGCCTAATCATCACATTATTCTCTTTTCTAGCGCAATCTGAAAGATTTTGTAAGATATAGTAAAGAGATTAATGATGGCGAGAATATTTCCATACTGTGCAGAATTCCAGAGATTCTTCATTGGCCAAAAATCTTGTCTAATCACAAGACGGACGTGATCTCTTTAGTCATCATACTTCTAGTCACACAGAGCCACTGCAATGGCTCAGCTCTTATAATTTCGTATCAGACAACATATTCACTCACCCAGCTTTGTATCAACATTGATCCGAGGAAAGACTGGAATCAACAATATCATGCAGATGATTGAGCAACGATGATTGACACTTAGCACAAGAAAGTGACAACTGATAGAGAAAAAAGGTTATCCAATTGCTGTTGGTAAGACAATGAACTCAGTAAAAAAAAAAAGGACCCTACACAAATTTGGAAAGGATATAGAAAGGTTTGCGATTAAGACATTGCAGAGATCAGTGCAATCACAGGCATTGTAAAAAGACCAGGGAAAGGCCTTTGTCCAGAAGTGGACTTATAAAGGCTGTCATTATGAATAAACACTTTGATACAGATTGAACGTTCTGTTTCACTTGAAAAGGATTTTCAAATGAACATTTAGAACAAACATTCACTCAATACATAATACATACGCTTGTCTTATATTTAATATAATGATAATATATATATACATATATATATATATATATATATACACACACACACACACACACACATATATATATATATATATATATAGTTACTGATCAGTAATCCAATTTGCAACGTGTGATGGGTTAATTTCATAAAGTGCTCTCTATATCAAACATTTAGTGTAAGTAGAGCTTGAAATATGGTGGAATAATGGATTTGCTACGCAAACACATTCATGTTTCTGCCCTTTTGAGCTTCTTTAGGCGATTCCATTATTTCACCACACACACACACACACACACACACACACATATATATATATATATTCATTTATATATGCGTCTTCACCATATATATATATGCTAATTTTGTAATGTTTGCCCAACGTAATTCAGATAAAATAAAATACGTCTTGTAAGTTATTTTTCTTTTTTCTGAATCCCCAAAGAGCAACATGAACATGTCTAGTAGGCCAATCTTTTAAATTACTTGCATGAATTTAGAAAAAACTTTTAATCCAGTACTCAAAAACGAATAAAAATTACCTTCAAATAATCCAAACAATTGACAATGTATCCATATCTATTGTGCAGTTGTGCAAAAACCAACATCAGAAAAAATGTGTTTTCTAAGTGAATGGGATCTGATAGAAAAAATGGTTGAAGTTTTTAGATTCTGCAAACAAATATACGTGACAATCAGCCAGACAATTTCTGATAACCACAATTCTGTAGACCTGTGAAATGTCAAGTGAGTTTAGGCAGGTATATCATCAGTGTCACCCGGGGTGGTAACTCAGGGTGTCCCTTTCCCTCCTTCCTACAATACTTACAATATTGGTGATCTCTTGTACTAATACTATTCATTATTCATCATGATTCCCCAATATCATTCAATGTGTTCGCATAAGCCCTAAAATTCATTGAGAACCTCTGGAGATATTATGTGGATATTCATGAGCCTTAACCAAATTACATGAAAAAAGATAAAACGGAAAAATATTTCCTTGTCTCCTTATTTTGTCTACAAAACGATCATTTGTTTTTAAAAACCTTTCCCCATAATATTGTTTTCGTAAGAAAAAATGAATCAATTAACCCCCACCGAATACTTTTGGCGATGATTGTTGTCTTTCTCGGGGGTTGGGGAAAGCTGATCTGTACAACAAATACTTCCCTTCAACCCAAAGTCCCAAACCAACACGGTATCCCACAAAAGACGGAGGTAGCACGATGGTTCCCATTAAGTAGATAAACCTACACTGTTTATTTACAATTTGTAAGATAAGTTGAAACTTTGCTGATTGTAATTTCGCCGATTTGGCGTAACAGAATCAACAAGAAAAGGCTATTTTCTAATGATCAACATTTTACCTGGCCACTTTTTTATTTGATTACCATAACAAACCCTGAACTAAGAGGCCTAAAACTATTTTATTAAAATCTTCTTTTCAATATTTCAAGAGTCCTTGTATTAAGTTTCTCTAAGTCTCAAGTCAACTCAAGCTGTTTCAATGTTTAATCAGACAGAAAGTCTGAAGAGATTCTATGACGTAATCAATAATATGATTGTTATGTCATAATAGGATGGTGAATTAACCAATGAGATGCGTCAGTCCAAACATACGGAATAAAAATCTGCACGTGTGCCCATTAAATGTTTAGATCATTTTCTTCTTCTTCGTATCGTGACGAATTATTTCAAACATAGATAAGCAAAGCCTCAATCTTAATATTTTTCCCCTGATGGTAGTAAAGCGGATAACGAAGTATATACTCTACATTAATCGTGATAAACTGCTTCGATTTGGAAGCCATACACTGAGATTATGGATATGAGTTTTGTACAGATTCATCCATTTAATCAAGGGAAATGTTTCTGCTCGTAGATCCATTATCAGGAGACGGCGTAGGATTTTCCGATAACGGCACGAATCAACTTTAAACGCCGGGAAAAGATTTCAATCATTCATTAGCAGCAAAAAAACAGCAGCCTTTTAGCGTTTATCGTTGGACGAAGACTTTCTCAGACCTCTTCATCACAGGAGTCACGGGGCTAAAATTTCTTGAAAGTGTCTCAATCATCACAGCATTTTATATTTTGTCAGCATCATTTTTGCATTTTATCTCTGGGGATCAGCGTTTTGAGTCGTAATGTCCAACAGTAATATGATATTCATATAACAGGGCCAAACCACAGCCATTTGAGCGTCTTAATGATTTGTATGATATCTCTGACCCAAATTTGTTTTCTTAAATAATATATTCTTCTGGTCTTTATGTATGATGTTGAGCATCTATTCAATCACTGTCCCACTACAGCATTATGTGATACAAGGTCGGGCTTAACGTGGGAAGAAATAGGAGCAACCCATCCAAAAATGGCTCCTGCCGACGCAGTTACCGTTGAAAAGCTCATCGTAATGGCTAGACAACATCATCTGCGAATGCGTCCACCAGGGGACCTGCTCCTTTAAGTGCAATGGAGCAGTGCTACCCCGGGGAAACTGAGACCCTGCAGCTGGGCCGAGTAATAATGGGAGAGCCTATGGACGAGTCCAAAGGCCTCCCGATGCGCTTAGCAAACGCAGCCTCAGTGTAACCTCATTGGCTAACGCGTGCACCGGCGCACTCGGTCTTTGATGTCAACCCACACACAATCATTGGCCCATTCGACGGGCAAGTGTCAGTACCGACTCCTCGGGCAATGCCGTGGAACTGATACTACACTTTGATCCCAAGAAGGCCACAAAAAGTGGGAGGTTGAGCATGATTGTTTGGTGTCCACCTTTAATGTTTCGGTATTGATTAGCTTCCATTAATAAGTGTTAATGTCAAACTCAAAAGCTGGGGTTTGGTCAAATTTTTTTGAAGAGAAGTAAAATAATTTTGGCGAGGATTGTTGTTTTTCTTGGAGGTTGGGGATGAACCAATATGTGCAACAAATATTTCCCTACTACCCAAAGTCCCAAACCAACTGTCAGGTGGCTGTATTACTGACTGAGTTAAATTGCCGAATCGTGGTTATTAACGAAGATTTATCTCACAGATACGCTAAGGCTTATTCTATTCTGATTTATAAATGTATTTATACAAAAAAAAAATGTTTTTTTTTCATATTTTTAAAGATATGTTTTATACACTATACAAACGTCGCAGTAAACATCTCCAGTCAGGATAGAAGTAGGGGTAAAGTTTGACCCTGAAGCAGCCAGTCTTGTTATTCTTAAGTAGTGGAAACTTCTCAAAAGAAGCCTTATCACGATAATTCATTTTTTTGGAGATTTTTTTTCATATCTTGTTTTTGCTGTATCATTTCGTTTATTTAAAGTTTCTGTTGGCTGGCTAAAGTCTTTTAGTAGACCGGATGATGCCCGGGGGCCCTAGTTTGTGGACCGTCTGCATTCAACCAAATGTCTGTCTACAATAGTGTCATTAATTTTTTCATCAGATAACGAAACAGGCCGCCGCAGGGTTTAAATCCACTCCAATTTCTATTCTGACTGAAGATGATTACAGCAACTTCGGTATCGCGTATGTAATTATGTTTTGTTTATATACATATATATATAAATGAATTAATCTATTCATTAGAATGAAATAATCCTGTGTGTATCTGTATAGACATTTGTCAATTACAAAGACTTGTCAATTTAGCTTAATCAATATGACTCTTGGCAATCAGTTGGTCGTGAGTTCAAATCACGGTTAGGGAGTATTGATTTTATATACTGGTTTACTGTCTCAATTTTAGTGAGAATTGTTCTTGTCTTGTAGAAAAATAGATTCAACTCGGGTTTTGGAGTTTGACTAAAAACATTTGTGGAGTACATGCTGTAGGGTGATTGTTAACGATCTAGTTAGCAAACTTTTGGTGTAGTGAGTCTCTCCCTCAGTCGGAGCGTAAGTATCGTGGTCTCATACCAGACTTACCGTAGTAAATATTTACTCGCAGACTCTTTGAGGACTGAGATAGTTGTCGGTGTTCAAGTCAAGGTAAAAGGCCCGGATTTTGAAAATTTTCATATTTAAAGGAACAGTTTTATCTCATGGCAAGTGATCATCTGATGGGGTTTTGTGTATGTGTTAGTATAACCACATCAACATCACTTCCCAATTAAGTGAGTTCACGCTAATTTATGGGAGGGGTTGTATGTGTCCCTGCCGGTTGTAACTCGAGAAGAACAGAGTTACAAGTTTCATCTCAGAACATTCCAGACACACACGAAAGAAAATTTTTGAAAATTGTCATGTTTAAAGGAACAGTTTTATCTCATAGCAAGTGACCATCCGATGGGATTTTGTGTATGTGTTAGCATAACCACATCAACATCACTTTCCAATTAAGTGAGTTCACGCTCATTTACGGGAGGGGTTGTATGTGTCCCTACAAGTTGTAACTCGAGAAGAACAGAGTTACAAGTTTCATCTCGGAACATTCCAGACACACACGAAAGAAAGTTTCAGCTTTTTATCTCGTGACATAACTGCTTAACTACCTTCAATGCACAGAAAAATAGCACAGAAAACCCAAAATACAATTGTATGCAGGGTGGTTGGGGATTGAATCCCTATTAGAAATTATATGTAATATTTTTGTATCTTCTCCATGTGGGTTGAGCAAATGAGTAGGTGTACCACACCAAATCACAAACTCCAGTTCAACTGGGGGAGAGCATTCGATTTATAATGACCAATGTGCCACTGGACTTCCTGCAGAGGGTTATCGAGAGCATACCGGATACACTTACAGAGCAAGAAAAGGACAACACTGGTGCCTACGTCCAACACGATGGACAAATTCTACCATTTCATTGTCCAAATTAACCCTAGTTGGACTAAAATTAGTCAATGAATATTACAAAGATTCCTAATTTCTAATAAGAGGTTTCTTTTCATCAAACTTTTATATATACAGGTTGTGTTAGAAAGAGGCCTCCGTATTTAGTTTGCTGATAGTTGATCTGGTTCATTCCTGAAGGTTAAATAAACTTCCTCACAAGGAAGTTTAGATGTAACCGGGAATTACTCAGGGGGCGCATTCCTCTACCAACGCCATTGATAGAGGGGATAATAGTGCATGAGTCCAGTCCCCAAAAATCACCCACTCCTTTTGTTGCAATCAAGCCTCCGACCAAACTTAATCGACATTCATCACGTAATTCTGGTGATAGTATGTAGTTTGGACACATAACAACGACGTAGGAGAGATAGTATTGTATGAATACTTTGCAGAATATATTGTCTACTCTTCCACAAGATTACATTGAGTTTGAGAACTTTTGGAGACATTGAATTGACTGACTTGAACGTATTCATAGATGTATAGAGACGGAAAGTATCTCTAAACAACAACAGAAACAAAAATGAAATCTGTTCAGTACTTTCAGAGATATCATTTAGACAAAAGTGAGGACAGAAAGATGTGACCAAGTGACCAATATATAAACTTATCCAACATCGTTGGCGAATGTGGATAAAACATTTATACTTTCGTAAAGGAGAGTTTGATTAATTTGTGTGCGAGAACTAAATAATCTACAAGCAAATATGTTAGCTGATAATACATTTTGCTAAGGCATCATATATATATATGTGTGTGTGTGTGCACCATATATGTATATATATATATATATATATATATATATATGTATATATATATATATACATATATACATATTTATATATATATATATATATATATACACATACATACATACATTCATACACCAAATGTATATATATACATATGTATGCACCATATATATATATATGTATACATAAATATATATATATATATATATACATATATATATATATATATATATATATATATATATATATATATATATATATATATATATATATATAATACACCAAATATATGTATAAGCACCAAATAAATATATATATATATTCTCCATATATATACACCATATGCGCCATATATATATGTTTATATATATATATGTTTATATATATATATATATATATATATATATATATATATATATATATATATATATGTATATATATATATATATATATATATATACATATATACAATATACACACACTCACATATATAAATATGTATATATATGTATATATATATGTGTATGTGTGTGCTTGGGTGTGTGCATTTTGTTCTTAAAGTTGCCGAAACAGTTATATGGTAAACAATTGATGACCTGAAAGACAAACAAAATATACGTTGTACAACAATAACAAAGTACAGGAGAAACGGGGAAAAACAGTTCTGAAGATTACATGAATTGCATTGACAGATATTAGGAAATAAGTGACTGAAGATGCACAAAAGTCTATTGAAAAAAGTTTTTAATGTTTTGTGTCTAAAGCTGTAAAGCTTTTAAGACTATATATGTATATGTATATATATATATATATAAAGATATATATGTGTGTGTGTGTGTGTGTGTGTGTGGAATGTGTGTATGTGTGGCTAAGTCCGACAAAGAGCTTCAATATGAATCACACAAATACCAAACCCTCTATATTAGCAGTGGTTTAGTCAAACCAATATATATATATATATATATATATATATATATATATATATATATATATATATATTTGTGTGTGTGTGTGTTGCTTTTTGGGGTTCTGAAGAAATATATATATGTTTATAATCTTTGGAGTTCTTGAGAACCCCCCCTCACACACGCACACGCGCACGAACACACACCACACACACACACACACATATATATTTTTCTGCCCTTCGGGTTTCTGAAGAAGCATAAACGTGTATGTATAGCAAATCTATTATTTCACCATATTTTAAGCTCTACTTCAACTAAATGTTCTCACGTTGAGAACTTTTATGGAATAAATTTCTCACACACAGTATATTGGATTACATTTGGCATATATTCATACGTGTGTGTGTTGTGTGTGTATATTTGTTCCTATGTTTGTGTGATACAGTTGGTATATATATATGTGTGCGTGTGTGTGTGGGTGTGTGCGTTTAAATACGTGTATACGTATATATATGGTATATATTTGGTCCAGCCATACAAAATAAAACAATATGTCTCATCTTCTAAAATAGGTATTTTCAAAAAAGTTTGCACCCACCCTCGCAAGTAAAACAATGGTAGATTAAGCGGTAGATGTACGATTCCCAGTTTTCTAAGCACTGACAACTAATCCAGCAGGTGATTTCTCGGCGTCCAATCAATTTGCCATGTCGGGAACGTTATCTCCAAAATATTTGCGAAATCGTAAGAATGCGATTTGGAAAAGCTATTTCGTTTGTTTCTGGGAAACACTCACACACACATAGACACACACAAAAAAAGAAAAAAAAATCTCTTGAGCGATCTCCAACAGTAAAACGTGGTAATCCAAATACTTTTCGATATACAAACGTTGCAGGTAAGAACTTAAGTGTTGGTCTTCAGCGCTCAGGTGTCCACGTCTCAGGTTGTCTACTTAATAAATGACAGAGGCTTACCTCCTGGCAAGAAAACTGGAGTGTTCGACTCCTGAAGAATTAAAAGACCTCCAAATTGTCGTCGTCATCATCATCATCATCATCATCATCATCATCATCATCATCATCATCAACAACAACAAGAACAAGAACAGCAACATTTACAACAACTGCAGTGTAAGCAAAAGCAACATTTACAACAGCAACAACAACAGTATCAGCAACTGTAACATTTACAACAACAGCAACATTTACAACAAAAAAGCAATATTCATAACTACAGTATTAGCACCTGCAACATTAAAAAAACAGCAACATTTACAACAAAAGCAGCAACATTTGCATAAAAACAGCTACATTTACAACAACTTCAGTATCAGCAAAAGCAACATTTACAACATCAACAGTATCAGCAACTCTAACATTTACAATAACAGCAACATTCACAACAAAAAAAGCAATATTTACAACTACAGTATCAGCAACTACAACATTTGCAACAACATTTACAACATTAACAAGAACAACAAAAGCAACATTTACACCAACTACAGTATCAGCAACAGCAACATTTACAACGAACACAAGAGTATCAGCGACTGCAACATTCTCAACAACAGCAACATTTACAACAACAACAATTGCAGTAACAGCAACATTTATAGAAACAGACTGAATAGATGTTGATCAATTGAATTTTACATATGGAGCACTTTGTAGGGCAGTGATCTGACTGAATTTTCACGGACCAATCGCAAACGCTACCGGATATACAACTATTTGACCTATTTAGCATATACTTACATTGGAAATTGAGCGCTTTTTTTACTCCACATACAAATAAGAATGATGAACGACATTTTTGAATGGATTAAACTTGTTAGATTTTTCAAAATATGGTCGAAATAGGGTATTTAAGTTAAAGGTAACAGAGTGCACTCCAATACTGAGTCTCGAAAAACTATGAATATACAACGTATTGATAAGCCATTAAGAATTGAAAAAAAAAACTTAATTTTAGATCTAAATGTCGAATAACGTTATTCTCTCTATAGAAATACTGTTCTTTATATTTGAATATCTATCCATCTATCTATCTATCTATCTATCTATCCATCTATCTATCAATCTATCTATCTATCTATATATATATATATATGTATATATCATATGTATATATATATCATATATATATATATATATATATGTATATCTATCTATCTATCTATCTATATCTATATATATATATCTATATCTATATATATATATATATATCATATATATATATATATGTATATATCATATATATATATATATCGTATATATCTATCTATCTATCTTTCTATCTATCTATCTATCTATCTATCTATCTATCTATATATATATATATATATATATATATATATATGGCAGCAGTTGGATGCGAGCCTAGGTTCTGAAGTGAAGGTTTCGATCCTACCTCGTGATACTGGATGGGATAATGGATATTCTATATCCACGCAGAAGAGTTGTGATACAACGAAATAGCTGTCTTTAGATGATATTAATACACACAAAAACACACACACACACACACACACACATATATATATATATATATATATATATATATAGTGTGTGTGTGTATAGTGTGTATTTTTTAATGTAATCACTTTAATTTTCCATATTATATCCTTATATATATATATATATATATATATATATATATATATATATATATATATATATATATATGTAGTATCATTATATGATGTATCCATTGAAATTATCAGAATCAAATATTCCTTAAGATACTTCTCATCAAATCACGTTGTTTTTTTTCATGTACAGTGACCTAATTACTTCCCTTATCTTATGTGTAGTTACACTTCAATAATAACTGAATAAAGAATCCAAGAAATCGCGTTAGTTTGAGTATAATTAAAGCTCACCAATACCCTCACACAGTTGTTTGGATGGTTTCCGCAAGGTATTGCCAACTGAAATCCGTGTGTTCATTTTGGATACAGAGATGAAAGTGACACATCTGCGTCAGTGGTAGTAGTAGTAGTAGTAGTAGTTGTAGTTATCACAGCAGCAGTCACAGCAGAACAGCTGTTTTCAGTTACCCCATTCCTCTTCTCTCTGATTACCATGTCACGTACAAACTGGAAGTTATCACATCGTATTGATGATATCACAATGTAACAGTAACAGTTTAATACGTAGTCATTCTTGACGCCTGAGACATAGACAATTAAGGCGTGCATAAACAGAATATCTGATTAAGAATAAAATCAGAGAGTGCTCTTGGGAATCAGTTGCGGGCACAGCTGCCAAAAACGCTAAAACTCATAAACCGCTAACTGTTTAGCGAAAACAAAAATAATCGCTAAGTTTTATCGTATGAATGTACGTAGCTCTTTTTTCGTCGAAAACCTTTAAAAACGGACCTAGAAGGCTGAAATTCCAATATGTTTCAGAATAGACATAGAGCTTCAAATAACCTCTATATTGGAATAATTGATTTCATCTATTCATTTAATTATCTACGCACACTTTACAGATCATCTGATATTAGCATGTAAAATTATATTCTGGAAAGCTCTATGTCTGAGCTAAAACATATTTAAATGTCAGCTCTCTATATCAGTTAGGGGATTAAGAGTGAAAAATCCCGGAACCAAAGCTAAATTCAAATAATGGAAATTGGCGCTCAGTTATCTTAGCATCAACTTTTTAGCTGTTTATCAGTTCAGCTGTGTCCACCCCTACTCTTCCAGAGTTGTCTCCAATTTTATTCTAAATCAGATGTTCTATATCTATCACCGGAGTAGACCATTTCCTGGCCCAGGGCGAATATACAGCGTACGATATTAAGATAGCTGACAACGTACACTGTATCGAAGGGAAAGCCATTTAATTATAGATTTACATCGTCTTTACCCGAAGCTAGCAATCATTCCTCTCGTCTAGTGAGCCGCTGGTTAGATTGAGACAGACATATTTTGTGACTTTATCATTAGAATATTTCCTTGGCTTCTCGAACACTAATTATTTGATCAGCCATTGGTTAAGACCTGGTTATCTGCCCTTGATGTTACGTGTTTCGCAATCTTTACTAATGGTCTTCGTCCATTATCAGTACTCTGGACATTAGTTAATGACATCTGAACTTTGCACAGATTTCAAAAACGGACACAACCATGATGTTTGAGATTTTGTCTTCGTTTTCAAAGGCAGTAGTAATGATTCCTCTCTCTTTATTTTTCCAATACTTTCACCAAGAACGATTTCCCTATTATTCAGCAAAGAATTGAGGTTTCAACTAAAAAATGTCTTGAAATAATTATCATAAAAATACAACGGGAAATAGGTAGACTTTTTTTTACAGTCAGGCCAGTAGCCGAGGATGATGTCTCAAATCCTGTCGAAGAAGTAGGAACACTTACATATCCAGGGAAATGTTGTAATTGTACAGACTTTTGAGGCCTACTAAGTTCCTGGAGGAATGATGAGTATTTGAGGAATCATTTCAATACCTTTCAAAGTATTTGAGCTGTCTTTCTCATACTTGGTAATTCTTGGTGTTTTTTTCCTCATACATGGATTTTGCGATCATTGGAAGAGTCTTTATAGTAGTTTTCTTGGTTGATACCCTTCTAGTGGTCCTTCTAAAACCTTTTTATAGGATGTCATTTTATCAAACGACACGTCATCGGAGGCTATTCATAAAAAATGTTGTTTCAATGAAGTCGTATGAATGAATAGTCATTTCGATCAAAAGTAGTTTCAATGAAAATCGTTTCAATGAAAAGTCTTCCGATGAAAAATTGTCTCGATAAAGAATCCTTCCTATAAAAAGAAGTTTCTATAGAATGTTGTTTCAATAAGAAGTTGTATCGATAAAAAGCCGATTCGATGTAATCTTTTAATGAAGATTCTTTTAATGAAAAGTCGTTTTGATAAAAAAAAAAAGATTCTATAAAAAGCTGTTTCGATGAAATGTTTCAATTTTTTTGATGGAATGTCGTTCGATAAAGAGTTGTAGTACAATTGTGTCTTCACCCTCTATAAATAACGTTTATCTCTTCCTCCCCTTTCAATTGAATAATCGTAGTAACCAAAGGTGACTAAGGTTCAATCCTGTCCTTTTTTGTGCGTTTATTTGAGGGTTAATTAATGTGATTGTGTGTTTGTGTGTTCCAGCATCCCTGACAATGCCATTATATATTTTATCAATATGTATGTATAAAATTATATGTATCGGTAATCGAAGATGGGGAAGGTGGAAAAAAGATTTTAGAGGGGAAAAACGGGTTTAACACCAAAGAAATCTTGAGTTACACATGGGAACATTTTTGAGATATAAGACTTGTTTTCCATCTAAAATTTTATTTTTCCTCACCTTCCAAATGTCAAATTACAAAGATTCTGTCACATCACCTCACATCGACAAAACAAATATAATTAAACACACACACACACATATAGAGATACATCTATCTCTCTGTCTCTCTCTCTTTCTCTCTCTCTCTCTCTCTCTCTCTCTCTCTATATATATATATATATATATATATATATATATAAATATAAATATGATGAAATTAAGGATTTGTTATGCAAACACATTTATGTTTCATCCCTATATATATATATATAAGATGCTAAAAATAAAGTGTCGTTCGAATATATATATATATATATATATATATATATATATATATATATATATATATATATATATATATTCAAATATATATATATATATATATATATATATATATATATATATATATATATATATATATATATATATATATCGAACGACGGTTTATTTTTAGCATTTTTTTGCAATAAAGTAGCTGGAAATAATAAATTTGACCAATTCTAGCTAATTTTGAAGCCATTCTCATGCCTTTCTATTTTAGACATTTTTTTTCAATTAAGTCACCTGAAAATGAAAGATCAAACCAATGCCAGTCATTTTCGAAACAATCTAGTGCAACTGTATTTTTAACATTCTTAGTTTCAAAGATACTTAGAAACGCCGCATCTAACAAATTCGAACTAATTTTAAAACTTTTGTTCCTGTGAAAAAGAAAATGCTACTGTATATTAACCCTGTCGAGCTATTGTAACATTTTTGCCTTTCCCAAGGTTTTTTTATCGATTTTCCTAATCCTTGAGACTTACGGATGATGATTCACTTTTATCATACAATCTTATTAACAATATTCACATCCTCCAAACAACGCCATTTTTATATTCAATAATTATGTGCTAATAATTGAAAAAAGCTATTCTGAAACTCGTACAAAGATAACAGTTATCTGCAAGACTAATGATAATAATAATAATCATTCAACTTGTCATATCTCTCTGTTATTTTCAGTGTTATATTTTTTCTATGGCTTCTTTGGTCCCTTTTAATGAGACAATCGTTTTTATCTCTAAAATTGTTGACGAAATTTCTAGCGCAAACGGAATTGGATAGAATTGATACGACTAGATAACTAATTAGTTTCCCCATAACTAAAATGAGGAGACCATTATAGACCTTTTTGATCATATTCATTCTAATCGAATCATCGTAGGCCCACAAATAGCTGACCCGACCAGCCAGCCAAATAGGCAACAAATTCTTCTCTCTTCACTCGGCTCTGCATGTATGTCTATAATTACAGAAGACAAACATTAATGCTGCTTGGAATCAATTTATGGATCAATTTTCCATAAACTTACATTAAAAATTTATCCGCTGCCAAAAAAAAACTAGGGTGATTAAAATCTAAACAAAAATAATTCTCTCTTATGTATAATGAATACTCCAGCCCTCAAGCTCCATTCGTGCCACCTGTAGCCAACCAGACGGACGGACAGACCAACTTGAAAACTGAAAAAAACTCACTTTGATATTATTGGAAGGCAGTTTTACTCTCATATGATGAAAAAAAATGTTGACAATGTTTCATCGAATGAAATATTGAATCAAGACAAGCCAATACAGATCAATATTATTTTCAATGTACTCACTCATCCTTATCGGGGTCAGTCGGTCCCTCTTACGTTTGGTAATAGGAAGAAGAAAGGAAAAGGTCATTGTAAGGTATTACGTCAACAAAAACATGACGTCATTGCAAGGTGTAATGTAAAGAAAATCTATTCTAATCATTTTATCAGCTTATAAGGTTGTCATAATAGCAAAAAAAAAAAAAAATATCACAAAAAACCCACACAGACAATTTTCCTATTGAAAATGATATCTTGCAGGATATTTCATATCATAATATTTTACAAGTGTGAGAATCAATTGAATCAAAGAGAGTCTGCTTGCTCTTCCTCCTCCTTCTCATCATCCTGCTTCTACTACCACGAATGAACTCATTTTTCTGGTTCTGTCGTCACACAAGATCCACATGGAAGTCATGGTTACTTTTCAAGTGACAGCAAGATCCCTTGGATCCCAAGCATTCCTTCCAATATTGACCACAATATCTTCATGATTTAAACCATTTCAAGTTTTGGTAAGAAATCATTTTTCCCTAGTCCCCTTCCAAGAAGGTCGTTCCCAGTAGTGCAATGGCGTAAAAAAAATATAATGTCATGGTATTGCAAATTTATTGGTAAAAAAAACCCTGGGAGCGTATTTTTTTATCATCTTGAGAGTGTTTATGTACAATTTTGATCAACTTCCTTTCATAAGTATTAGTTCCATGGCATTTTCAGTCGATTAGATTTAGACGTATAGAAATACATGGATTAGGTTATACAGCGGTTGTTTTCCAAATTTGACCTTTAGCGCTACCCAGGGGCACAAGATGACTTGAGGGGTGCTGGAAAGCAAAGGAAGGGGGTACTGGACATAAGAGGACAAGGGGTAGTAGTAAGGCAGTAGGGGGCAAAGAACAAAATTCTGACGCATAAAAACTTATAAGTTGGAATACACACTTGAATTGGAAAAAACTATCAAAATCTAATTTTTATTGCATCATTTTTGACCAAATTCACTCGGGCGCAGGACTAATAGATAAATTTCCTGAAAGATGTCAGTAATTCGAAAACATTTTGAGAACACTAACCTTTATATTTTGATGCTCTCCAGTAAGAGTCGCCCGAGCTGTGTATACGATTTGGCAAACCTTTCTTTCTAAAATACCATAGAAAAGAACAGCAATAAGACCATGCAACACAATTTTTGTTCCTGAATAGCGAATGTTATTTCCTGATTTTTTTTTTGTGTAAGAAACATAGAAAATAGTTATTATTCCCTTCAAACCTTGCTTTTTTTACCAGGACAGGGGTATTCACAATTTGTTAAATATCCATAGCAATAAAGGATGGCTATGAGTTTTATACGTGCATGTTTAAACGTTTGTTTGTTTATTTGTTTGTTTGTTTGTTTGAGTCTTCCAGCACTCCTGGTTGCACTGTTTTGTCCACTGATTTCAAAAATGGTATCAGCACTCCTCTTGACCAAATAAAGAAGTTGTTTTGATCTCTTGACGGGTTCATTATTGACATCAACATGATCCAGAATCTAAATTTACCCGTATGCTTTTTCTGTAATTGAGATTTTCTGCCATTGAAAACGTCAGTGATGTCTGGCCATATTTATTTTCAGATTATCTCTGTCTTGTCCACGGAAGCAAAGTTTGCAACAGATAATTGAGATTTTCTGTATTTTCAAGATATATACAATCAGAGAATAATACCTATTAATGAGCAAAAAAAAAAAAAATGATGTTTAATAGTTGCAAGGTGCAATCACTGGTGAGAACAGTCTGGAAATGATAAATTTTGATTCCAGCTGAGAGTTGACTGTATAGCCATTTTAG
Source organism: Thysanoteuthis rhombus (assembly GCA_963457665.1). Classification (NCBI taxonomy): domain Eukaryota; kingdom Metazoa; phylum Mollusca; class Cephalopoda; order Oegopsida; family Thysanoteuthidae; genus Thysanoteuthis; species Thysanoteuthis major. The sequence continues at coordinate 6,008,277 of OY735236.1, read as the reverse complement.
CAAATACATTTCACTTTCGGGCGCAAATAAATCAGGTTCAATCAGCTGATATGTTGTTCTTCAAATTTCTAATTCATACCATATAATCTTGCTTATAAGTCATATCGTAACTTCTTGCATATATATATATAAATATATATATATATATATATATTTCACTAGAACAACGGGCAAATTTGTACAATTTGAATCGCATATTTTGGGAGAAAAACTCGCCATTACTGTCAAAAATTAAACAACCGCAACGTCAAATATACATTGAACATAATAATACCCTATCTAAAATAACAAACTAGATGTATGACATAATTCATAAATTGAAATCATAGCTATAAGGGAGGTGGTGTTTGATCCACACGTCTGGTGTGGCATGTTAACATAACTATTTTGTGTTTGAAATTCCTGAAACATTTACACAGTGAACAACTGACAATTCTGACAAGAGAAAAAAACACATAGTACCATAATAACAAAGTATATGTAAAGCAAGGGAAAAAAACTGAAGAAAATTACATGAATTTATTGGGGAATAAGTGACTGATGTGACACAATAAAAATTTAGAAAAGTGCTAATGTTTAAGGCTTAAAGCTGTAAGGCTTTCTAGAATATATATATATATATATATATATATATATATATATATCATTATTTCAATTCTGAACGTTCCAATGAAACATATATATTGCTTCAATTTTTCCAGGTAGACAATAAAGAAAATCATCGTCATCATTATTATCACCAGCGGTAACGGCAGCTTTATGGGGTATGCATTTGGACATATGAACTTCCCGATAACTCACCAGATCTCTCTATCGCAGGCGTCGTGGCGCCATTGCTTTCTGAACTTGTCTAATTCGTCACGCCGTCTCGTATTTTGCCAGTCATATATTATTATTTGATCTCTTGGGATCCGTGCTCTTAGTCATGATGTCCATCGGTCATTTTACATTCTTAACCAGCGCATTGTTATTTGAGTTTTAAATGGATTCTATGTCTCTTACTCATGTTTGTTCCCTGATATACTGTGCTGTCTTGTGATCCCTCCATATGATGCTGAGTATGATTCTCAACTGTGCCCGTTGGATGGTTCTCAGTTTTCGGGCAAATCTTTTGGTTAAGTTCCATGTTTCAGCTCCATAAGTGACAATCGGTAGTAGTATATAAAACAAGTGTATTATGCTAACGTGTTTCGACTTTTGACCTCAAGGCAAAACATGTTAGTAAAATAAGATCGATTTAGAACAACTATTTTCCTCGGTATACACATATTATTATCGTTGGATATTGTATTCACTTATTCATCATTTTCATTTGAAAGAAATTTGAAGATATCTAATTTTTCTCAACGAGTCTCGTATATTTTCATACTTGGACCTAACTAACAAAACAGACTAGAGATAAGGTTGCTTTTTTCCCCACAATCATGTTAAAAAAACAAGTCTGGTTGGTCACTCGTAAGAAACTGTCAGGTGATCAACGTCCTTTGGAAGTATGCCGTGTTGGAGGTGATCAATTAAGAAGTAGGAAAGGGTGTTATCGATGAATTAATTACTTTTCTCATCTTTTGTGGGGCAGTGATTGCTAAAAAAAAATATGCATTTTCAAAGAAATGTGAATCGTACCGGACACAAGTTAAGGGATCAATTCAGCATAAATGATCACTAAAAACTTTTTTGGGTGGGGAAGATTTTCAAAAAACAAAAACTGTCTTGATGAAGAGTAAATATTTGAATTTCAAACCCTCTGGCTCCATTGATGCTACCTCTACGAGCAATGTATACATACATACATACATACATACATACATACATACATACTTGACCTGACAGACTCTCTTAAAAACTGAAACACATACATACATATCAAGTTAAAAACGACGTACGAGTTTTGTCAAGTTAATTAGTAACGAAATATACTCAAGAGAAATATTACTGCTGATATTCTCATCATTCAACATACATAAATACATACATAGCCTGCCAGACCTACTTAAAAACCAAAGAAACCCATGTTGACAGATTGAGTTGACGGTTTACAATGATATAATCATTGATAATTTCTCTTTGTGAAAATTAATTCGTATCTGGTAAATTGAAATTGTTTGTTTATGAAGGACCAAGATAAGAGTTCTGGTTTGTTTCTTGTCAATATTGAACAACTGTTGCCATAAAAAATGACAGGGGGTTCTGATTTTTCATACGTGCGTGTTCTTGTTTATTTGTTGGTTCCAGTGCTCCTGGCCATACTGTTTTAGCTAATGACTTGAAAATTGGCGTCAGTAATCCACTAATCCCTTTTATAAGAATTTTTTTTTTAAAGAAGCTCTTTCGACCCTTCTTGGGGGGGATGGGGTATTCTAACTGGTTTGTTTGTAACATGTTGATTCTGGAGAAAGTAGACGTCTTTTTTTAATTCTTGATTTTTTTTTTTAGATATTTTTTCTGTTGAAAATAATGATCTAGAAGAAACATCTAGATTATGGAAAAAAACAATATGTTTCTGAATGTTCTTTGAAACACTTTTCTTAATGGGAAATGCATGTCATACACGGACTCTATTCTGAGCGTTAATTATTCTTTAATGCACTTTTTGTCAAATGACTTCACATCTTGACGCTACGATTGTTCAATTATTGACTGTGATGGGTATCCTTCCTCCATTTTTTTGTTTTCTTATTTACAACGTTCCTCACTGAATTATGACTTGAAGAATATCTAAAAGTAGAAGTCTCGCCCGGAAGCAATTTATTCTCATATACCACAAATGCAGAGAATTTTATCCTCACTGACGGCCCGTCGTGTCACTGTGCCGTACTACACGAAGCTTAGCAAATGTTAGCTTGGTGAAGAAATAAATGAGATTTTTTTCTTATTTCAAACTTTGAATCCGATTTTCAAATAAACTGTTATTAATTATGTTCATAGAATATACTGCTTTAAAATGTGAATTTCACTCTATTCATTTCGGATGACCGTTTTCTTTTCACAATTATTCTGGTTATTTGAGCAAAGTTGAATAATTCTGTTGCATGACTTCAGAATGGGACGAAAAGCAGCGGAAACTGCTCGCAATAACAACCAAGTATTAGGCCAGCAAACATACAGCTGCCAACAAACATACAGCTCAACATTGGTTCGAAAAAATTTCAGCGACAACTTTGAACAAGCAGATGTCCTTCTATAATTGATGGTTCTATACAAAACAACTTCCTATGGGCGGGAGATTTAATAAAAACAACTAAGACTGGGTTGTTTCAAAAAAATAATAAGAAGTAGATGTTTAAATTTACGGTTCTGTTGCTTCATTGGCGCAGACTATACACGCGTCATATACATAGATAAGCTGTCAGTTAGACTCACTGGAGGTGTGTACTTTGAGGAGGACTCTGGTACCATTGCCCTAGGTAACTTGTTTTTTTGTGTTTACATCAGCTGGATACTTTTTGAACAATCTTTTTTTAATTTTGTTTTACTCGCTAACAGGAAAAATGTCCTATAGTTAGAAAACAAAAAATCAAATGAAAAAAAGACAACTTATGAAGCTTAAAAGGCATCAATTATTTAACACAATATTACATTAAGCTGCTTTGGAGTTAATTCGTTTGAAATATTGAATGATTATTCGGGGTACGGTTACCGGGTGGAGGCAACGGGTGGGGGCATCTCATTATATTTGGTATTATCTAGCAGTTTGATGGATGTGAATCGTATCGTAAAAGAGAACTGCTCATTTAATTGCTTTGTGGCAAGAGAAGAGATAGGGGAGCTGAGAATAAGAAAAAAGCCACCCAATAGAAACTGTCACATAACTGTCGTTTTTTGGGCAGCAGTGCATGTTCGGGGTTATCAATAAAAATTTTAAAAGAAAGGGGTGATCAGTGAAAAAGTTACTACTTTGGAATTTCGTTTGGCAGTACTCATTGAAAAGTACAGATGTTGAAAACAAACGGGCACAGAATGGGGTCAATTTAGCACAAATTTACATTATAAACTGAACCCCTTATCCAAAAAGTATCGGGGACGAGGTTAATTTTTTTTTACAGAAATAAGGGTGAAATGTTTGGATTTTCCCCTTATCTATCTTCATTGGTGCTGCCAGTATGTTTGATATATACACAGCCATTCAGCTAGCTGGACCAACTTGGAAATTGAGGAAAACCTGTGTTGACATTTTTAGTGACAGTTTCAGTTGACGGTTTCTTTGAAGAAGTCTGAACAGAAAGAAAGACTATAAAGATGATGGTGATAATGGTGATGAGGATGTTGACTATGCTGATGAGGATGATTATGGTGAAGGTGAAGACAACGATGGTGACAATGATTCTAGTGATGATGGTTATGATGACGACGATGATGATGATGATGCAGGAGGAGAGAGAGAGAAAGAGAAGTAAAACAGCAGAATCTTTTAGAAAATATTGAGAAAACAACAGAAGAAGAAGAAGAAGAAGAAGAAGAAGAAGAAGAAGAAGAAGAAGAAGAAGAAGAAGAAGAAGAAGAAGAAGAAGAAAAAGAAGAAGAAGAAGAAGAAGGAGAAGAAAAAGAAAAAGAAGAAGAAGAAGAAGAAAGACAAGAAGAAGAAGAAGAAGAAAAAGAAGAAGAAGAAGAAGAAGGAGAAGAAAAAGAAAAAGAAGAAGAAGAAGAAAGACAAGAAGAAGAAGAAGAAGAAGAAGAAGAAGAAAAAGAAGAAGAAGAAGAAGAAGAAGAAGGAGAAGAAAAAGAAAAAGAAGAAGAAGAAGAAGAAAGAGAAGAAGAAGAAGAAGAAGAAGAAGAAGAAGAAGAAGAAGAAGAAGAGGAAGAAGAAGAGGAAAGCTGGAGTGTTGCTTTTTAGAAAAAAAGAATAAAGTCAAGCTTAGCTGAGCTTGGGTCAAACAACTTCGCTTCATTAAAATCTAAAAGGTAGACAATATTAAACAGAATTCATTCCTCTATACAATGCAGTTCCAATATTTCGTGTTTCATTTCATTTATAGTTCCTGTAAATCGGATTTGCAAACTTGAGCTAAACAAGCTGACTGGAGTTGGGCTTTAGAATGTGGGAGTGAATAATCATCAGTTTTTGGTCAGGTCATTGTCCTCCGTCATTGTTGTTACGTAAGAAAATCAGAGTCAAACCCAACGGCACTATGAGTTTGTAAAAATGGAACAGGTGGAAGATAAGAAAGTAAGCATGGTTACAATCACAGTGGACAAAGAGTTAAAGGAGGAAAAACGAAGCTAGTTAAACAATATATGGAAAAATAAAAAAGAACCATAGGTTCAAAGATGCGTTCGCTGTCTGTGGTGGTAGCAGCAGGTTGAGGAGGTATGTTGACCAAACAGCCATTCTTTAAGTTGATTGTTTATCATACTTGCAAAATATTGCAATATGTAAATATTCCGATGTCATTAGATTCGATAATAATCGTGGCTTTTTTCATACCAGAAGGCTGGACTCGTGCATTCTATAATTACACCATAGCACTAATGCCGTCACCCGTTTGATGACATCACATATCTTCTTTCCTTCCTATTTCCGCTGCTTAATGTAACTATGGTATGTGTATATGTGTGTGCATGTGGCTTGCGTGCATAAGTTGGTGTGTATCCCTATTAGGCGCTTTGTATGTTGCCTGGTGGGTGTGCGTATGTTATATGTGTGCATATGAGTACACGGCTCTCTGATGCTCATATGTGCATATATCTGTGCAAGTCTGTGTGTATATGTGACATGTGTGCGCAAATGTAAGCTGATACATCCATTGCTTGTCACAGCACGTGTTGATGTATGTTTGCGCTGTGTGAATATGTGTGTATGTATTCCGAACAATCAATCGTATTCCTCGCATGTTTGTGTGCGTATTCCGCATCCCCGATGGAACGTCATTTGATGTAAAGGTATACCTCGTTAAACATTGAATAAATCGCCCTCGTCAGGTACGATGGGACAAAAATACGGGAAATAGATTCATCATTTTAATAGGTTCGCGTATAGACCAAAAACCTGATTATTATTATTATTATTATTATTATTATTATTATTATTATTATTATTATTATTATTATTATCGTCGTTATCAACATTATCATTATCAACACTATTGTTGTCATCGTGAAAATCATTAAAACTACTTGCATTTTCACACCGGTTG
>OY735236.1:5991012-5996946 GCA_963457665.1 Thysanoteuthis rhombus | reverse complement strand
TGGTATAGAAGGAGAAGTAGTGTCTATAGAGTTTGCCATTACCTTTGAGCTGAAATTTCTGAAACCTTGTGCCAGACTTAGATCAAACTTCTTTCTAGAAAGAAGTTGAATCATATTCATATCATGAAAAATATTGCAGATTTTACGAGTGCAAAAATGTAATAAGAGGTAATTGAGATAAAGATAACACCTTGTAGAGCTATTTAGTTTCATAGAACTAAGGAAGACATATTAATTGAGAGTATTGAATATCGGCTGAGGACTATGAAGAAAAACTTGTCAAGTTCAAGAGCAGCAAAGCAAAGTTAGGAGCAGTACGGCCAATTGGAGTGGTTGCCTCCTAAAACTCTAAATACACAATAAGACTATACAAAAAGAGAGATAAGGAAGCACTTGAAATATGATTTGCAAAATATTAAAAAAACAAAACAATTGAGATGATGGGAAATTGGTAACAACGCAATCTTGGCATCCCATCTTGAAAAGAATCAGTAGACAATTGCATCATAATAATGACAAAAACGATTCTTAAGAAATTTTGTGACGCTTCAATGAATCAGTCTGGAAACAGCATCGACCAACAAAGTAGAAATAATACCAATAAGAATTAAATGGAGTAGTGCGTTGACCGAAATGAAAAACAAATAGATATACTTAATCGACTTATTTATATCTGATCCTTAATTATCTGTTATGGGAGTTGTTCATTTGTGGAAATTGAAGCAACAATTATTAGATATTTTTTTGAGGCTGTGTATGTTTTTTTCAAGCAAGTCAGCTAAATATATGATAAATGCTATTCTGGCTGTTTGTCGTAGTTATGAAAATATTGAGTTAAAACAACATTTGTTTCAGTCTGTCCGTCTCTGTTGTTATCTTGATCTTCATCTATCGTACCGTACTTTGTGTTCGTCAATTTGGGAATCACAGACACAGACAAAAATAGTTCGTGTCTGAATTCTGATAACCATGGTCTTTTAATTACTGTGTGTTGTTACGAAAGACTATTTTGGTCGTCTCTGTTGCTTGTTTTTCACAACGTTCCGGTCGTTTACCCTCCGGTCTTCCTAGGCTTCCTGTTTTGATCTGGAATGTCGATCATTCCAGAATAAAAACAGACACCCGAGGAAGGCCGGAGGGTTCACGACCGAACCATCGTGAAGAACAAACAACAAGGACGGGAAAAATAGTCTGACTAAATCAGATACGATAGAAGGCAAAAACAGGTCTGGTGAGTCACGCAATAGAAACCGTCATGCAACCAACCTTTTTGACAGCATGCTGTGTTGGGGGTGATCAACCAAAACCTTGGTGAGGAGGGCTGATCAACGAACTAATTACTTCTCTTGCATTTTGTTAGGCATCGATCAGTGGCTGGATTCTCAAAAAACTCCAACTATGAGATCACTTCAGAATAAACTTGCATTGCAAATTCATCATCATCATCATGATCATCATCATCAATCTTTTAACATCCGTCATTGAACATAGACCTGCCTTAGGATCCACCACACTTCTCTATCGTGGGCGTTGTGGAGCCAGTATTTTCTGAATTTGTCTAGTTCATCACTCCCTCTTGTATTTCGTCAGCCTCGGTTTTGGATGTTATCACTGATGATCCATTTTGTGAGTCCTGATGTTCATCGGTTGTCTGTAATTCTTGCAACATGGCCTGCCCATTGCCATTTAAGTTTTTCAATAGATTCTATGTCTCTGAATCCCTTCTTCTTCCTTATATACTGTGTTGTCTTGTGATCTCTCCACGTGAGGTTAAGGATGATTCTCTCATGTGCACACTGCATGCTTCTTAGTTTGGGGGTCTGTCTCTTGGTTAGGTTCCATGTTTCAGCTCCATAAGTGACTATCGGGAGAATGCATTGGTTGTATACTCTTCTTTTTAGTATTATTGGAATCGGCTTGTTTTTAAAGGTTGAGCTTGCTCTGCCAAAGTTTTGCCATCCTAGGATGTTTCTTCGCTTGATCTCTTCATCTTTCGTGGGTTTCACGGAGATTTATTGTCCGAGGTAGATATAGTGGTCTACTTTCCCCATTTTTGCATCTTCGATTTTGATAATTATGTCCTTATTCTCAATGTAATCGTTGCACATGATTTTTGTTTTTGTTAAGTTTACACATTGCGAATTGACCCCCTTTAAACACTTATTTAAGGGATGAGGGATAAACTGTCGACATAATAAGGGATTGATGTCTAAATTTCCAGCCCTCTGCATTCAATAGTGAGGCCTGTACGGGGGTGTATACTTACTCAACCAGTCAGACAGACAGAATAGCTTGAAGATTGATGAATGAAGAAACCCACATTGGCGGTTTTAGTGTCAGCTTTAGATGACAGTCCCCAATCTTCAAATGCAACGAAACATGTGTGACCTCCCGGGCAACCTCTTCAACTTCACCCCCTTCTTTCTCTCTCTCTCTCTCTTTCTCTCTCTCTTTCACTCTCACACACACTCACACATCGCTATTCCTTTCTCCGTCTAACTATCTTAGTTCATGGTTCTCTCTTTCTGTGTGTTGTTTATCAAGGCCACGGAAATAATAGCGTCAAATTCATCAGAGAAAATGTGTTTGAAAATAACCAATTCGTTAGTTTTCGTATTTGACTAAAGATTGAGAAAAAAAAAACTTATAAAAAAGTTTTTGAATGCTGATACCCAGGGGGAGACGAATTTTTAAAACTTGGATTATTGACGTAACAGAATCTATTATCACTATCATCATTATTGCAAAAAACCGTCCAACAGTTGTTCCGGTTGGCCGGCTAGTTATGAGAGTATCACACCAACAAGTAGAGCAAGAGAGTTGAAAATTTAAACATTTACTCCTTTTATCGTGCCCATTTTTTTTAACCCGACCCCCTTAAAATAATTTTTTTAGTTTGGGTGCATTTGACAATGCAAGTTAATGCTAAATAGATCTCCGAGTTTGAGTCTGGTTTTTTTTAAAGTGATTATGGCTTAACGAAAGCTGAGAGAAGTAACTCCCTCATGGATCATCCCTTTTTTAAATTTATCAATTGATCTTCCCAAAACAGCATGCTGCCAAGAAACACTGGTCACGTGACGTTTCCTATCGAGTAACTAACGTTACAATTTGTTTTTATTATTCTTATTCCTACGGAACAACCATGGCCAACAAAGTTAGAGGCTGATTCTATCCTTTTTTTTATATGTTCGTGTCTCTGTTTGAACAAGTGTTAGTGTGTTCCAGCACTCATAGCCATACTGTTTTGCCTACAGATTTGGAGAATTGTCATCTCTATTCTAGTAGCCCCATTCTAAGCTTTTTTTTTTTTTACTTTCCATTTATGGGTAAAAGCTTCCTCGACCTTTTAGGGCTTTGTTCCGACGGCTTAAAAAATAACACCAAGATACTCCAGAATCTAGATATTTCTAGATGTTTTTTCCTCTATTTTACTCGTTTCACAGTAGAAAAAGCAAATGATTTCATAAATACACTCCATTTTTACCATATCTATCCATTGAAGGATTTTTTTGCCTGACTTCAAATATTGACACTACAGTTGTTCAATTATTTACTGTGATAGCGAGTTGTTGTTGTTGTTATTATTATTATCATCATTTCCAATCTCACACTAGTCGCCAGGTGGTTACTGCTGGAGTTTGAGTGACAGCAAATCTCCTCAAGTCTCCAGCCCTCCTCTCCTAGTACTCATAGGTCGCAGTAATTCTGCGATTTACAGTTTCACACCGGTTGCCCAGTGGTTATCGCTGAAGGCTGAGTGACAATGAGTCTCCTCAGGTTTTCAGCTAATGTCTCCTCTCTCTTTCACCTATCATGTCAGGGCTACAATTCGTTGCAGTCCATATATCTCTAGCACCTTCCTTATTATCCGTGCAGTTCCCAGTAGTGCTGTGGTCTGTACGGTCTCAATCCTTCCCCTAATCGCGATCTCCTCCAGTCTCACCCTCAGCGTTTTAGGGACTGTTCCTAGTGCACACACTATGACCAGGACTACCCTGGTTTTCATGTTCCACATCTTCTTTAACTCTCTTGCTAAGTCCTGGTATTTTCCCCGTTTTTCACTCTCCTTCTTTTTTACTCTATGGTCTGCAGGTACAGCAACGTCTGCTATTTGGCAGGCCTTCCTTTTTTTTTGTCTACTATTACTAAGTCCGGTCTTCTTGCCTGGATGAGGTAGTCAGTTTGGATGTCAAAGTCCCAGAGTAGTTTGTGGTTGTCATTCTCCAAAACTGCCTCTGGCTTGCGCTGATACCACTTTTTATTATTATTATTATTATTATTATTATTATCATTATTATTATAGTAATAGTATCATCCATTATCCACTTCTAAGATTTCCCAACTTTTACTTGTTGAATTAGAATCCAAGCAGAAGAAAAACCCTTTCGATTAGCGCCCCTCGATCACTATATCTGAGTAGTACTACTATCGCTTCGGCACCCGGGGATTACGATCCATGGTTAATTATGACAAACGTTCACGTTCCAACATAAAATTGATGAGTGTGTCAAAACATAAAGAGCCCGTCCGGTATGAACTCTCTGGCAGCCAACAAAGCCCAGGGGAAGTCTTGACAGTTGAACCCAGCGGGAACCCAGCCATGGCCGTGCTGATGGCCACGAAAAAGCACAAGGAAATTCTCCATAGTTATCGCTGTTTGCAAGCCTTGCTACGAATGGAGAAATATTTGTCTGCGTCTCAGGGTGTATGCACTGTGATAATCCCCAAACTGGCCATTGTATAAAGTTGAAATTCACCAAATATATTAGTTATAACACGAGGTAGTGCAGTTATCGGGTTTATTTCTGTTTAGATCCACGGGTCTTAAATAAATCAGGAAGAATAAATTAAAATATAGAAATTAAGACTTATCTTCACATCCTAAAGAATTATCGATATTGATTACTGCGGCTTAGAATTATATAAACTTAAACATTAGATATTAAAAATGGCAACACTGAAGTAACTGAAATGATTTTTTCTCTGATAATCATAGCAAGTTATATATTGGCACACCTCAAAGTCCAGCCTTTTTTAGACATGCACCTTTGGAAAGAGCACTGCCCTGGTATGGTTTGATTTATCCTTCATGATTTATTGGATTTCTCGATATGCCAGAACCAATACTCCAATGTGACGCCCAACTGTCGTTTTCTATATGTATGCTATTCTCAAAGATACTCTCTCTAAGAATATAAAGAGTGGTTAGCACCAATACCATAGCATATATATATATATATATATATACATATATATATATATATAGTACAAGTGGTACAAATCAGGTTAGCAGTATAACATAATGTAATAATATATCAATAATATAAAACCACTTCTGATTTGTAATGCAGAAACATGAGCTAGTTTATGTATTAAATCCACATTCTACTATATATATATATATATATATATATATATATATATGTATGTATATATATAACAATATATATATATATATATATATATATATATATATATATATATATATATATATATATATGTATATATATATATATATAATGATTCGCAAAGTCAGTCGTTGTTCAGATACTAATCGTGCATTTCAAGTTACAAGGATTGGAACATGCAAATGAAAGAAAAAGTCCGTGACTCTTTACTTAAAATAATTCCTCTCATTTACTCTCTCTCTCTTTCTCTTTCTTTCTCTCTATCTCCCCCCCTCTCTCTCTCTCTCTCTCTATATATATATATATACATATATATATATATATATATATATATATATATATATATATATATATATTAGATGCAAATTAATATGTTTAATTGTATAATTATCTGTTGTGTCCTGTCCTGTAATAACTTGAAAACTTATATTGGATCGATCCATACCAAATAAATCAAGAGGGTGAAAGAAATCTTTTGAAGGGTTATAAAATAAGATAGACCGCTAACAATGAAGAATACCTC
>OY735236.1:5973512-5986012 GCA_963457665.1 Thysanoteuthis rhombus | reverse complement strand
ATGAATAATGACGGTGTTATATAATTGGGATCGGCAATAAGGAGCCTAAAGCTATTTCATTAGGTAAATCATTCTCAATGATTCAAATATCCTAAGTTTATTTTAATTCTCAGCTCCACCCAAACTCTTTTAATGTGTGATCATCCATGGCGTAATATTCATTGTTATGTCACGTCAGACAATCTGATATTTTTTGCGACCGTTTAATTGTTTTATTAGCTATGTTATTCTATTTCACATGGACTAATAAATGATAATTTCCAGATTATTACAGGAATTGGATAGAGCAAACATACAACCAATCAAACAATTAAACAAAATATTTTGCTTATTGACCAACTTGTCAAAAATGGCGGTGTTATTTACATATGGACCGGAATTATGGGCTCTGAAGCTTTGTTATCAGTTTATTCATTTTTGATAATTCAAGGTTTCTTATTCAATTTTGTTTCAAATCTCAAATTCAATAACGAATATTTTCACACACATGTCTATTTTAAAACCCTATAATTATTTGATCAGCTGAGTTTATTTTTTTACATTGACAAATCCATTATAACATCATGAAGTTATGATACGAATAGGTCCCAGCAGATATACAACCATGCAAATAGTCATACAATTAAACATACCATCTTCATGTATGGCTTTATACATACGGATAAGGAATGCTTAAAACTTGCTTATTTTTCTCGAAACGAATATTTTTGATAATGGTTCATTTCCCATTTGCCTAAGAAGCCAGACCAAGTTTCAACTTTTTCTCCGTGTAAAATCGTGCAAGTAAAAGTCATGTAAATTCCAATTATTTCTTCAGTGACTAAATGAATTATTCTCAAGTCGAACTAATTGAAGAGTGTTATTGTAAATGACGCTCTTATTTGCATATAAATAAAACATAACCAAACCTTTGCTGCGACAGCCATTGTACTTTTTACACGCATACTACAATTGAGGTGGACATAATTTCCAATTAATTACCGTGAAAGCGACAATGTAAGATCTGTAGTAGTTGAAGCAGAAGAGAAGGTGGGGGGAAAAGTGTGTGTGGGGTCATCTGTTTTCACACCCGAAGTATCTGATGGAATTCACTAGAGATCAATTTTCGATCCTGCAATGCTCTCATCAATATTCTTTATGATTTGATAATGCTGCCGTTTAGATCGTTTCTTCTTCTTCTTTTTCTTCTTCTTCTTTTTCTTTTTCTTCTTTTTCCTTTTCTTCTTCTTCTTTTTCTTCTTCTTTTTCTTCTTCTTTTTCTTTTTCTTCTTTTTCTTCTTCTTCTTCTTATTATTATTATCACTATTTCTATTATTATTATTATTGAGTTGCCGCACTAGTGATATCTGGTAACATTCAATAGAGACCAATTCGATTCCCCCGCAAACCCATCACTATTCTTGATGATATGATAATGCTGTCGTCTGGATAGTTTGATTTCAATATTTTCACTCGTTTGGTTTTCAGTCTAGTAATGACTGATTGTTCTCTCTAGGGATCTGGTGACAGCAAGTTTCTTCAATATTCCAAGGCTTTTCTCGAATATTTTAGCTGACGTTAGTAGTGCTGTCGCATGGATGGCGCTTCTTCGTCTTCCCTGAATGTCTAGGTCCTCCAACCTCATAACTTGGCGCTTGACGTCAACTTCCCTCCGTCCAGTTTGGGCTATGTGTGACTTCTTCATTTTCCCAAACAGATTCCAGACCGTGGAAGTGATTAAGGAGAACGCAATAGATCAGTCGATGGCGAAGCCAGAAGAAGACTTTTTTGAAAGTTGGATGGGTGTATGGAAGGCCTTAAAAATAGTATTCATGAGACTATTTTGCCTGTTCAAATCGTATAAATGGAGCTAGAGGGATGAAAATTCCAACATTCACTCTGTATTATTTGTCGGGAAACATTTTTTTTCTTTCGGAGACGCCCATTTGAATGAGATTCCGGTGCTGGATTCGATTTTCGTAAATTCATGCCAAATTGATCACTTTGAGTCCTAAACTATTCGCATTTGATTTTTTGAAAACTCAGACCTCTTCAGTGATCGCTACCCAACAAAAAGTGAGTATGGTAACTTATCCATTGATCACCCTCGGTTCGAATTTTCAATTGATCTCTCCCAACACGATAGGCTGCCAAGAGTTTTATTTTCATTGGAATCAATGGCTTGACACATTTCGAGCAGATCTTGTATTAAATATACGTCTGGACAGAGATAGCAGAAGGATTCTACGATAAATAGTAATGACACATTTTGAAGATCGGCTATAAAAACAAACCAGCCAACTGGTGTTCCGGTTCGCTCTGTTCTGATAAAAGTTGTCTGGAACTCTTGAATGATTAATGGTAATGTATCTAATAGAAGCAAGGTGTGAAACGAAGGTGTTCTATATAACGCTTCGCATTGTCTGGCAAAGTTTGAAATAAGCTTATTCCTTTCTGAACTTTTACGTCCAGTTCTTTTACGCAAAGCATATCATAATTCAATGCAGCGCAATTTTTTATAAGAAACCGTCAGCGTAAACTATCAACAAAAAAACAAACAAACAGTAAACACAGGTTCATCTCAGATTCTAAGTCGGTCTGATTGGCAGGATATGGATGTATCACGTGTACAGAGCTGACCAATGGAACTAAGAGGCTGAAATTTCCAATATTTACTCCAGACAATCCCAATAATCCAATAAAAACGTGTGTACAACCAATGCATTCTCCTGAGAGTCACTTATGGAGCTGAAACATGGAACATATCCCAGAGACAGACCCGTAAACTGAAGAACATACAACGTGTACATGAGAGAATCATGCTCAATCTCACATGGAGAGATCACAAGACATTACAGTAAGACGCCCATGATTGAGAATTGTGGCAGATCCAGGGGAGGGGCTATGTCCAACGTTAAAAGAATAATGATGATGATGATGATGATGATGATGATGATGATGATGATGATGATAGTGTGTAGAAAAGAAATGCGTTTTCTTTAAAACCCTAAACACCGATTCACGGGGGATCAGTTTGCAGAGTGAGTTTGTCCAAAATCATTTTTTTTTTTCAATCTATAGTTTTTAGTGATTACTCCCCAAATGAAAGGTGAAAGGAGTATTTCATTCTTTGATCTTTTGTTTACAGTGAAATAAATTGCATTTTTCTGAAAAATGCGACGCAACGTGATATCACCCTAATGTCAAGCAAGAGTGATTACAAAAGATTGAGGAATAGTTCTTTGAGATTTACGATTGTTTTGTAATTCACTTTCACGAACAAGAACCCTTAAATAATCTTTCATCATAGTCTCATTAGATGCTCTTTTTGTAGCAGCGTTTAGATTTCAGTATATCTTGGTGGGAGCATTCGTTTTTCTTCTCCAGATAAGTTCTGATTCTTCCTTAAAAGTTTCAAGATAATTATCAAGGATATAGAATTTGAGGGAAGTCTGCAGCCTATTTATTGTAGCTCTTCCCCCTAATCTCAACTTGGTCCACATTAATTTTGGTCTTGTGATTTCTCAGGTAAACATGAACTATAGTATCACAGCTATACCAAGGGATCTTCTTGGGTAATTCCTTGCACTCGAGGGTCTTCTTTATATATAATCCTATGATAATTACCCAAATAGTGTGTAGGAATGAACAACGCCATGTACAAACCAATGGTTGAATCCTGGAAGATATTGAAGCCACCATTGCGCATAATTAGGCCCTATGAAACGATTTGTTCCAGCTTTGGATTAGGAGTTTGCAGTCTTCAAGTACCTTCTCTACGCTTCAGCAGAAGATGTAAGTCATGAAATATCAAAGTATTGATTACAAAGTTTTGAAAAAGAATAATAGCTATGTTCTTCAGACATAACCAATCGGGAAATGACACCCACTACCCAGTAACAGAAACAGATTTTGAAGAAAAAGGACCTAGAGATGATGGATATCAGTTTTTTTACACTTCACGGATCAATTGAAATCCGTGAAATGTAAACTAATAAAAAAGTTCTGGCTCGTCACTCAATAGAAACCATAACATTATCAACGTCTTTTGACAGCATGCTGTGTTAGGAAGGTTCAATAAAAACGTTGGAATGGGGGGGGGGGGGATCAATGAATGAGTTACTTCTCTTGCCTCTTTGAGCAATGATCACCCAGAAGGTCCGAATAAAAACAAAACAACACAAAAAAACAAACTAGGTATCAATTTAGCATAAACTTAGACTGCAAATTCAACCCCTCCAAAATACTATGAAGGCGATTAAAAAAACAGCAATAATATTTTTGTAGACATAATAAGAAGTAAATGTTTAGTGTTTTTTAGCCATCAAACTCCATTGGTACGGCCTTGCACGCCTGATACAAACATACATATGATCGCAACCACTCGGATACAAGCATGGAAGCACCCAAGAGAGTGGACTGCCATGTATCTGAAACCTGAACTATAAATATCCAGATGAACGTATGCACTTAACAAATCTTTGCCGAGTTCCCATCGATTGTTGTATTGCAGCTTGCATCGGTGAGAATTGTTCATCCGTAGGGACGTTTTCCGATGCCAATAAAGCTTTCTTGCACACGGGAAACTACGATCTGGAATAAGTTTTTTTCTAGAACCCCTCGTGTATTGCTCGATTGACTGACATCCTCTACGAATGCTAGACATTCTATGCGATAACTAAGCATTCTATTTGAATCCCAGGGTAAAGTACATCAAGTCAGAATGAAATGGGCTTTATTTGATACTTTGTCAAAAAATGAAATGTATCTTATCTAACTAGTAAGAAAAAATCATGCCTGCATAATGTGTTAATACGTTTGCAAATGCTTAAATAATAGTGGACAAGAATATTTCAACATAAATCAGACTAGAAAATATAAATGCAATTTTACTGAATATCTCTTTTAGTGGCACTTACCCAAATTTAACTAAACTAGTAAAATAAGTTTGGTCAATTTGGTCACTGCAGATATATTTTCGTCTATTTCTATGTTACAGTAGTATTGTTTAGTGCTCCTATTTTTACAAATATTTTAACAAATTGAGCAGATATATTCTGTTCTTGCTGGTCCGGTTTTCTTTAAATTGATATGTATACAAGGCGCCCTTGACTGTTATCAATATTAAAAAAGAAGTTCTATGGTCGATTCGAAACGCCAATCCCTCGATAACAATATGAACACACTGAGCAACAGCGTAGCAGAGCCAAATTGAGCTAAATATAATTCTTTCTCATTTCCAATACAAAAACTCTTGTAACATGTTTACAATTTATTTTCCTCTAGAGATTAGAATTGGTGTAATTCACTTCTATTGTCCAGACATGCATTGTGCTGTATCAAATCTGAAGGAAGAATACCCTACAAAATTACGTCTCAAATTTTTTAAAGGAATTCCCTTGAGCGTAATTAAAAAGAAAATTCTCCCGATAAGGGTCTCTTCAAGATGACATATATTTTATCAAAATCGGTCGAGTTTTACAGTTCTCAAAAAACTTAAGTCGTCGATTTGTGAGAAAACTCAACGTACTTATAAAGCTTATTGCTGCTGACCAATGCTTTAGTTTCACGCATTGCTCGTAACGTATTAACTACGTTGTTAATACTTGGTGCTAAGTAACTAGTGCCCTTACGCTGAGTAAGGCTTCAGTTATCCATGTTTAGGCTTCGAATATCACCTAACTGCTGGCTTGGCTCATTTGCAATTTGTGAATAAGACTTAGACGTCGAAATAGTGTTGTTCTCTCCAACCTGGGCTATTCTATCCATACTGCAATGAAGATATGGATTTATAACTTACCCAAGGGGTATTGGTGAGAATTGAACACAAATTGCCCGTGACGGTTTGAAAGCAGCAAGCCAAGTCTATTGTCTAAGCCGTGCACCTCCTATATGAATATAGATCAGTGTTTCACAACCTTTTCTCTCTATGTGGCCCCATCTGGCTTTTGGTGTGACATTATAGCAAGCAGATTTTTTTTCTGAACAAACGAAATAAAAACCGCAACATTTTTCAATTTATCAATATTTAATAACAGCTCTGGTTATCACTCAAACCGTTAAGCGACCAACGTCTCCTGGGGTGATCAATTAAGAAGATAATCGATGGATAGGTTACTTTTCTAGTCTTTTATTGGGCAATGATCACTTAAAAGTCTGAACTTTAAAAAAAAAAACAAAAAAAAACCAAACATGAATACTGCTGGAAACAAACTGAAGGATCAATTTAGCATAAATGTACATTGCAACCTATACTCCCTCGCTAAAACCTATTTAGAGGGGTGATTTCCATAAGAAGATATGGTACACATAACAAGGGATAAATGGTTGAATTTTTAGCCAGTAGTTTCGGCGGTATGAACTATATACGCGATACATACATAGCCAGCCATCCAGACTTACTTTAAAGCTGAAGAAACCTACGTTGATAGTTTTGGTGACCGTTGTGGTTGACAGTTTCTGAAAAGAAAGAACAAAACTTGATCACACATTGCAATAATGACCAGACAAAAATTGGCAACCTATCTCCAAGGTGTTTTTCTTGTTCACTATGGCACAAAATATTGCAGACATCTCCCGTATGAGATGCAAAACTTATACCTGTGACCACAAAAATAGCAGCTAGTATAACAACTGGCTAAGATAATTCCCCAAATGCAATTCATGAAGATGGTACCTTCCATAGCCACCCACGTAACCCAGGTCATTCTAAATCAGTGTTTCACAATTTTTTCCACCACGTTGTCCTCCTGGACTTTGGTGCTATATGTGATGGCCAAGTGGGGATTATAGCTACCAATGTTCAAGCCAAACGAAAGGTAAAAAAACAAACACGATTTCTTTCTTTCAGTAAAAAGTATTTAATGAAAAAGAACTATGAAACCGTTACTAGACGTCTGATAGAAACAAAAATATTTCAGATTTATTTCAAATTATTGCCAAAGTTGAGTAACAAATCACTCTTTTTTCATATGTTTTTTTTTTCTTTCGTACTAAAACTCGGTGGTACACTTTGCAGTATTCAGTCCTGGATTACAGGTATCATTCATTTAATGACTGACACAGTCAATGATAATTGATTTTTATAGAATTAAATAAAATTCTAATCCAAGACCATCCGTAACCCCAATCTAACGTTAACGAGTTAAAAAAAGGGACGACATAGCAAAAACACACAGGAGAGACCGTAAAACAAGAATTATTTTAGATTCCAGTTTGTCAAAATCAACCTGCCTCCATTTTAAACAATATAATAAACAATAAACCACAATTATTTGATAAGTTTGGTTCGTACAATTGTCTGACGGAAACAAAAAATATTTATTTCAGATTGATGCCCAAATTAAGTAATAAATCATTTTTCACTTACGTGTACGTAATCTTTCTTCCTTTTTCCCGCTAAAGTTTTAAAGTATTTCGTACTGGAGTATTCAGTTCTGAATTACAGGTATCATTTACATTGTGGTTGACAAACACCACTGGAATAATAATCAGGAAAAAAGTGCGTTTTCTTTTGGGATATAAAACAGTACCCATATCTGCCACGTGAAGAAAAAAACGGTTTAAGCTGAAGCTTCTTCATTGAGGGATGTTCTCCTGGATTTTCTGCACAAACTCCTCAATCCAAGGTTTGGAGAAAGGACACATCTGAAATCTGTCATTAATTGGAAGTGGTGTTGAGTTTTTGTCTCAAGTGGCGCTAAGTTCCAGAAACCTGACCATGGAAAGCAAGCAAAAAAGTATTTAAAAAATCATGAACATTTAACTCAGGAATCGAATTTGTCAACAACTTGAGAATGGTGTAATCAAATGCCTGTCATGACCTAATAAAGAATAATACTGCACGGAAACGCTCAAGATTTCATGTATGATAACACATTAGATTCGCCTGACTTGAGTTGAAACTTAAAAAAACACTTAAAAGCAATATACTTGTCCAATCAAAAATAAATTACCTTATAAAATAGCTTTGAACTCCGCACTAGCAATCAATACACGAATAATTATCAGAGCAAAGCAAAGATGTACTCACAGAACCCATTTGGCAAGGGGTCTACATTTTACGCAGTTTCTTCCAACGAAGTTACCTAATAGATTGTCGGATTAAGCGATAACTTGGTACAGGAGACTTTTGGATTAAGATGCAACTTTTATAGACATCAGTTTATGCTGGCTCGAGTTTGAGCCGTTCCAGTTTGAAAAACTAATCCCCACTATTTTAAGAGACTCCGAAATATTCGAATTTATAGATATGATTAAAAGTATTCCCTGGGGGTTTTATTATGAGGGGTTGGGAACGAATCAATGTGGCTAACTCGATATGAACACAAGCCACTGTCATGTTGGTAAAAAAAAAAGCATGAAATTCGTGAAATACTTCTGTTATTAATAAAAATATCTGCAGCAGAAAAAGACTGGAAAAATTACATATAACAATTATATATGTAAAAAAATAATTTTGAAGATTTACCTCACACTTAAATCGTAAGCCATTGTACAACAGATTAATATTTTGTAGTGTAAAAAACATTTTGGAATAGTCATATCTGAAAATCTATACAATTTATTCACAAACGATTAATCGCATATTTTTTGTCAATCCTTCCTCTTCTTAAAATAAATAAGTTTTGTGCATTTACTTACGGACATACTGGTTTGCTCCCCGTCACTGGGCATGAGGGAATCTAGTCGATGGCTAAAGAGGACCCCTTCGGAATATTTACGAGGAATAATCTATAATTATATATAAATCAAATTCAATGTCAAAGTAATCCCTACTCAATATTCTCTTATTGAATATTCTTCTTTTATTGTCATTTATTGTTGCATCGGGTTGTCTTGGTATCGAGTCAGCCACATCGAGTTGGATCACATTGTATCGGCCGCAGCGTATCTCTCCCATCCCCATTATAGGGGATACAAATTAAATTCATGCAACTCATTTGACTCTGCTTCAACGATATAAATGGAACTGTTACTATGTAATGCTGAGAGGCAAATATTTGAGGCTCCAGGCTGGAATCTTACGGACAAAGATGGCAGCAAATTTGAATATAAAAGAGTGTCTTCAAAAGATGGATCTACACCATCCATTTTATGGGTACAATTCTCATCTTTGAGTACAGCCGAACCCCGTTTATAGCAACAGTAAAATACTTTAACTCCTGCGTCTTTGCCAAAAGTTGGTGCAGACCATTTTTCACTCATTGGGAATTATAAATTTCTTACTGATTATGCAAGCTGCGATACTACCACTACAAGGTGGAAACGAAGTGTTGGCGCTAAAGTCATTTTGACTGGTATATGTTAGCTGTCCCAATGACTACTAATGATTCTTTTGTGCCTCTCTGACTTCATTCACCTTATTCTTTAAAATGATATTTGTCATAATCTAGCAAGAGCTCAGACACTCCATGAGACCACTGAATCAAAGACATGCAAGTTTTATGAACAAATTTTATGTCTCTTTGCGAAAAAATTGAAACAACCAATCATAAGTGTTTTCCTATTTTTACGACAAGAAGTAAAAAAGCCGGACATTCTCGAATACTGGACTTGGGAATCAAATTTGTCGGGTACGAATCGAAATTTGTCTGGACAGATATCTGAGCACAAAAAGCAGGGATTGGGCCATCTCTATTACTCACCAGGAAATAAAGATGTGATTCAGAAATAGGTTTTAAAGCCTGGTAAAGACAATAAAAGCTTTTATAGATAGCAAAAAAAGGTGGAGATATTAGTCCAAGTAAACTTCGATCTTTGATTCTTTATATCAGAATTTTGAGCAACTAGAAACCAACAGCCAAAACTGTCACTTGAACTGTCAATATAGGTTCCTCTCAGTTTTTAAGTTTGGTTTAGCTTTCTGTGTATGTATGTATCTTGTGTACAG
The DNA here is from genome assembly GCA_963457665.1 of Thysanoteuthis rhombus. Classification (NCBI taxonomy): domain Eukaryota; kingdom Metazoa; phylum Mollusca; class Cephalopoda; order Oegopsida; family Thysanoteuthidae; genus Thysanoteuthis; species Thysanoteuthis major. The sequence continues at coordinate 5,976,141 of OY735236.1, read as the reverse complement.
GCCGCCCTAATGATGTCGAGAATAAACATTGATCTCAAAGACAAGGTCTCTAGTTGGAGGATTAATCCACGATAAAGGCTCATGCTACTTAGGTTTATTATTTTCTGTGCATTTGATCTTTGAAAATAAGAACTTTTTATGATCACTGCCCCAAAGAACGGTAAGGGAAGTAACTTATCTATTGATCGACCTTCAAATATTTTAAATGATCAACTCTAATACTGCATCCTGTCGAAAGAGATTGGTCGCATGACGATTTCTTGAGTGACTGACAAGAACTGTTGTTCTATTGACTTTCGATTGTTCTTTTGAGCCTATCTTCCTTTCCCTGTCTTATTCTTTGGAAAATATCCGTTATAATCTAACTAAACCTGAACCACTCTATCAAACTATGCTATAAAAGACATGCAAATTTTATGAACACACTTTCCTGTCTCTTTGAAGAAGAAAAAATCAGTGGCGTTGACTTCACAAAAATACGACGATTAAAAACCGGATGAAAAGAGAGATTATTGTTTTTTCTCTTGTTCGGTCCTTTCAAGAGGGAATGATTCAACGAACATGGGAAATAATAAACAAGCCTTGACAACTGATCAATAATTCGATAAAACTGATGATGTCCGCCAAAAATTAGAAACCATCAACCAAAACTGTCAACATACGTTTCTCCAGTATTTGAGCCGGTCTGGCGATCTTGTGCGCTGCCTACGTATGTATAAACGTATGTATTTATACTGTATGTATCGTGCATACTGACCGCATGAGTGGAGCTAGAGGGCTAGAACTTTCAGACAGAATTAGATTTAGTATCGGAAGCCGTCAACTGTCCTTAAACCTGTCGAAATAGGTTGCTTCAGTTTTCAAGTTGGCTGGCTATGTATCACACGTATTGACCACAGCAATAGGGGAAGCCAATATGCAATGTAAGTTTCTGTTAAATTGATCCTTCAGTTCGTACCCGGAAGCATTAAAAATTATTTTTTTTTGTTTTTCAAACTCACAACTTCTTAGTAATCCCTGCTCAATACCTTTTGTTTCCAATCTTTTAATTGATCACCTCCTACAAGAGACGCTTCAAAAGACATTGGTCTCGTTATGATTTCCTTTGAGTATCTAATCAGGGTTTTTTTTCACTTTGACTTGCTCCATTGACATGGTCTTCAATTATATAAGTTTGTTTTTTTTAAACATGAAGCAGTTTGTTTTTTTTCAGATATGGCTTAATTGTAAGAGCTCTAACACTGCTTTAATTAAGTCAGCATGTTACATGTACAAGTAGAAAAAAGTCTGGTTAGTCACTCAATAGAAACTGTGATGTGACCAACGTCTCTTGGCAGCATTCTGTGTTAAGGGTGATAGATTTAAAAAAAATAGGAATAAAGAGTGAACATTGGATAAGTTACTTCAGTTGTCTTTTTCTTGAATTGATCAATAAAAAGTCAAAATGAAAAAAAAGAGAGAAATGTTTTGTGAACTGTTTTTTATGCTTGCACATAGCTCACACTTCATCTCGATGTATGCTGTTGGATCATAACCGTAGATTGACATCATGGGTAGAAGCTGCGATAAAATGCAACTGAAAATTATGATGAAAAGAAATACTAGTCAAAAACAGACCCAGTTAGTCACTTAATAGATGCCTTTTACCATTTAATCATTCAGGAAAAGGGGTGACCAATAAACAAGTTACTTTTTTCACTTTTTGTTTGGCAGAAAAACAAGCAGACATGATGAAAACTGAACCCCCATCTAAAAAGTATCTCGGAGGTAATTTTGAAAAAAGAACAAAAAAAAAATGCATCATCATCAGCCTCTTAGCGTCTCTAGTTGGACACAGACCTTTCCGAGGACTTTTCCACATCTCCCTATAATGGGTATCTCAAAGCCAATACTTTTTGGACTTATCTAAAATAATGGTCTCTCAATTGGGGAGAATCCAATGTTTTCATCATTAATGGTTGTGTTATTTAGCTTCAAAAAGCATGACTAACATGCTGACCTAGACCGACTTGTGTCACTTTGCCAAGTTTGAAGAATTTTTTTAAAACACGTCTTATCGAATAGTAAAAACCGCATCCCTCTATCTTCAATAGTTTCTGATATACGGGGTAGTTCTGTGACAAATATATTCGATAAGAATGACCTCGTTTTCTAGTCCGTCGCAATTAAAGTGCATCAAACCAACTCACCTTTGATCTAATGTAGAAACAAATGGCACAGAGTTTCTTGGATAAGTTTCTGCCCCAAAGCACCGCAATTAACGACGTAAATAAAATACTCAATTACCTAACAAAACAGTGATTTTCCCAAAGACAGGCGATGCGGATAAAAAAACAAAGATATCCAAAAAATTATAGTTCTATAGAACAACCTCATTAACTGTCAACGAGAAATATCTTCGAAAATCTTTTTTTTTTATCTTGAAGAAGTACGAGATGTACTTTTGCCGTATTTCGAATCAGTCCTTTGTTTTTATCTATTCCCTCGAAATCTGTAATTATCTTCCTTTCAATTTGGATCAGTATCCATCAAGCTCTCTAAAAAAAAATTTACCATGTCCGGTCCCCGAGGTCTATTGCCCGGCCGCTGTATCGTTCTCTTGCACAAGAGAAAGAGAGTCGTGAGTCGG
>OY735236.1:5901012-5968512 GCA_963457665.1 Thysanoteuthis rhombus | reverse complement strand
CCATTTTAAACAAGAAAGCTTACTGTTCAAATGTATGTGTAGCTGTTCATTTCATTCTATTGCAATGTATGTATTTCAGTTCATTCATATCGAACTATTTATCTCTTTATATATATATATATATATATATATATATATATATATATATATATATAATTGCGTTATATCATATTGAAACAATTCGAAATGATCTGGAAAACATAAATAGAATAAATAATCAAAGAAAATGGGACTGCTGCAGGATATTTTTCTTTCAAGGGCAACGTTACGTTGAAGTGGCTAATCTATATGTTGCAGGCGACTTATTTTTTCAACTGTTTATGCTATTAATGTTGTCTTGGTTAATTGATGCATTCACTGTGTAATAGCAGGACATTATTTCAAATAGAGCTTCAATATAATATAACGCGATTCATAATCATTCAGCCGGATAGCATATCTATTTTTCAATAACATATGAGAGAGAGAGAGAGAGAGACCATCTTCAGGTTTTTAGACATCACTACCATGGGAGTTGCAGATCTAATACTTTATGAACTTGTGTAGTTCGTCCCACCATCTTATATTTGGCCGGCCACGGTTTCGCATGTGATCTCGAGGGATCCATGTTTTCAGCGATGACGTGATGTCCAGCAATTGTCTGAATTTCTTACAAAATGACCAGTCCATCGTCATTTGTGTTTTCTCATGGATTCTATGATATCTTGGGATTCCAATTTGGCTGTTTTATATTGTGCTGTCGCATGATTCTAAATTTGAGGGTCAATCTTTTGATTGGGTTCCATGTTTCAGCTCCAGAGGTGATTATTGGGAAGATGCTCACATACACAGATAATGATATTCATAATGATAATTCAAGTAGAACTTGTAGCTCGGCACCGATTTTACTCAGTAGCAAACCAGCGGCCTTAGATCTTGGAAAATAATTAATGAGCGTTGTGCGGGGATCAAACCCGATCCTAATGAATCGCAACAAATTTCACATTCTGCTGGACATTAATTGTCCATTTACTGGTATTCTTTACAATAGTAGATAGTTATGAAGATAAAGATGGGTATTGACAAAAATAGATGGATTGTGTGAAAAACAATGTTGATATTACTATCAGAATAATTCATTTTAATCATGGAGGATGGGATTCCCTGAAGGTGGACACTGATAATGACTACTTCTTTGCTGTTACTGTCAGTTATGATGGATTAGTTGATCTAATTGCTTTCTCGTGAACACCTAACCCAGCCAGCTATTGTAAAATACAACCAATGAAACATTCCATCAATGAAGGAAAAGGCAGGGGAGAAATGGATCCATGTTCTATTTAGATCAGTGGTTTCCAACCTTTTCGGGGTTCGTCCTCATTTTTGATAGTTCGATTACCATTTCATTCCATTTCTATTCAAGCCATGTTGCAAGAATGGCAGACAACTGATGGACATCTCGACTCACGACATTGATTCCCAGAGATCACATGCGGAACAGAGGTCGACAGAATACAAGATGGAGGGATGAAGTAGACAAATTTACAAAATATTGACTTTGCGACGCCCATGATAGATGTGGCGGATCCTCGTGAAGGAGTATTTCCAAATACAGACGTTAAAAGACTGATGATGATGATGATGATGATGATGATGATGATGATGATGATGATGAAAATAGTTCAATTTCGTAATTGTACATCTACTGAATCTTACTGAATGAAAGTAGGCAAAATGATAGGGATCAAATTATTTGAAATTTCAGTTTATTACAAAAGATAGTTCTTCCATCGTGATTGATATTTGCGTCGATGAGATCTCTGTTCTTATTCTTGGCTATTGGTTCTTTGATTCAGTCCACTGACTGAATTGTTAAACAATATATTGTATCACACATCCCTAATACCTTTAAACCAAAAACAATCACCACGACTTTTTTTTACCTAATAACGTTATTCCCACTTGGACTACCAAGACCTTTTCCTCAGTGGAGATTCACCAGCCCCGGTTCAAAAACCACTGATTAAGTCTCACTTGGGATTCCATGTTTGTGCTTTATGTGACACTTTCTTCCTCCCAATCTCAATAACCATCACTGTCAACGTAAGTTACTTTAGTATTTCAGTTGATCTACCTGGCTAGCTATGTGCGCACATACTTATCTATCAACGTATGTATGTATGTATCATGCGTACAGGCCGCACCGATGGAGCTAGGAGGCTTTAAATTTGATAATTTATTCCTTATCAAGTCCAGAAAAGAGTCTTTTTTCAAAAAATCCTTCCACTAAATAAGTTTTCTGTCAGGGGATTTATTTACAATTTAGGTTTACGATGGATTGGTCGGCAAATTTGTGTCCAGTGTCATTCACGCTTTTTAAAAAAAAATTGGTCTTTTCTTTGTGATCACTGCCCAACAAAGAGCGATAGAAATAACTTATTCACTGTTCACCTGAACTTTTTTTTCGATTGATCACCTCCAACACTGCATCTTGCCAAATACGTAGGTAAAGTGATGGTTTCTCCTGAGTGATAACCAGACCTGTCTCGGATATATCTTACAGACCCAGAGAGAGGACATTTTTGCCAACATATTGTAGTATCGGAGTTCTTCATTCTAACAATGGGAATAAATTTAAATTAATAAAAAAGAGATATAATACTTGTTGGTACCAACGTTTCCTGAACATTAAAATAAATTTTCGATGTAAAAAATAAGTCAAAATCATCTAAGTTTCACAGAGATAAAGAAGAACCGAAAAAAATATGGGAAATGTTTCTCACTCAATTTGGCTTTCATGGAGGAAATTTCGAAAAGAAAATGAAGCAAAGGAATGGATATATATATATATATATATATATATATATATATATATATATATATATATATATATATATATATATATATATATATATATATATATATATATGTATGTATATATATATATATATATATATATATATATATATGTGTGTGTGTGTGTGTATGTGTGTGTGTGTGTGTGTGTGTGTGACTGTGTGCATACACTGACACATACACACACACACACACCCTTACATGCATACATACATATATATACATATACATTTATATATATTTATATATACATATTTGATGATTTGACAATTTTTGAAAAAGTTAACTAGATTATTTTTCCAAAATTGTCAAATCAAATTAAGTATTGTCGGAAATATAATTTCTCTTATTATATATATATATATATATATATATATATATATATATATATATATATATATATATATATATATATATATATATAGTACTACTTGTAAGTATTTTGAAGAAAACTGAAATTTTGCTTGTATGACTTTGTTTTGAGTGAGGAACAAGGACATCACGCAAGAAGAACTAATTATCTTAGTAATCAACATAAAGAAGTCATGTTTCGTTGTTTGTGCGCTAGATATCTTGAAAATGTAATCCAACTGATTTAAATTCCAAGTAAAAATGTGACAAGCATTCTAAACGGACCATCGATTATCAAAAGAATTCTGCATATTCCAACAAGTGCGAAATCTGAGTTTATTGCCTAAGATTGCAAGGTCTTCAGAATTGATTTATCAGTGTCTCAACTCCAAAATTGCGATGTTAGTTTACCTTATCAATCTCCTTGGTCGATTCTCGTCGAGATTTCAGAATGATTAAAAAATTTGAAGTATATTCTGTCAGAGAATTACAAAACATGCCTTGTTCTGCTCACGATAAGATTTTGTTCTCTTTGCGTAAAGATCATGTTTTCTATTTCGAAACCATAATGTATTATTAACATTTATGTTCGCTCAAACACTTAGAAACAGTCTTACATATCATCAGCAGCACTTTATTGCTGGACTAAAGCCTCTCCAATTTCATTCTATAACGACCCTGACTTTGCTACCTCCTGCCATGTCTTACTTGTACACCTTTATATCTCTTCCTCCATCATGTATCTGGTCTTTACAACTGTGTTTATAAATTTGCTCCATTTGTAGTCATATGTTCTTGATAAATATCCAGCCCATCTCTATTTTTGTTGCTTTGTCCATCTTAGAGCTATTATCATTATTGCTCTTTTCATCCTTCTTTGTGCGATTCTAACTCGATTCTCAGGTTGTTTTATTTATTACCATGTTAAGCATCCGTAAGTTATAGCTGGTATTATCCATTAGGTGTATACTTTACGTTTTAAGCAAATTGGGAGTGTGCTCTCTAATATGCTTCAATTCAAACCAAATAATTTCCACCTGATCGTTAGACGTCGTTCCATCTGGATTTCAAGGTCTTTCTCTAACTTCGTTATCTGACCTAAGTAAATGTATTCTCCAATCTTTACTAGATCAACGTCCTCCGTCTGCGTGCGTTTTTTGGTTGGTAACGTCATAGTTGAACAACTTGTCTTTATACGAAATTTCAACGTCTGGAAAACTTGCAATGATGTAATTGATTGTTTGAAAGAAACCCGAGGGGAAATATTTGATGGCTGAATGGAGCAGACATAGATTTTTACAAAGTAAAACTTTCGAAAGAATCGAGGCTATTTTCATAAACATCCACAAAGAGAGAACGACAATAAAAAAATATACGAAACTTGGTTTTCAGAGATGTTATGAATGGATTAATATGCTTAGCTGTTATGAAACTCAGTGGCCATACATACGAATACACTAGACAAATATACATTGCAAACAAATCACACACACATAGACGTGCGTATGAATATAAATATATTAAACTTGGCTTTAATAGTGTCGAATATGCATTTTATATGTAGATTCCATATATAAATATGATTTTCAAAAAATAAGTTCATTTTTCTACGAACAAATTCACATACTATGAAGTGCCAAGTAAACTATTTAGAGACTTCCAACATTTCTTCAATATCGTGCAAAATGTTCCTGGAATCTTTTTCACCAACCTAAAATGCCTTGGTAGGCCAGGCAAACTTGGGTTGTATTTATGTATAGATATAAATAAATATATAATTTGGAAAGGGGATTTCATCGGAGGGTGGTGGATTACCTACCTTTACTATACAAATTAGTATGACACACTGATGGAAAGCTGATTTCTCTTTTCAACAATATATCATGTAATTTGTACAAACAACCAAGTGAGGTCGAATTAGTGACCATTTTGACAGATGGCCTCCATCTTTGATTCTCAACTAAGATTTGTCAGAACTTTTAGAATGGTGTTCTAAGTACTTCATAGAAATATACTATTAAAAAAAAAATCGGTGTATTTTTTGTCTCCAATTTCAACCCCTGTTTGCCTGGACTATGATCGTCTCTTTGATCATCTTCATTGTTGCATTCTCATAAAATTTGATCCACTCTGTCGGGGACCCTTTACTTAAATCTAAGACTTTTTTTTTCCTAGTTACCCTTATTCATCTTCAGTCTATTTCCATCCAGGTTGGCCTTGTAGAGCGTTCCTATAAAAACATTTCGTATGATGAAATGGTGTAAAGTGAAAAAAAACAACACGTCAGTGTTTGTGATTACGTGTAAGGGAGTGTGTGTGTGTGTGTGTGTGTGAGAGAGAGAGAGAGAGAGAGAGAGAGAGAGAGAGAGAAATAGACAGAGAAAGAGATGTTTGGCTACTCACTCAATAGAAACCGTCACGCCACTAACGTCTTTTGACGACATGCGATGCTCTGAGTGATCAATTAAAAATTTTTAGAAAAGAGGTAATCAATAAGTAATTTACTTATTTCACCTTTCGTTGGAAAGTGCTCCTTAAAAGGTTTGAATTGAAAAAACAAAAGAAGTACAAACTAGAGACTAATTTAGCATAAACATGCATGGCAAATTGAACCCAGATTAAAAAAAAAAATATTTAGAAGGGGAATCAAAGAAAAACTGAAAAAAAAAAAAGAAAAAAAACCCAAAACTTTTTTTTCTGGACGTGAAAAAGATTTTCATATTATTTTCTTTGCTGTGTCTGAAAAAAAATGAAATGTTTTTATTATCAGCCCTCTTGCTCCATTGGTGTAGCCGGTACGCGTAATACATGCTTACATACAGCCAGCCAGCCAGCCAGCAAGAACAATTAAAAACTGAAGCAACCTGTGTTGACAGTTTCAGTGGTAGTCTCGGTTGATTGTTTATAATTACCATTTCTTTACGCGAAACAATTTCCTAGATCTCTAATATAGATATGGAGGCAAGGAATGGCTGAGGCGTAGGGATAGTAAGATGTACAGGTTGGGGGAGGGGACAAGAGACCAGGATGGTAGAAATTTCACGAGACTAAGGTGTAAATGACGTAGTTGACCGAGCAAGAGGGTGCACACTGCCTCTTCAATGGCTTGTTGCATAACAAACACCGAGCCCCTTTTCAGCTTTTTTTTCGTTAAAGCTAAACAGTGGTGTGTAACGAAACATTTGAAAAGCGGGATAATAGCTAAAACTGGCATTAAAATTGCTAAAATCAGCTGAACCTCTAATTTCCAATTAACTCATCAAAGGGAATGAAGATATAGGACTCCTGGACAAATTAAAGGTAAAAAACTGTACATTTACATTTAGTAAACTTTGATCACCTGTAGTAGATGTTTATTGGCTCAATTGGAAAAAAAATATCAGCCAGATCAAGCCAAAAAAATAGCAACTTTCTCTCCCCAGCTTTCTCTACCACTATTTCTATCTCTTCACGTACTCTTTCTCGTTCTCCCTCTCTTCCCCTCTCTCAATATCTTTCTTTGCTTCTCTATCGATCCAAAGTGGTTTCCACTCACTCCGGGCTATTCTGAAATGGAGACAAGAATATACACTACACGACAACAGAGAAAGCGGAAACTCACACTATTTCTCAACCCCACTCCCCATCCCCTTCCGATCCGTCGTAGCCTTTCAATTCACCCGATGAAGCACTGATACCTGGACACATCCGGTATCTATTCCTCCAGTCTGACTTTTGAGTGAAGAGACGGGCCGACCGTTTGACCCCTGAGGAGATCAGCTGTCCACTTGGTCGAAGCTGGATAGTGTTTTGCCCTGAAGTCATCTGGTGAGTCGATTAGCCACAGTCTTTGTCACCCTCACCTGAACCACACGAACCTGGCGCCCGGCAGACAAGCTCGCTTTCCGGAACAGACTTTTCTCCAAATAATGAAAAACAATGGAAGTAAGCTCGCTAGTAAGAGTGAAACCGAACGTATCGATGGACAAACGATTAGTTGCACTGAAAATTGATCCGACGTTCCAAGTTCGAAACCAGTCTGAGACAATATACGTTATCTTATACTAATTCCATTAAAAAATGTATAAACCTCCTCTTCTCCCAAGTATGGATAAAATAGCAAAGTGAAGTGAGTATGTCCGAAGATATTTGTATTTTGATGAAAGTTCGGTTTCTTTTTAATAAACAAATCAGTCATTCAGAGAATTTCTCAAAATATTGTCCAGTGAAAGGTCTTACTTCGTTCTGCCTAGATATGCAATTTTTGTCTGATCATAACCTAAATATCCCGACATACCGACATTTTAAAGGAAAAATAAGGCATTTTTGATGACATCATCAATCACGTTACTTCTGGTGTTTCCTCCAAATGTTGTGCTTGGATAGTTCTCATTCACTTGGTCTAGATATGCAATCTGCATCTGATTCTGACCTATATGTCGACGATATTAATATTTAAAGAAACTTCAGTCCCTTCTGACGACGTCTTCAATCATATGACTCCTGGTCACATCGCAATGGTTTTGGTTGGAATCACAGAGTCTATATTTTTCACATAAGTTACGTAATCTTATTCCCAATAATTGCATTGTGGGCACACCGATAGATTTCGATTCCGAACACGCCAGAAAAAACGATACTTTCTATGAATAAAATAAACTCTTTAGAAATATGGATACCACTGGATTCGAACGCTGAATACAAGGCCTCACCCCTCCTCGACACCCATTTAACAGTACAATCCCTCACTCGTTCTAAGGGGCGGCGGTGTTACCCAGAACACAACTGTTCCAGTCACCATCCAACCACTGACTAGTTTTCTGCAACGTCTCTTACCGCCCCTCAAAAAACATGGAGAACTTTTTGTTCAGACGGTTCAACCAATCGTCGACCAGAAATTTCAAAATACTTGTAGAAGGTCACGTGATTGGCTTACTATTTATTTATCTCCTGTTTCTTTTCTTTTCCAAATCAACATTTGAAATTTATAATGTCTGTATTAATACTATTCTATGATGTGTCCTTGTGACTTCTCTGAATGGTGTCTATAGTCTGCCTCCGTAAGGTTTATTGATTTATTGTCACGTCCGACTGTACAACCCAAACCTCACGAATGGTAGACAGATACGTCTTAGGCTGGGTACTAAACAAGGGTTATTTCCCTTGAGTATTTTTTTAAAATTTTTGTGGCCGGATATACATGAAAAATCCTTATGAAAGGCTCCCAGGTCCGAGCAATACATCATCATCATCATCATCATCATCATCATCATCGGTCTTTTAACGATGAGTTTTGGACGCAAACCTTCCCCAGAACTCGTCACACCTCTCTATCGTTGGCGTTGCAGAGACGATACTTTTTTAAATCGTCTAGTTTTTCTGCCTCGTTTTCGACTGGCCTTAGCTGTACATTCTATCTCTGAGGATCCAAATTGCAAGTTTTGATGTCCATCGGTTGTCTGCTATTTTTGCAACTTGACCAGCCCATTGTCATTTTAGTTTTATAATGGATTCTATGATGCCCAGAAGTCTTTTTTTTCTCGTCGATATAATTTTCCGTCTTGTGATCTCTTCGTATGTGCACGTTGCAAATTTCTCAGTTACCTTAGAATTATATGAAGTTATTTCTCATCTGATATTATTTAAATCATTGAACAACCCTTGAGCAAATTATCAAAGATGGTGAAAAGTTCCATCTTATTCTTTATGTGCGCGTGTTTGCATGTTTGTTGGTGTAATCCAGTACTCCTGGCCATACTGCTTTGTCTACAAACTAAGAATTTGGCATCAGTACTCCCCTAGATCCTTTTTAAAGATATTTTAGACATCGTCTTTTGAGGAAAGGAATATGTTTCTCGAGTTTCTCTGACAGTCTGGCTGACTCTGTATGCACGAATCATGCGTGGAACTGCTAAGAGTTTGACAATTTGAACATCCACTTATATTATGTCCCCGAAAACGGTTCTGTTTTGCGTTACATTCCCACTTTAAATGGGTTTTTAAAAGGGGGTTCAGTTTGCAACGTAAGTTTATTTCAAATTAATCCCTTTCTTTTTGCCCCCTTGTTATTTGGAAAAATTCATACTTTTTGGTGATCACTGTCCAACAGAATGTAAGAGGAGTAACCCATTCATTGATCACGTTCTTTCGATTCTTTGATAAATCACCTCTGACAGGGCATGTTGCCAAAAGACATTGGTCATGTGACCGTTTCTATTGAGTGACTAACCAGACCTGTTCTTATATTGATAGAGTGAAGAGTCAGTGTACTGCATACGTTATGGTACAGTTCAGGTCATGTTTTAACACGTTTTGAATTCAATGCGTCAGAACTCATGAATGATGCAACTTGTTTTGAAGTGTTTGATGAGATTAGTCTTAGTTTCTGCGTATAGCCTGCTCCATTGTAAAATCACCAATAGCCGTAGGAATGATCAAAAACATGGTCTGGCGACGACACACATGAGCTAGTGGTCGGGTGACAACATACATGAGCTAGTGTTCTGGCCACAACCCGATTCAGATTGTATTCTGGCAACGACACTCATGAGCTTGTATCTTGGTGACGACACACATAAGCTTGTATTCTGGTGACGACACATCTCAGCTTGAATTCTGGCGACGACACACATGAGCTTGTATTCTGTTGACGACGCACATGAGTTTGTATTCTGGTGACAACACACATGAGCTTGTATTCTAGCAACGACCCACATGAGCTTGTATTTTGTTGAGGACACGCGTGAGCTTGTATTCTGGTGACGACACTCGTTAGCTTGTATTTTGATGACGACACACATGAGCTTGTTTTCTGGTTACAACACACATGAGCTTGTATTTTGGCAACAACACACGTGAGCTTGTATTCTGGTGATAACAGACCTGTGCTTGTATTCTGGTAACTACACACATGACCTTGTATTCTGGTGACGACAAACATAACCCTGTATTCTGACGACAATACACATGAGCCTGTATTTTGTCAACAGTCCACATGAGCTTGTATCCTGGCGACAACACATGAGTTTGCATTCTGGTGACGACACACATGAGCTTGTATTTTTGTGACAACACACGTGAGCTTGTATTCTGGTGACGACACACGTGAGCTACTATTCTGGTGACGACACACGTGAGCTTCTATTCTAGTGACGACACACATGACTTTGTACTTTGGTGACAATAGACATGTGCTTGTATTTCGCTGACAACACTCATGAGCTTGTATTCTGATGACAATACACCTGACCTCGTATTTTAGGGACAACATGCAAGAGCTTGTATTCTGGTGACAACACACATTAGTTTGTATTTTTGTGACCACACAAATTAGGTTTTATTTTGGTGATGACACACGTGAGTTAATATTTCGCTGACAACACACATGAGCTACTATTTTGGAGAGAACAAGCATCAGCTTATATTTTGGTGACAATATACATGAGCTTGTATTCTGGTGACGACACACATGACTTTGTATTCTGGTGACGACACACATGACTTTGTATTCTGGTGACGACACACATGACTTTGTATTCTGGTGACGACACACATGACTTTGTATTCTGGTGACAACACACATGACTTTGTATTCTGGTGACGATACACATTAGCTTGTATTTTGGTGACGACACACTTGAGCTCGCATTCTGTGGACGATGCATATGAGTTTGTTTTTCCTGTTGACCACACACATGAGTCTTTATTTTGGTGACAATACTCATGAGCAGCATATATAGATATTGAGTATGAATGAACTCTCGTAATTATTGATTCTTTTAATCTTTAAATGAGTTGAATATTTTCTTCCGTGTGCCGTCATAAAAAAGTGAGTTTGAGAACCACTGTTCCAAGCAATCACAAACAATAGGAATTCAATGGTTCGAGACAAACGTATGACATTACTAGATGATGCAAGTTTGCATATTGAATTAAAAATAACGATAAACAAATGAAAAAATCACAAATCGATAATATCAAATTACGATCCCGTGGCTTTCATATTTAGTTATCAAGTTAGATTTTGAAATAAGAAAGAAAATAGTCCCTCAATAGAAACCGCCACGTGACCAACGTCCTCTAGAAACATGTTTTGTTGGGGGTGATCGATGAAAAAAAATCGGAAAAAAGTTATGATCAACGTATAGATCACTTCTATTTTCTGTGGGGAAGTGATCACAAGAAATATCTGAGTATTTCGAAAAATCAACCTGAAACAAAGAAAGTGATCCCTTTAGCATGGACTTGTATTACTAATTGACGCCTGAATAAAAACTTATATGGGGGTATTTAAAAGAAAGCTTTTTTTTACACATAACAAGGAGTAGATGATGGAAATTTCGGCCCTCTAGCTCCATTGTGTAGCCTGTAGGTGTTGATACATATATACATAGCCAACGAGCCGGAACAAGTTGAAAACTGAAGAAACCTATGTTGACATTTTTTGTGACAGTTTTGGTTTATGGTTTTTAATAATAACTAGAATTTTTGTTGTTTATTTTATAAATCAAAGTAAAAATTTTACTTCAGTAATCATTTCAAGAGTTTTTGTTTCAGGAATGTTTTCCTCATCCTTTTTATGTCTATACCTTTGCGATGCGAAAAAAAGAAAAAAATATTGTGTGTATGTGTGTGTGTATGTGTGTGTGTATGTGTGTGTATCCGTGGAAAAGAGAAAAAGAGAGGGGGAAGAAGAAAGAACACAAGAAGGACAGATATTCTTAGTCACTCAATTTGAACAGTCAAGTGACCAACGTCTTTTTGTAACATGCAATGTTGGCGGGTGATCAATTAAAAAAAATGCAAAAGGGGGTGATCAAAGGATAAGTTGGTTTATTTTGTTGGAGAATTTCAAAGAACAAACACGGATACAAAGAAGGGGATTGATTTAGCATGAACTTAAATTACAAACTGACCCCCGACTAAGACCTATTGGATTGGGAATTGAAAGAAAAAAAGACAAATACTTTTTACTAAACATAATAAAGACAAAATGTTGGAATCCCAGCCCTTTAGCTCATCCTTGGTGCCTTCATAACCAACCAGCCAACTTGCCGGACCAGCTTGAAAACTTATGTTGACAGGTTGGTTGACGGTCTCTGATATTATACGCTTGTGTGCATGAGAGAGGGAAGAAAAGGAATAAAGTGAGTGAGGGAAGGGGAGGAAAGGGGGGCGACTATAGATGAATGTGTGTGTGCGTGTGTGTGTGTGTGTGTGAGCTCGCAAGTGCATGCTTTATCTATATATGTATGTGTGTGTGTGTGTGCAAGAAAGATAAGTAAGAGAGGGAGAACGACGGTGTGTGCAAGATGAGGATAGAAAGAATGGAAGAGGGAGAGTGTGTGTTTGTGTGTATGAGAGAAACACAGAAAGAGTGAGTGGGGTTGGATACAACAAGAATTGAGAGTGACTGAGAGAAACAGACAGTGTGGGTTGGAGGAGAGAGAGAGAGAGAGAGAGAGAGAGAGAGAGAGAGAGAAAACACAGAGAGACAGGGGGAGGGGTGGATGGGAGTGAAGGGTGGCTTGGACAGTGAGAATTGAAAGAGAGAGAGAGGGGGGTAGAAACGGACAAAAAAATTGAGTATGGAGTGGGGGAGAGTTATAATCAAGAGAGAAAGAGAGAGAGATAGACAGACAGACAGACGGACAGAGACAGGGATAGTGTGTGTGTGTGTGTGTTTGTTTTGTGGAAGACAGCAAGAATCGAGAGAGACAGTGTGAGTGGGGGACAGTGAGATTTGAGAGAGAGGGTGAGAAAAAAGAGAGAGGGACAGACAGACAGACAGGGAAGGAGGGAAGAAATAATCAACAAGAGTGTATGTTGACAGCAAGAAAAAAAAGCAAGAACGAGAGAGACAGAGGGTCAGAGACAGAGAGACAGAGACAGAGACAGTGTGTGTGTGTGTGTGTGTGTGCGTCTGTGCATGTGTTTGTATATGGGAGAAGGTAAGTGAAAAAAGAGAGAAATAGATAAGATATTGAAAGAGAAAATGTGTATGAGACAAAGAGAGAGGGTGTGCGTATGTGTGTGTTTGCGTGCGTGCGTCCGTGCGTGTGTCGGGGCATATACGCATGCGCTGCTAAGCTTGCAAATAATTGAATTTTGTATAAGTTTGGCAACGTTCGGAATATTAGATTTGTCAAAGCGTTTGGCAATTTTTCCCTCTGTCTCTCTTGAACTGATTCTCCAAATTATACACATTTCTCCTGACAATCAGTTCTAAAAAGACACAACAAAATTGCCAACCGATCTGCTCTATTTATGTTAAACACTGTCTGCCTGAACGAAATAATTTGACGTTTTTACAAGTAATCAGTTTAGCGGTAATTAGAATTTTATATAACTTAAATCAAATGACACATTCACTTTATTCGAGAATGAAAACGTTTCTTCCTGAGTGTCCGTGTGTATGTCGAGGTTTGTTATCGCACACGTTCTAACGGTAATGTGCAATGACACACGCGTTGTCTACGGTGGCCAGACGTCCGGCCTCTGAACACTCTGTCCTCTGTCCGGCCCCACCTCGAGCCGGATGTTAATTTGTCTTCATTTTAGCGGGGTCTGATTAGAAAAAAATAATATAAATTATATAATATAAATTACTTTGAAAGGTCTACCACTCAAGAAGATCACGACCTCCTCCCCCTAGTAATATATAAGTGGACCACGACCCCCACAGGGTTCCCTGGGTTGGGAATTGCTAGTCTGAAGTGTCCTGCTTTTTTTGAAATTTTGAATTAGACATCTTAGTTCTAAACAGTAGGTTTGTTTTTATATTCTCACGAGAATATTGTCAGCAATCAGTTCTCAGTAACACTATATAAAGATTTTGATTGGTTAAGATTTGGATCTCAATCTCAGAATCGGCATAATTTTTTTTTTTCGATGAAATTTGTGGTACTTTCAATCGATGAGACCTATGTAACCTTTTGCAAAGTGTTGATTTAATCTTGATTTAAAAAAAAAAGGTTTTACAAGCATAATTTAGCTGGAAAAAGTAGACAACTACATCCAATCAGGCCAGCGAATCTCCATGAAGTTGTCGAGAAAAGACGAAATAAAGCGAAAAATCACGCTACATTGGCAAACTTCAAGTACAGTGAGCTCAACGTTCAGGAACACACAAATATCATTAGTCCCAAAAAAGAGGGTTATACAACCAATGTATCCGATCAATCATCATCATCATCATCATCATCGGTCTTTTAGCGTCCGTCGTTGGACATAGACTCTCCTCAGGATATGCCACACATCTCTATCATTGGCATCGCAGAGCCAGTACTTCCTGAATTTGTCTAGCTCGTCTCTTCATCTAATATTCTGCAGGCCTCGGTTGCGCATGTGATCTCAGGGGATCCATGTCTTGAGTTGTGATGTCCATCGGTTGTCTGTCATTCTCGCAACATGGCCAGCCTACCGCCATCTGAGATTTTTGATGGATTCTATGTAGACCCTGACTCTTGTCTTTTCTCGGATGTACTGTGCTGTCTTGTGGTCTCTCCATATGAGGCCAAGCATTATTCTTTCATGTGCACGTTGCATGGCTCTCAATTTATGGGTCTGTCTCTTGGTTAGGTTCCATGTTTCGGCTCGGGGATAAAAACACCAAGATCAAAATTGAAGACACAGAAATCGAGAAAGTAGACCACTACATCTACCTAGGACAACAATGAGACCCTCAAAAGAAGAAGAAATCAAGCAAAGAATCACACTAGGGTGGCAAGTCTTTGGCAGAGCTAGCTCAACCTTCAAAAATAAGAAGATCCCATTAATCCTATCAATACTTGCCGAGAAAAACTAACCAAAATATTGACCCTCCAACTGAGAACCATCTATCTTGCACATGAGGTAATCATACTCAACATCACATGAAGGGCAAAAATGTCAAACAACTGCTTGACTCACAAAGTGGATCCTCAGAAATCATATGCAAAATTGAGGCCGACAGAAAGAAAGGAAACGTCTCCAGCCAGATAAATTCAGAAAATATTGGCCAATGATAGAGAGGACTGGCTATTCATGGGTAAGGTCTATGTTCAACGACTGATTCTGAGAGACAGATGATGAATATAAAAGTGTGTTATAAGGGTTCCGGTTGAGCTTCAACGTGCTTAGCAAGCGGGAAGTGGATTATAATCAAATAAAAGGTGAAGGAAGAGGAAGAGCAAGTAATCTTCCAATCGATTTTTATCCTCGTAAAATAATATGATTTGGAAAGATTCTACAAACACTATTCCCATAAAAATGGTCATTTTTTAAGTTTCCATGACCATTTCCCGCCTTCGTGCGGGCATGATAGCACGTCATGCTTTTTAAGGACACCACATTTTTTGCTGACACCACAGCTTTTCCTTCCTTCCTTCCTATTTCTGCTGTTTAAATAACTAGAACCTACATACCGACCGACCGACTGAAAAGCGGCTTATAGGTATGTCTTGGCACATCTCAAAACGAAGAAAACAAGCAGACAGAATGGTGCTACCGTGGGTACATTTAACCATGACATCTCAATTACAAGAGGAAATCTAAAAAACAAGACAAAACATATATATATATATATAGAGAGAGAGAGAGAGAGTAATTTCATTAGCAGAATAACGGTGTCTTCTTATGTATAGGTGGACTATGGGTGTTATGAAGAGGGGAAAAACTGCCCCGACCCTAATTCAGGCAAAACAATTTGAAAATTAGGGCAAATTAGTGTAACTTCAGGAGGCAAATAAAGCCCCCTGCCTCTTTCAACGTAAAAGGGTCCCATCAGCTTATGTTCGTACGTGATGTTTCTGCATAAAATACGAAGAAAAATTTCCAGGCATTTGAAATTGTGAAGTTATTGACGCTTCGACAAACATTCGTAATCGTTTGCAATGTAACAATCAATGTATGATTGTTGGTGCATAAAATTATGCATTAGTGTCTATTTTGTTTCTCTATAATCGAAGCCAACGCTTAGTAACCACAACGAAAAAAGTCTCCCAGGGCGCCAAGTGCTAGGGAGCGCCTGCCATGTGTCTGAATGACCAGGATTTTCCAAATAGAATCAGAAATTGGGAAATGGATTAGAGTAGATAGGGGGATGACATTTCCAACATCTACACCCTTTTATATCTTGAAAACAAATGTTAGATTACCAATGGGAGATCGTTTTGCAATGTAAATTTATGCTAAATTGATCCATTACTTTTTGAAGCTTTGGAAGTTTTTCTCTGATAACTGTCCAACTAAAGGCGAGAGAAGTAACTTATCCATCGATCACTACTTCTTTTGATCCCAACATGGCCATGCAACCAAGAGACGTTGGTCACGTGACGTTTTCTATTATCTTCGATTCTCACAAGGATAGTCTTAAACCGACTGACATATCAATAATATTGCAAACATTAAAGAGTTTATGACCGCTATTGTCTCAATCATAAAGGGATATAATGAGTTCTCCGAATCGATGTCCGCTAGACGCACGTTAAATCTTGTGGAGGGTGGTATCTAGTTAGAAATTGTTAACCAAATCTGTCAACAAATCTGTCAACATAGGTTTCTCTCAGTTTTTCAGCTGGTCTAGTTAGCTATGTATTTATGTAAGTATCTTAAGTACAAGCTGCGCTAAAAAGGGCTGAAATTTAACCCCTTATGTCTATAAAAAGAATTCTTTTGAATACAACCTAAAAAGTTTCAGGGTTGGGGTATTTATGCAATGTGGGTTTTTTTCTAAATTCGTCCTTAGTTTGTGCCCGCTGGGCCTTAAAAGAAAATCAGATTTTACAGAGATTACTGCCCAACAAAACGCGAGGGAGGAATCTTACTCATTGATCACTTCTTGTTTATTCTGTCAATGGATAATTCCTGATACTACATGCTGCCAAAAGACGTTGGTCACCAGACAGTTTCCATTGAGTGACTAACCAGACCTGTCTTGTCTATTGGTCCAGAGAAACTAAAGCGATTCGCTAAGATTTACTGATCCGTAACTTTTAGAACACTCTGTTGATTCTCCGGCGCATGCGTATTCAAGCGCTCCATTACAGTCTGTTTCATTCACACGTCTCACCTCTCTTATCTTTAGACGTACGCAAAGGCCTGTTCCCAGGGAATTAGCTCTACGTATTAAATGTGTCAAATATATCATCACCATCCTACTCCTCCTCTTTGTCATCATAAATAATTACAGGTTCACTGTTAGACAAAGGCCTTTCCCTGATCCTTGAACGCCAACTGTACTGCTACTAACTTCTGCTATGTCTCCCAGGATAATCTTACTATCTCACTTCTACATATTGAGTCTGGTCTATTGCTCCAGCGATGGCCATCCCTAGAGCACCAATCGACTGACATTTCACGCCGTTTGGTGTCCTTCCTTCTTGCTTTGTGTCCTGCCAACCTCCATCTGTATCGATCGACCACTTCTATGATGTCTTCTACCTTGCAACCAGATCAAGGGTGATCCTTTCTATATTTATGAAAAACGCCTATCATTGCTCTTTCCATTGGTCTTTGTGAGACTCTGAGATTGTTTCTAAGCGGATAATAGTGACAAATCTATACACATTCATAATCATTAATATCAATCAAAACTATAACCAAAATTGTCAATATGAGTTTTAAGTTGGTATGACTGGCTGACTGGCTGTGTATGTATGTCGCTTACAGGTTGCAGCAATGGGTCGATAGGACATGAAATTCCAAATCGGTCCCTGAGTTTTTGCCCGCTGTCTTTTTTTTTTCATTTTTAGATTAAGACTTTTCAGTGCTCACTGCCTAAAGAGGGCGGAAGAAGTAACTCTTTCATTGATCACCTATTTTTTCTATTCTGTAATTTGATTGTCCCTAACACGAAATGCTGCAAAAAAATATCGGTCACACGATGGTTTTTATTGAGTGACTAACCTGACCTATTTGAAAATATTTTTGTTCTCATAGGAAGAAAAGTTGCTCACACGGACACTCAAAAGAGACACCAAACGAGACCTTGAAATATATACTCATTTATATTTGAGGATGTTTTGTTTTTCCAAGTGAGAGTTGGCCCACAAGAGTCGAAAATAGGGTTGAGGTGAAATTTATGTCACCATATATTAGGGAAATCTTAAAAATGTTATTGATGTTTGTCCAGCTCATTAATCAATCAGACAGCAGAAGTACATCATTTCTAAGTTCTGACATAGTTAAGGAGCTAAAAAAAATGGTCCCACGTTAACCTACTCAACATATTGATGGTGTGTGGTTAAAGAATTGTCACTCTCTTTTTCTACAACACAGAAAATGTTATTTTACACGAGACATATTTTTAGAAACAGTCCGAAAATCCGTTACTGAAAGTGTCTACAAAGGTTTCTATCAG
Source organism: Thysanoteuthis rhombus (assembly GCA_963457665.1). Taxonomy (NCBI): domain Eukaryota; kingdom Metazoa; phylum Mollusca; class Cephalopoda; order Oegopsida; family Thysanoteuthidae; genus Thysanoteuthis; species Thysanoteuthis major. Next base: position 5,950,007 of record OY735236.1, on the reverse strand, counting down.
TTTTTGAGTTAGTCTGGAAGATAGGCTATAAATGTATGTAACACGCTCTCAGGCCGACGGCCAAAAATTTAAATATCTACTTTTTATTGTGTTAACAAAAGTCGTTTTTAATTTTTAAAATTCTTCCCCTAAATGGATTCTTTGTAGGGGTTCAATTTGCCATGGGAGTCTACGCTAAATTGATCCGTCTCTTTGTGTCATCTTGTTTTCTTTTCAGTAATTCAGACTTTTTAGTGATTATTGCCCGATAAACCCCTTTTTCCCATTTTTTAAAATTAATCACCACCAACTCAGCCTGCTACTTGAAAGACTTTGGATACGTGACATTTTCTATCGAGTGACTAACCAGACCTGTTTACTCATCTTCTGCGGTGATCACTATCTACTGTTTGGTAATTTTGGACTGCAAAATTTATAACTTGAATTTAAGAGCATTCTGACTTCAAAAATTAATACGTGGTTCAGTCCGACATAGCAGAATTATTGTTCAATTCTGTTTTAGATTCAGTGACAGTATTGGCGTGAACTGAACTCTCAGAGGGATGGCTCTTGTTGTATATAATTGCTATCTGACTTCTTGTGTGTTTGCCCACTGAAGAATGAAACATGCTAGGTTTACTCTCATAGTGATGTCTGTTTGTGCCGAACCTGACCGTGTGATGTGTGATTTCGTATAGACCTATAAGATCAGCTCTGATTCCTCTGTATTGTACGATACGATACAGTGTCAGATTAGATTAGGCCGATGGCTTTTGATCTGGTATTTGGACTACATATATATATATATATATATATATATATATATATATATATATATATATATATATGGGTATCTTCTGAATCTTCTGCAACACCAATGCTGGTCAAATTTGTTCTCGAGGGTTTGTAGAGTGCTCGCCTCTTCCACTGAAGCCGAGAGACTGTTCTGTGGATTTACCACGCAACACGCACATAAGTGCTGTTTGAGACTTGTTATCAATCAGAGCTTGTTCTCGTCTGAATACATGAATTTGAGTGGTTCTTTCGCTTCCTCAACAAGGAAACTGTCTACGTAATATAATACGTTGATGTACTTGTACGTCTCCATCTTGTCTATCCCTGTCTCTCTGAAACTACATCTTCGGTGTCTTCAATTTTGAAAGTCTCTCTTTATAAGAGTGACAATACACTCCCGGCACTTATTTCATTGCTCTCCTCATAACTACCCCCAACCGTAAAGATAGTTCTATATTCTTGGTATAGTGGTCATCGTCATCATCATCATCATCATCACCACCACCACCATCATCATCATCACCACCACCATCATCATCATCATCATCACCACCATCATTATCATCATCACCACCATCACCACCACCACCACCATCATCACCACCACCACCACCATCATCATCACCACCACCACCATCACCACCACCATCATCATCATCATCATCACCAAAACCACCATCACCACCACCACCACCACCATCATCATCATCATCATCATCAGTAACCTTTACGCGTCCTTCGTTGAACGTAGACGTTACCAAAGATTTGCCAGATCTCTCTATCATGGGCGACGTTGAGCCAGTGCGTTCTGAACTCATCAAGTTCGTCACATCATCTTATTTTCTGCCGGAAAAAGTTTTCGCATTTAATCCATCATGATTCACGTTTTGAGTTGCAATCTCCAGCAGATGTCTGACATTCTTGCAACATAGCCAGCCAATTTCAATCTTAGCTTTTGTACTTGTTCCTTTGATGTCTCTAACCCCTGTTTTGTTTCTCTGGTATACTATGCTTGTGGTGTGACCCCCCCTCATGTAATGTTGTGCCCAATTCTCTCCTGTACACATTACATGATCCTCTGTTTTAGGATAAACCTTTTGATTAGGTTCTTTGTTTTAGTTCCATGGGTGACTAAATGAGAAAATACCTGAGAGACGAAGAGCAGATTTGAAATATCACTATCCAGGAACTGGTATGATCTTCTGATCATCACTAGTTTTCAATTGACTTTGTTGAACGTGGTTTTTAAGTGTTTATTGGAGCTCATACACAGTACTTTTTTTTTTTTTTACAAATGAGATAATTACAGAGGAACCCTATCATTTCCGTCGTTAAGTCTCACCTTAGAGCGGCTGGTTGGATTTCTACTCCTAAGGTGAACTATTCTGCACTTGTCGGTGTTAAATAATATAGCTTCATAGTCAGTCCAGTCAATATGGTTGTTAAGATCTGTCTGAAGTTGGATCCTCTCGAGGTCTGAATCCACAATGTTGTACATCTTTGTGTCATCTGCGTTCATCTCACAGAGCGAGCTGATTACCTGTGACATGTCACCGATCCAGATAATAGAATGATAATAATTGGTTAATTTGAAATCCGAAATGGTGGGCGGGTCGTTGCTTGATCCAAATTATCACTTATCTTGAATCTATTTCAAGAGAAGCGTTCTCCTTTTTGCTTGTCTGGATTTGAAAGGGATGGTGAATGATTCGAATCGTTCTTGAAAGGTTTCATCCTTTTTTTCAAACATGAAAAGATTTCACAAGGATATCGGACTTTTCAATCCGACGGCGATAAGACATCAGTAGATTGGATTATTCAATTGATTTCTTTTTCTCCTATATTTTGTTGTTGATGGCTTTCATTCTGCATATCTGGCGTCCCCGTTTTAGCCTGACTCATTTTCCGGCTTCTTGAGAACTTATTAAGCTGGTTATACGGGCAAATATCGAAAAAAAGAAAGCAAAACCAGGACATACAAAAAATATTAGGGTGTTCAGGAAAGTAGCAAAGCCTTTTTATGTTCGGAAAGTAATTACCTATTTTAATGGTCAAGAACTTCTTATGTGTTTCACGTCTTCTGTCTAATACGATCTTCTCATCATCCTTAATATTCTATTGAGTTATTTGAACGGACTTTTTATGTATTCATCGGAGTTCATTGTCAGTATATACACAAAGGTTTTTTCCACAAGTAGGATAATTACGGAGAAATCCAATCACTTCTGTCATTTTTTTATGACGGCGAAAATTCCAACTATAACTACCAACGAAGTAGTTCCCTAACATTTTGAATAATTTACCCCATTAGATATTTTTTACAAATAAGCACCTTCTGACCAATTCATAAAATTTTACTACTATATGAAGAGGTACAATATAGCACTGGAAAATCTGTGTCTGCTTCAGGCGTTTTGAAAGTGTGTATAAATAATTGTGTATTTCACTGTATCATATCATAAGTAAGCCCAAGACAAGACCAGGGTTGTGTGGCACGATACTACGTCTTGATGTAGTTAGTTATCCCTTATACCCGGTAATATGTCGCTTATAGTGTACTGTAAGGTTTAACTCCATTGAAGACATATTTGCCGTTGATTACAATTGTGAAGTGTGTCTTAGTGCAATGAAGATTCGTGAACACCGGCTGTGGATTGAAAAGTTTCAAAATGGCGATTGTGATTTGAAAATACGTAAATGTTTTTCGGACGTTCTAATACTAATAAGAAGTATTCTTCCACGTGGCACGACTTGACAGGACATGACATCATGTCATATATTTGTCTGATCCGTTCTCCTTCTCTGATTCATGTCTTAAATTAAAAAGCCATCCAATGTCACGAGTTCATACTGACGAAGTCAACTCTAGGAGTCAGACAAAAGAGAGGAGGTAGTTTTGAAACAAAAGGTTGTGTCATCAATTTCTTCCAACTTCTTATACTTCCAAATGTCTTGCAAGATCGTGTCCTCACTATTGACCAACAAATAATTGGCTTATTATCCATTATCTTGCTAGTGAGTTTCCCTAAGTTCAAACAACGGGTAAGACAAAGACAGGTAACCAGATCAACAAAATGAGAAACAGCCAACACCAACTAGCAAGGTTTATAGTAGGATACATTCACCGGTAAACACATGGAAAAACAACCAGACCAGGATTTGTCAAAATGAAATACCAACTAGACATAATATGCTTAAAGAAACGAAAATCCAAAAGGAAATTGATATCAAAGAGAATGGTTGTATTTAAGCGCTTCCATGGGCGTCGTCTTTTCTTGGCAACGATGGAGACTCAATTTAGTAATTAATTAAAACTACGACATGCCAAATTATGACACTTTTTTAAATTAATTAATTCATTTAATTAAATGATTTTCAAAATCAATTAACTAACGTATGTTTTCTTTGTTCGTTATAAATACGTGCGAATTCCAAAATATGTATAAACTAGAACATTACGACGGTATTCAAATACTGGATATTTACTTCTGGATAATTTCGAGTTGTTTTTCCTTTTTTGGACATCTCTATTTATCTGTCCCATGGAAGCTCCTCAGTTGAAGTGGGTTTTCATTACTTACGAGTGTGAAAAGTCACTTGACACTCACTTGATCTAACTGATTTTACGGGGGAACATACACACTCTATAAACTATAAGGAAATTATTTACCCCTACATAAGTGAAAAAAAATGAGTTCAGTTAAAATGTTAACTGTTTAATTTTCATTGAATCAAAAATAAATGTTACTTTTTTTGTAAGGATTTGAGTACAGATTTTTCCAGGGGTTGGGGCCAGTTTATCCCGAAATACTGGTACGAAACCGATCCCCCTCTATATATCCGGAGACATCTTACGCTAAAATGCATCGATCATTATTGGATCAGTTTATTACCTAATAAATATAGAAAACCAAACCTTCATTCAACTGATCCATCATTTCATTTATAGAGACTTCGAAAATAGTTTGAATCCGCTCCAAGTACGTATATTTCTTTTAATACCATTCTATTCAAGTGTAAGTGTTGATCGTGAGTGCAATACATTGAAACTGTTGCTGGTCTACACTATTGAATAGGAACAAAAATGGAGAGAAGCCAACTTTTTCGGTACGGAGAGACACTAGAGTTCATACGTGAAAACAGAATGCTTACGGTGTTCTAATATTAGGAGTATACTTTACATGCTGGGAATATTCTTTTGTCTTTTTTTGTCCTCGATATTCAGCCGTCAAGAAAGAATTGGGGCAAGCCGAAAAAAAAAGACATGCGACAGAACACCTACTTGACCGTTGAGCTGATTTGACAGTTAAAAGACACACGCTGAAAGCAAATGCTTGCATAATTAACAAGAACGTAGCCCAGCATGTTTGTAGCGTTGCGAAGCTAAGGGCATTGGTGTTATATATATATATATATATATATATATATATATATATATATATATGTATGTATATATATGTATATGTGTGTGTGTGTGTGAGTGTGTTTGCATTGTGGGTGTGAAGTGATCCGACAAAATGTAGATGGAAATGGCGGGAATAGAAGAGTGAAACTCAAGAGATTAATGTTACATCTCAATTTTTTTCTTTATAACATATGCATTGTTCGATACATTTCCCCAGAGATCAAATGTAGAACTGAGGCCAACAAAATATGAGATGACAAGATGAACTGGACAGGTTCAGTACATATTGGCATTGCAATGCCAACAATAGAGAGATGTGGCGAATCCCGGGTAAGGTCTATATCAAACGAGGGATAATAAAAGATGATGATGATGATGATGATGATGATGATGATGATGATGAGTAAGAATAACAACAGACATGTTTCACTTTTTGTGTTGCTTGTATTGAGTGTTCAATTGAATATTGATATATATATATATATATACATATATACATACATATATATATATATATATATGTATATACGTATATATATATATATATATATATATATATATATATATATACAGTATATGCGGTACAAATCAGGCTAGCAGTATGATATAATATATTAATAATATAAAGCCACTTCTGAAGTGTAATGGAATTATTTCATAGGGGGCTCGATACATGCAACATTTTACCCATGGAGTTAATTTGTTTTATAGTAGAGCTGAAAATAAATAGTAGGTTGAGGATTCCACAACCTCCTATTCATATATATATATATATATATATATATATATATATATATATATATATATATATATATATATATATATGTGGATGTCTAATTAAATATGACTGACAAGAAAGTTTTTGTCAATCTTTTTGTGGGATATTCTTGTTCATGCTCAAGTGGACGTATGTAAGGATGCAAGTATGTAAGTAATGTCAAGACGACGGATTTTACCGAGCGCTTTTGACCCTACATCCAGTCATTGTCGGGGTTTTGGAAACATTTGGTGTTACTTATAAGCTCAAAATCAAATAGAGTCCAATTTAGCATGTGCCAATGTTGCGTTGATCTGACTTTGCATGACAATTAATGGACGATTGAATTCTTTCTGGAGAGGTTTTCAAGTTATTGAATACATCTAGGACTCTCTTTTTATGTCTGAAGACACTTTGTTGAGGGGCTGAGTTCTCACATTGATAAACAGCGCCTCCAGTACGGTGAGCCGTTTTTTTTACAGTTGTTTTTAGATAATATGCGGACATTGTTGACAGGAATTTAGTGTATTGGAAATAGTGCAGTATGTGTTTGTTTCAGTGAGTTCGCATAGCACTCTGATCGGAGATGTGGTAAGTGAGGCGTATTGATATAGTGATTGTTGTTTGTCCAATATAAGACTTTGATGGGTGTTGGTGGGAAAGCACATTCTTTTAAGGGGCAGGTGGAATTATAAATGACGTTGGTTTGAGTTATAGGTATCTATTTGTTGATAAGGTTTTTTTTATTATAAGGTTGAAAGTTATGAATTTGCTTAATGGTAAATAACTAGTTTTTATGTGTTTGACGGGTTGATATTTAAGGGTTCAATTTTTTACTGAAAGACAGTAGAATACTGATCTCGTTTTTTGATCGCGTACTCCAAGTACAGAGAATCTAAAATAGCCGAACACCTGCTCTAAGTACGTAAAAATAGGTGAAAGTATAGAGATAATTCAAAAATATATGCTTTTTTATTATAATCGGTGCTAAAAATTGAGTTTATGCAAATTGCTCAACTCTACCTTTCCGATTCGAACAGAACTGTTACTATATAATGTACATTTCTGTTGACTTGATTAATTGTGCTACAAATGAATATATTCGTACTACAGGCTCTCTTCTGGCTTGATACTGTGGCCAGTGATTGCTCACTCAGGCCAAGCATTGCTAAGCGCAACTGGCCTGATGATTCGTCCAATGGTCTGAAAAATGACTCAGGCCAGTTTCAGGGGAGCAGTATGCCCCGGTGAAGTACCGTCCAATTGCACTCAAGAGGATTAGGTGATCTTTTCCCTGGCGCCTTTGCGACACTAAATGCAAAGACTGGAGTAATTTGTGCACAATCAGACTTTAAAAACAACCTTGTGTCACATCTTGCTCTCGTGGTGAAGCAAGTAAATACGGAAATTGTGTTGTGAATGAAACTTGGCAAAAGTTCGCATGGGTTGGTTTTGTTTGCTGAATTTAACAAACCGACGTACATGAAGACTACCAAAACCTGATCCAAGTACGAAAAAATATTCAATCTTTTCATACTATTGTATCCAAAAATAACTTTGGGTTCTAAATACAAAATATTAAAGATGTATCCGTTAGAATCACACTAGGATGGTAAGTCTTTGGCAGAGGTAGCTCAACCTTCAAAAATAAGAAGATCCCATTATTCCTAAAAGAAGAGTGTATAACCAATGCATCCTTCCAATAGTCACTTATGGAGCTGAAACGTGGAACATAACCAAGAGACGGACCCGTAAATTGAGAGCCATGCAACGTGCACATGAAAGAATAATGCAGGGCCTCACATGGAGAGACCACAAATCGGCAGAGTAAATCCAAGAAAGTACAAAAGTTAAGGACATCATAGAATCTATAAAAAATCTCAAATGGCGGTGGGCTGGCCATGTTGCAAGAATGGCAGACAATCGATGGACATCACGACTCACGGCATTGATCCCCTGAAACCACATGCGCAACTGAGGCTGGCAGAGTATTAGATGGAGAGACGAGCTAGGCAAGTTCAGGAAGTACTGGCTCTGCAACACCCATGATAGGGAAGTGTGGCAAATCCTGGGGAAGGTCTATTTCCAACGACAGACGTTAAAAGACTGATGATGATGATGATGATGATGATGATGAATCATTTGGGGTCAGGGAATTGACAAAGAAATGGTTCATTGACATATAATTTTGAGATATTTTAATCACGGGGATATCAGTCAAATAGTTGATAACAACAAGAAACTGATCCCCAGATTCTATTGATCCTTTAATTCCGGTACAAAGATTTTTTGAACAGTGAAAAAAAAAAACTGCTTTAGGTACGCAATTTTTGGATAATGTTGTTTACGCACTTGGACATGAACAAAAACGTAGCATGACCATTATAGCGTTACGATGCAACAGAAACGAGTGAATATGAGTTTGACATAAAATAAAATATTCGGATTAAACTAATATATGAATAAAAGAAATAAAACAAATATGGCTTACAATCAAATCACGTTGATTATACCGGTTCTCGTGTGATCACTGAGTTTTAGCGACATCAGTCCTGGCCAGTATTTAGTTAGATGACCACTTGGGATGACGAGATGCCGTAAGCGAAGATAACAAAGAGAAAATGCTGCTCAAGGAACTTTTTGCCACTAAAACTATTTCTCATACAAAGACATATGTGAAGCCCCTGGCAGGACGGCTGATAACGTAGCCAGCTTAAAGGTACTAGTTACTCACTAAATCAATATATATATATATATATATATATATATATATATATATATATACATATATATATATATATATATATATATATATATATATATATATATAGTTTGTTTTTTATTTACGCTAGAATTTCATTCTATTTTTCTATTCCTTTAGTTGTATTTTCAGTCTATATTTGACAGCTTTTACGCCATCTGGAATGCAATTCATTTTTTATTTTGGCTAGTATTACTTTCGATCGTAATTTCAATGTTAATGAAAGAGTAAGTCTCTGGAGCGATTCAAACTTGATTCCCTCACTCTCCAATGATCGGCTCCCAGTCCATGATATCAATGCAAGGCGTTGAAATATTCTCAAGTTCTACAAATGCCAAAACAATTTGGGACGGAATATTTCTTTGGCTGAAAAAAAAGAAAAACAACTTTATTCTTCAAATTTTCATTTTCGTTGTCATCAGTTTTTCATTGTCAATCTTTGGACATGGACCTTTTAAAGGGGTCGCCACATATCACTATCATGGGCGTTGATATTTTTTGAACTTGTTCAGTTGGTAATGTCATCGCATATTCTGCCAGCCTTAGTTATGCATATGATCTCTCGGTATCCAAGTTGAGAGTCGTTATGTCTATCAGTTGTTTGCCATTCTTCCAACATGACCAGAAAACATTGCCATTTGACATTCCTCATGGTTTCTATGGTGCCTCAGACTCCTGCCCACCTCAATAGAGTGTACTGTCCTGTTAACTCTTCATGTGATGCATGATTTTCTTTAGTACATGTGACATTGTTCTCAGTTTTTGAGATCAACGTCTTGTTTAGGTGTAATGTTTCAGATTCATATGTGATCATCGGGAGGATGCATTGGTTGTATTCTCTCCTTCATAAGACTAATAAGAGTTCCTTGTTTTTGAAGGTTGAGTTTGTTCTACGGAAAACTTGCCATCGTAGTGTGATTATTCGCTCGATCTCTTTTTCTTTTGAGGGTCTCATGGAAATTCGTTGTCCCAAGTGAATGTAATGGTCAACTTTTTCCAGCCTTAGGTTTTTAATTCTGATCATTGTGCATTTATTTCTAACATGATTGTAGTACATTAATTTGGTTATGCAGAAGATCATATGAAGGTCAACTTTCTTGCTTTCCATTAGGGGAAGGATCTATATCAACCTATTATCTTGAAAAAAAACTTTTCCATTTAGCTGTGTGATCGATTCTTGAAGTTTTTTTGGAGGATAGAAAAAACAAATTTGTTTTCTTTCCATTTAATACTACTATTTCCTAAAAACTAAGCGAACAGACCCTCAGAACGTAACTGAGTGCATGTCCCGTAATGATTGCACGAAATTTGTTCTTGCACGTTGGATTGTAGATTTCAATGAGAATTGTTGTCCAAGGTGGATGTAGCAGTTTACTCAGTCCAGCTTCGAAATATGTAAGTCTTTAGATAATGGAAATACTTGAAAATTCCGTCTGCTTCCAAGCTAAGATGTATATTTATCAACAGGGATTAATATTTGATTGTTAGAAAACAACAACAACAACAAAAAAAAAAAACAAGTCTAGCTAGTCTCTCAATAAGAAACGTCGAGCTTCCAATCTGTTGGCAGTATGCCGTTCTTGGGTGATCAATTTGACGATTTGATGAAAGTCGGGATCAATCGATGAATTACTTCTCACGCCTTTTAGGGGAAGTTATCACAAAAAGAAAAAGTCTTTATTTCCCCCCAATTAGACGGATGCAAACTAAGGGATCAATTTAGCATGAAATTACATTGCAAATCGCACCCAAACTAAAAATCTATTTATAGAGTGATTTTTTTTCTAGAAATAATATGAAGTGATTGTTGAAATTTTCAGCCCTCTAGCTACATTGGTGCGGTCTATACGTTCAATATATACATACATACATGAATAGGTAGCCAGACAGACCAGCTTACAAACTGAGAAAAACTTATATTGACAGTATTTGTGACAGTTTTCGTTGACAGCTCCTAGAAGTATTTCGTATATTTACTTACAAGAGCAGCAATATTTCCCCTATTTGGAAAATTGGGGTCAAACAATAGCAACGCGTGAGAAGCGAACCTTTTCTGAGAAAAAGACAACTTTTAAGTCATCAAATATGGTGAATCGCTCCATAAACAGTTGTATAACCGATGGTACATTAGACTCCCTAAAACGTTTTAGGCTTATTCCCATTTACTAACACAACTGTGTTCAGGTTAAGGAAAAAATAAACTTCTTACGCCTAATGATATCCAACGAGTTTAGCATCGTCGTTGCGACTGATATCTAACTGCAGTTATTCAATTCAATGATAGAAGTAACGCTACGTCATTACAGTTGATGGCCAATTCGAATCCTACGGCAGCACAAATTTTCTCTAATTGTTTATACAGAGGCCAAATGATATATTCACCGTCAAATAACGGGAGGTCATTTTAAATAGAGCAATGCAACACATTTATGATTATATCTGTCGGATTATATATGTAATTCTTAATGAAAATGATATATATATATATATATATATATATATATATATATATATATATATATATACATATATATATATACATATATATATATACATATATATATATATATATATACATATATATATATGTGTGTGGGGGGGGGTGAATGTATATATATGTATATAAAAGGGAACCATAAAAAATTCAATAATACTATATCAATATTTATCTTATATATATATTATATAAAAAATAGTACTTATATACGTGTATCTTTCGAAAAGTCTGAAGAAACACGTGGGACACTGTGTGAAACTCTTTCTGTTCAATTTCATTATATCCACTACAAACCAGGAATATGATACAATAGATCACAATATCAGATATGCAATGGATTTATCCCAGAAAGTGCCTGATACATTCAGTATCAAACATTAACTTCAAATACAGAACAGCTTCAAATAAGATAAGATAGACAATTCACTACACAAACACGTTTATGTTTCTGCCCTTTTGGGCTTCGTTAGACAAATCATTCGGTTTAATTCAGATTCCTATCCAGCACTTTTTGACTGTGTCTTTTTACCCAAGTTGTACGATCTATTCTATTTATGTATATATTTTTTTTACTTCATCTATGTTTAGTGGACAGTCATTGCTAGTTATGTTTTTCTGTTTTATCTAATTGAGATGTTATTCTTGCTTGTAGTTATACATTATACATTAGATCGTACAACCTAGAAAAATAGACAAAACCCTCCGAATCTTCTAAGTAGGGATCTAAAATAAACCGAATTATCTGTCTGAAGTAGCCCAAACAGGACGGAAGCCTAAATGTGTTTGTGTAGTAGATCCTTTACTTAATCCTATATATATATATATATATATATATATATATATATATATATATATATATATATACATACATATATGGGGGGCGTGTGTGCGTGTGTGAGTGTGCAAGCTCGCGTTGTATATGGCTGGGTTATGAATTATGAAACGAGACATTGATATAAACACAATTAGCCAAACTATAACCAGATTTAGTCTATTAACGACACACATAATTGACTGTTGTGCGGGCTACCTAGCCTGAAAGAATCGAGTCGGTGAGCAGGATTAGGAATGAGACCTGTGGGGTTAACACAGGAAGACAAAAGTGATTGGATTATCGTCCATGATGCAACATCGTGGACGAAATGGATCAAAGATTACACAAATAAGGCGGGGGAATTAATGTACTGAAACGAATTTACGGGTTCTCATTAAATAAGCCGAGCTCGTTTATCGGTACAGCAATTATTGATATTTGCACTTCCGTCAAATAGCACGCTGCTTCCTGCGAAATACAGGCGTCAAACTATGGGCAAAAAAAAAGACTATCTATCTTTATTTGCTGTGTGGAGGTGGTAAATTGGCAATGCGGAAACCTAGAAAAATTGTTCAAATCTCAATCTTTTTTTAATGTCATGAGTGAAAGTTTGATACATTCCGTTGGTTCCACGCACCTTTTCAAAAGCAAAGTGATTTCATACAATTATGTATTTAGTACATCTCTGAATTTTTGAGATGAGGTATTATTATTATTCCTATTGATATTCGGACCATCCTCATCCTGGTTGTTTTTCATACAACATTTCGGCCTTCGTTAGGTATCATCTGGTAGATTTAGGAAAGTAACGAACCGAACCCTTTATTTATCCGACGGGGGTATATTGACCGTACTCCCCTCTTAGCGTTAGTAGTATTGTTATATTGTCTCACACTAGGATCGAACCTAGAACCATCACATTATTTTACAGTAATTAGTCTGATGCTGTAACTGCTGTGCTATGTGTCCATGTGGACAACATGTGCTCATTTTTTAGGAGCCTTGAACCTCAGGCGACAGTTTTGATGTTTTTGATGTTAATTGATGTTATTGTTTTCTGTCTTTTTATTATTAGAGGTTCCCATGTGATATCCATATCAATGCTAGGATTACTGAGGCAGTTTTGCTTGCCTAGCATATGGGACTACTCTTTCAATTTTTGAATTCTCCAGTGTTCTTCCTGATCAATTATCTCAACCTCGTTCCAGAGGGGTAGGTGGTCTCCCTTTTCTTTCCATACATGGTCAGCTATACCCGATTTGTTGGTTTTATCTTTACTCACCGCTTTTCGGTGTTCTTCCACCTGAACCTTCAAGGGGCGATATGTTTCACCTGTGTATTCGTGCCCACAGCTGCACGGTATTGAGCATACACAGTTTTTGGTGTTCGATAACTCAGTGGGTGGTTTGGTGCGGGAGAGGTAGCTGCGCAGCGTTGATCCGCTTCTGAATACAGCCCGGATATTATATGGGGCGCAGATCTTCTGGATCTTCTCTGACACATTCTTAAGGTTGGGGAGACTGGCTGTAGTTGGTTTATGATTGTCATCCTCCACCTCCGTCACTCTCCTTTCTCTAGTGGTGACAGTTAAGCCTTTGGGGTAACCATTTTTCCGGAGATTCTTGCTTATGTTACGCATCTCACAGAGGTATGTGTCAGTGTCGCTACTTATTAGCTTTGCTCGGTGCTGTAAGCATCGGATGATCCCTTTCTTAACGCAGTATGGATGGTTAGAGGCGAAGTTGAGATATCGACCAGTGAACGTTGGCTTACGATACACAGATGTATTGAAACCTTGTTTTGATCTTGTTACCAGTACATCCAGGAAGGCTAATTTGTTGTTACTCTCCTTTTCCATTGTGAACTGTATAGAAGCTCTGATTGAGTTCACATGGTCAAGTAGTAACTGTGGGTCTTCCAGATGTGGCCATAGTACGAAGGTGTCATCTACATATCGAAGCCACATGCTTGGCCTCAGTGGTGATGTTCCTAAGGCCAATTCTTTAAAGTACTCCTCCATGTATATATTTGCCAAATCTACCAGATGATACCTGACGAAGGCCGTACAGTGCAACGGCCGAAACGTTGCATGAAAAACAACCAAGATGAGGATGGTCCGAATATCAATAGAAATAAATATGTAGCTGTTTACAAAATTACTTCACTCGAACATGTTAATAGCTACACAGATGTTTGAAACAGTTTCTTTCACAGCTTAGTCCTTTTGATCAAGCTGGTGGAACAAGCGAAGTGTTCATTTTTAACCATTATTTTATAAGAAAAACAATTCTGGCAGTATTTCCATTTGTTTAACTTGATTTCACCAACACCAGTGCTTAATTTACGAAGTAAATAGCAGCATATATGGATGTTAGTGATTCATTATAACTCTCGGAATGATTGTCTCCGCATATGTAACGCGTACAAGTTTCTGATCTACATTTTCACACGTCAATGCAACATATATCATTTTTATTGCTATCACGAAGTTCTGAAATTAGAAATTTCGCAACCTCGTAATAATATTTCAGCTGCACATAAATATTCCTGGGCATCTTTTTGAAAACTGAAATTTATAAACCATTAACAGTGTAGTCCATTACATAAGACCATGGAAAATAATGGAAAATCATTTATGTCCGGACTTTTTTGTTTCGTCATTATTAATATACTTCCTCTAAAATTCTCCCGTTATAACGTCAAATCCGTTATAAAGGCAAATTCGTTATTTCAACTGTCTTAAATCCCTTTGCGTACCGTATTGACTTGAGTATACTGTATATTGTGTTCAGTCATTGAAATCGTCTTTCTCTTTTGTGTGTGTTTCAGAATGTAACTCATTTTTAATTATGATCATCTAACTTTCAGCTTCCGTCGGTGGACGTAAACCTTCCAAAAAATTCTCCAAACCTCTATATTTAGACCTTTCTGAACTTTTCTAGTTTGTCACGTTATCTTATATTTTACCAACAGTTCTGCATATGATTTCTAGAGACCCAGGCTGCATGTCGTGATGTCCTGGAGTTGCATGATATTCTTTCAACTTGACTGGCCCATTGCCATTTGAGTTTTTCAATAGTTTTCATATCTGACCCCTGTTTTTTTTTAATATGTTGTGCTGTTTTCTGTTCATGTTATGTTTAGCATGATTCTCCTCTGTTTATAGGGGGCAACATTTTGGTCCGATTCTATCTTTCAGCCCCATAAACCCTTGAAACAATGCCACCTATGGAAACACGGGGTCTTAAACTATGGAAATGTAATAAAAAGTAATTTTTGTTGAAGTCTTTTGGTGCCTCATAATTAATATACTTCGTATAAAAATCCGTCTCCTTATGACGGCAAATTTGTTAAAACGACAAATTTGTTATTACGGCAAATTCATAATAACGGCAAATCATTTTATTTCTCCACAGGTGCTGTAATAACGAGAATCCACTCTATATCATTCACTTATTATTATGTAATACTTGATAAACCCTAGAAATCATTCTGCTCTTTGGGTTCGAATTGCAAGGAAATGAATGCGTTTCAGAATGTTACTCACACCTAATATCCCATAATTGTCGTGTCTTATATGAATTATAATCGTGAAAGACACATTTCCACGTAGAATCAATAATATATTGGACACTTCCCCTACCTTACCTTTGGTAAATCAGGTAAATTTTGGCAATTTTCATTATCGCTTCTTGCTTATTACCTGTAAGAAGAAAAATCCTAAAAAAGCATTTACCCATTCAAGATCAACATTTTGAGTTACTCAATGCCCGGCTCTCGTAAGGATATATTAAGTGGCTATTGCAGATGATAAAAATACTAAACTGATGAAACACTAAAAATTTAGTGAAAGCAAAGATAATTGCCAAATGCTAACTTGTATTAGATGAATTTAGTTAAATTCGTTTACTGCTCTAAAACCTTTGAAAACAGACCAAGAAAGCTGAGATTTTGAATGCTGTAGCTTAGACCTAGAGTTTTAAATAAACTACATGTCAAATGATCATCGAAACAATTTTGTGGCTTTAAAGTTAATAACTAAACCATACAAATAGGATGGAAACAGATAACTTGTAGAAAATTGAAACCTAACATCGGACAGGGACAAGATTGTTGAACATGTAGAAGAATTCAATCAAAAACTCTACTCCTATAAAAGAAACACAAAACAACGAATAGGATATGCAAGACACGAACAATCTATTCAAGGAGTTCTCTGAAGTTACGCCACAAGAAGTAAAACAAGAAGAAGGAAGTCCGCTTGACCAGATAAGATCACCATCGACCTACTCAAAAAAGCTGGCAAAATCATCACTAAGGAACTTTATATAACTTATGCCGCAAACAAGGTTCCAGAAAATTGGAATACTGCAATCATAATTATATCAAATAAAAAACCCGAGAGACATCAGTAACTACAGACCAATAAATCTACTCAACTACATCTACAAACTTCTCACCAACCGAATCACTGAAAACGCTAGACGAAACCTAACCTCGGGAACAACCAAGGTCTGGGTTTCTGTTGCATGCGTCAGTTTCAAGTTTGGTCGATTGATGGGCTTAAACCCACAAGTACTTTATGGTCACCCTTGTGCCAGGGTGCAAGTTCACCACATGACAGCTCCACACCAATCTCAATTAGCGTGTACGCAGGAATTTGTACAGGTGAAAAGTTTTCCACGGTCTTCTCTCATACTAGGAATCGAACCCAACACCTTCTGCGAATGAAGCAAAGGTACTAACCATTGTATTATCCGAGCAGTCAATGAGATTTAGTCAGTTGCAGATACTTCAAAATTCCAAAGTATCCCCATTCTGCTTCTCTTTTCATTTATCCACCCTTTTCTCCTTCCCCACGGTCTTCGTGTTGTGATTCCATTACTCAAAACTCTGTTCTGCCCAAACCTCTTCCAAAGTAATATTTTATTAAAAAATTTTGGAGTGTGACGGACGGAACAGTGACGGACGGAACAGTGACGGACAGAATTGTGACAGATATATTGCCTATTATAATATAGATTAAAAAACATTCTTAAAAAAGACTTGCTGCTGCAGGGTTGAAACACACTCCAAATTCTATTCTGACAAGATGATTATAGCAACTTTTGTTTCGTATATATAATAAACAAAGACTTATGGATATATTTTTGAACAAATGTATAAAAAGAATGAAATGAGCCCGTGCATGTCTGTATAATACATTTTCGTGGAGATGTAAGACTTTTTAATTCAGCTCAGCCAGTTGGACAACCTCTTGGCGATCAGTTGGTTGTTAATTCTAATCACTGTAGAGGAATGTTGGTTTTACATGTCGGTTTACACTTTTAGTTTTGGTGAGGATTGTACTTGTTCTTGTTTTGGTTGGGAAACCAAGTCAGCTCAAGACTTTGTACTGTTTACCTCATTCATTCTTGATTAAACTTATATCACCTCGTCCTAGAGAATAATTTTCATTTTATATTATAAGGATAAAAACAAGAACTCCAAAAATAAAAAAGCAAACAAACAAACAAAAAACAAACAAACAAATAAATGTAATCAATAAACTTTTCCAATTGATATTTCAAAAGTATGTTCTTAATCTATTTTCTGTTTCCTAAAAAGACACCTGGTGATTGTGACGTGAAATGATGATAAAAAAAAATACTTTTTGTTTTCCAAATATCATTTTTCAATTAAGCAAATTTAGCTTGGTGTTAGAATGTGAAAAAAGTGAAATTTCTCTTCCATTTTTTTGTTTCATTGCAAACAGAATGATATCACCGATTCCCGAGGAAATAGGTGTACCTGATACCCTTCAATATTTGGGAAATTGATTAGATATAACTGAAAAATCAATTGCACGTGATGTTGTAGATAGCGATGAGCGAGAAAAATATATATGGCTTAGTTTTGACAATGTTTACAGACAGAACCTGTAGATTTACTGTAGATTACAATATGTAACTCTTATTTTCTTTGTCTTCGTTTCTGGGTAATAAGTGTTATTTCCTAATTGATTATGTCTTAAAAAGTACAGGAAATACTAATTATTCCCCTCAAACTTCGCTTTCTTGGACAGGAAAGTGATAATTTGAAATCTTCTCATTTCCAATTGAATTTGCTCATTTTTTAATCACGTGGAGTAGGAAAAACAACGAACGAATATCACTATCCCAGCAAAAAATGGTTCGAGACAATGATAGCCATTTTATACTCTTAGCTTCAAACTATTAAATCGAGTCGCATATTTTGGTGTTGATTCTCTTTTGACAACGTTTTGACCGATCTATTGTACAGGCTCTCCAGGTATATAGTTTGTATGGTAAACAGTTGAGTCATAATACACTAAAGCAATCGTTTCATTTGGAGTAAAGTGAGGTACACTGGCCACGTCACTCATCATGTATGAATTAGGGTCACACGGGTGGCGATGAATGGTATTGACTTAGTTACCATGTCTGTCCAGAAAGTGATGATGATGATGATGATGATGATGATGATGATGATCAATAACTCCTGTTATTTCCCGTCCTGTGGTCTCTCCGTGTGATATTGAGCATGAGTCTCCCCTGTGCACGTTGCTTGTTTCTAAGTTTCCATGTTAATCTTGGATTAGATTCCATGTTTCGGCTCCATAGGTGACTATGTAGGGGAATGCATTTGTTGTATACCCTTCTTTTTAGGATTAATGGGATTTATTTTCTTCTTTGAGATTGATCTCTCAGAGTGATTCTTTGTTTGATCTCCTCCTCTTTTGAGGATTTCATGGATTTTCGTTGTCCTAGGTAGATGTAGTGGTCAACTTTGTTCAGCTTTACATTTTCTATTCGTTGGGTCTTCGTCCATTACATGTTTGCAGTATATGACCTTGGTTTTATTCAAGTTAATTTGGAGTCCTTCTTTCTTACTTTCTTCATTTAGCAAATCTGAGGTTACTTAAGTATATTGTAATACTTCCATTCCCTAGCCTAGGTTCTGGAAGATTATCTCGAGGCAGGCTGCGAAGCACCAGTTTAATAAACTAACGAAATAGCCTACCAAGGGAAATACTGCCATTAGCCAGTTTCAAAACATTTGCCTTGGGACCTCAAATACTCATACCAACGTTCCTTCGACTTTTCAAAACATTCTGAAAAGTTGTTTTTCAGGGTTACCATCAACTGCCTTTTGACGTTCTCCTTAATTTCGTCAACGGACTGAAATCACTTGCCAGAAGCCAAATATCACAGACGTAGATGAAGAGAAGCTCAGCACGAGACCTGAAGAGCGATTCGTTTGATCATCGCAAATGAGACTCTTACACAGTGCACAAGCTCACTCATTGGTGTCTTGGTGTCGGCTGAGTAACTCCATGAGAAAGTATATATTGCACGGACATGTCCATTCTATATTTGAAATAAACTCACATTGTAAACTGACCCCTCCCTGCCAAAAAAAACAAACTTATTGGGCTTTAAATAAACAAAACAAAGTTTTTTTTTCCTAGACGTAATGAAGAGTGCATTTTCCCATTTTTGGTTCTTTTGCTCCGTTGGGGTTGCCAGTATGTACTACACAGATATAAATGGATCGATAGGTAGACAGCTAGGAAGAATCACAAAAAAACGGAAGAAACCTATGCTGACTATGTTTTGGTCGTTGTTTCTTAAATTCAATTTCAAAGTACACATTCGTACATACAAGGAACGACATACGCCTTATTTTACAGCATATAAGACGCGCTTTTTCCTTCAAGTTCCGCCGAGGGAGGCAAAATCCTCATAAGTTTTCTACTAACGTTACTATACTATGCAAAGAATGTACTTTTGAGACATTTTAAGGAGGGTTAATGGGGTCTTTTTTACTGTCAAATATGGTACGTACATCATAGGTAAATAACTATAACTCCATTGACATATATCCACAAAAAATTACTGGGTTATTGATGGATGGGTCAACACTAAGGAGCCTAAAGATATTTTATCAGGTAATTCATTTTCATTTTTGGTAATTTGTGTATCCTGATTTTAAGTTTCTTTCAAATCTCAACTAAACTCTAAATATTTCTTTCAGTCACTTACGCTCTTTTTTCTATGGTTTTAGTTCCAAGCATCCAGTGAATCCGTGACAAATTCTATATTGTTAAGATACAACAGCCTCTTGTTAGATTACAGCCCTATAATTGATTTTATTAGATCTGATGATCTATTGAACATAAACGAATCCATTATAACTTATAAGATATAACAAGAATTGGACAGAATATACAATCAAATGAATATACAATTGAAAATACCAATTTGCATATAGGACTTATATATGGATAGATTTTCTTTGTTTAGTATTGAATATTTTAGCGATCTGGCAGTGAACTAAGTGTAGAAATATCCTCTTAGGAACTCTTGCCCAAGGA
This sequence comes from Thysanoteuthis rhombus, assembly GCA_963457665.1. Classification (NCBI taxonomy): domain Eukaryota; kingdom Metazoa; phylum Mollusca; class Cephalopoda; order Oegopsida; family Thysanoteuthidae; genus Thysanoteuthis; species Thysanoteuthis major. The sequence continues at coordinate 5,929,622 of OY735236.1, read as the reverse complement.
AACGGAAGTGTCCTCTTTCAGAAGTAGTTACTAGCAAGGAAAAAGGAAATAGGCGAATGACATCAGTGAATGAAAGATATGATGACCGAACTGAATGAATTTAAAGAGCATAGATATGGAGAAATAGCAAGAGAGAAATGTATGGAGAGAATACTTGAGAAAAGAGAGAGGCAACGGGAGATAAAAAGAAAGAAAGAAAACGAAAAAGTAGTTACGAAAAAACGGAAGTGAAAAAAAGGGTGAAAGAAAGAAATAAGCTGATAGAAATGTATGCAAAAACACACACAAAAAGAAATAGAGAAAGGAACAAAAAAGGAAAGAAAGTAGTTAAGAAAAACGTAATTGAAAGAAAGAAAGAAAACGAAAAAGTGGTGACGAGTAACGTGAGTAATGAAACAGGGGAAGAGAGAAAAAAGCTTGAAAAGGTGTATGCAAAGGAATGAAGAAAGAAAGGAAGATGTAGTAAAAAATAAATCAAGAAAGGAAGGAAAGGAAGAAGAAAAACGGTAACAAAGAGTAGAATCGAAAGAAAGAAAGATAGAATCTGAAAAGGTGTAGAAAAAGAAAAACAAAAACAAAGAAAGATGAATCTATGAAGAGAGAAAAGAAGACGGTAAGACGGGGAGGAAAGCAGTGACGAAAAATGAAAGGTAAAGAAACTGAAAAATATGTATGCAAAAAAAGAAACAAAGAAAAGAAGCTATGAAGAGAGAAAAGGAAGAAGTAAGAGAGAAAAGAAAGCAGTAAGGAAAAGTGAAAGAAAGAAACTGAAAAAGATGTATGCAGAGGAATACAGAAACAAAGAAAGAAGAAGCTATGAAGGAAAAAAGAAGAAAGAAGTAAGAAAGAAAAAAAAGCAGGAACGAAAAACGAAAGCAAAATAGGTAAAGAAAGAAATTGAGACAGATGTACGCAAAGAAGTAAATAAAGTTAGGAAAGCAATATAGAAAAAATTAAGAAAGAAAGAAAGGAAAAAACTAGGCATAAAGAAAGAACACGGCTCCTCAACTTAGGGTAATGGTTACCAAGCCAATCTAGTCGACCGATTCTTACATCGTGCACCTTTTCCCTACATTCTTTTAACCACGTATTATTCGCATATCCTAACATTCATATATACCTATCTACATAATCATTCAAGTGTCCATCAAAACCTCGCCCTGCCATCAACGCTCATAGTAGAAACCTGAAATTTCGCACACACACACACCTTTCAATTAGATGGGGGAGGCTGAATGTTTTTCTTAATCCCCTTTAAAAATTCCTTTTTAAGGTAGGTTCAAAAAGCAATGTAAAGTAATGCTTAACTGGTCTCTAGTGTGTGCTCTCTTGCTTTTTGAAAATTCAGCCCTGTTTAGTGATCACCGTCCAACAAAAGACTACAGGAGTGACTTATTCATCGATCACCCCTTTTTCCAATTTTCTGTTGATCACCCCCAACACATCATACATGGGTGATGGTGATTCATAATTTTACTTGAAATACTAGTCTTTGCTTGTTTGTTTGTTTGTTTCTTTCTTTCTTTTTTTCTTTCTCTCCTTTCCTTTTGCTTCTGATTGCAGCTTTTCTTCTGTTCTTTCATTCATTTATTCTCTCTTTATTTCTTCCTTTCTCAACTTCTCTCGTTCATACCTCCATTATGCATACCAGCTCAAATATCTTTCTGGGGTCTCCGAAAATGTTATGAATCGTTCTGCCGTTTTCCCTCCCAGTAATTACAGAAAAAATATGACGTTCCTTTATTTCTCTCCTTTTCTGCTAAAGGGGGGAACAGATTATGAAACCGAAGCTTAGCATCTCCACAGGAAATGCCACGAAGAACCATTTAGAGTGCAGTGTGGTGGAAGCCATTTTGTAAATGGTCGATTTGGACACCGAATGAAAAAAGCCCTCCCCCCGATTGCATTAACAAATATATCGCCACAAAAAGGGGCATTTTACACAGACAGAGAAACATTTATGTATGGACATTGAAAAGCAATGTCATACGAATATGAGTATTTATTCTCTAAGACGTATTAGCATAAAGAATCGAAACTAAATTCACGCATGCGTACTAATAGTCCCATAAAGCTTGCAGCCATATTTAAAATAGGAAATATAAGCGTTTAGCTAAGATATATGAAGAATTCTCAGGTCATTTTGTGTCTACGATAAAATTCTCATTCTAGGGCAGTCAATGCCACACCTGCTACTAGCTTTCTACAGAAGGCATAAAAAGTACAGACGTTTGTGTCAGAATTGATGGGTTTTACACCTTCAACCCCGAAAAAAAAGAAAAATAAACAAATGAATATAAGAAGCAACAACGAATATTTTCTAGTTTTCGCTTATTATCATTCTTTAAGCGAAGTCACGTCCTCCAAATAAATGATTCCTTATTAACTCTGCAAGGTATTAGGTTAATACAAAAATAATCGCAGTTTTTTTTTAGTTTAAATTTAAAGCAATATATCTCAGCTTGGAATAAAAAGTATTAATCGAAATAAGAACCTCCATAATCTATGCAAGTTTGATGACGAGAAAACGAGTCAATTTATTCTGGAAGCATGAGATTCTTGACTCCTTGAACCAATGATCTCTTCAAAGGCATTTGAACTGCTGCCCGGTTTCAAAATCTTCTATTTCATGAAATGGTTGGAATGCTTTAAAAAGAGGTAGTTGACCGGACAGAGGCTTGATGAGTAAACTGTGTGCACAATATGTCGTGGTCTCTCGTTTACTCAAATTGGTGCGAATAACGAAATATTTTAATCGTCAATGTTTAGTTCCACAGCAAGCTCCAAGGTTGTTTTGCATAGGTTTGCCCCAGACATGGCCCTCAATTGAATGCCTTCAATCACAGAAGAACGTGCACATTGTCAAAGTTTTCGTCTCTTTTTTTGAATTTTGGGAACAAATGTTGAACTGTACAGTCTCCTTTCCTAATTGACGGGTTGATATTGCGAGTAGTTTCGGCTACTGTACATCCCATTTTAAACTCATACAGCTGAGTAGTTCGAATTTTCTTTTTTTGTTTCCTTCTAAGATTTGATAGCCTCAAATAAACCAGTATAAGTAAGGAAAACGAGGCACCCATCTTGAATTGATAGAGAAAAATTCATGCTTTAAAGTGATATAGTCTATGAACATAGTGAAACATCTTATTCCAAAATAAGCATCGAAGTTTTAAGTAACAAAAAAGCAATTATTTTTGCACCAACCTGATATTTTTGATTTTTTCCAATATTTCGAAAGACGGGCGATGAAAGGCTGCTTCTGCTGAGGATGATGATAATGATGATGATGATGATGATGATGATATCTCGCAGACAATATCATTCTGTGTTGCTTGTTCAAGGGAGCTCAAATTACAGCAATTGGTAGCGACTGAGAAACCTGATATAGCCGATCAAACAGAAATTCTGGCTCGGGATGCAGAAATAGTCTACACCCAATTTATCAGCTTTTGTCTGATTGGAAATAACCTCGAATCGTCGAAATGTATTCGTTCTTTGAAAAAAATATATAAATACAAAGGAGAAAACAAGTTGAATGTTTGCAAATTTAGAGTTTTTATTTTAGTTCAAAACTGTATGCATATTTATTGCTGTGCATATTTTGAGCCAGACAATTATGGAAGTAGAGAAATGACTTTCTGAACTAGAAAACAATTAGAGAACCTGCTTCTACAATTATCACAGAAACTGAACAATCAGGTTACAGATCCCAGACACTGCCATAACAAGAGCGTGTAATAATTATTCAAAAAAGACACGTCATCAAAATTTTGAAAAAACAAAAACAAAAAAACAAACAAACAATTATAGTGCAGTTTATAATATTTATTCATGGTGACGTCACCGTGATGACGTCATCATTATATAATTGAATTTTGAAGACCAAAATAATTGCGCAAAAAAGAACTCCCGGATCCGATCCAAAATTCAACCAATTATTCCCTGGCACTCGAACCAGGCTTCCCTGAGAACTCGTTGATAATTTTTCGATATATAATGTAGACAAATAGACAGACATGGTAGAGTATAAGAAAGGAGGTGCATATTTTGGAGAGGCCACACGGGCTAAAAAAGGTTTACAACTTCTGCTCCCGTTCAGCACCGCCATATTCTTTGTGATTTATTACATTTTGGTCTCAAAGATACCAATTTTGTTCTTTATAAAAGTATCGGTAGAATTTGTATCCTGTTAGAAGAAACCGTCAACCAAAACTGTCAACGTAGGTTTCTTGAGTTTTCAAGGTGGTCCGTCTACGTAGCTGGCTGGTGGTATATATTGTACGTACAAGTATGGGTAGGATATTCATATTAGAGACAATTTTTCTTTTAAATCCGACCCTAATTTTTTTCTCCAAGTTCGAGGTTGAATTTACAATGTAAGCTCATGCTAAATTAGTCCAAAGTTTATACCCACTAATTCATTTATTTTTTTAAAAATCAAGTCTTTTTGGTAACCCAACAAAGGGCTATAAAAGTAACTTGTTCATTGAATTGTTTTTCAGATTTTTGATTGATCACCCCGACCACGATATTCCTCCAAAAGACGTTGGTCAAGTGGCAGTTTTTATTGAGTGACTCACAAGACCTGTTTGTAGAGTTCACTGTTTGTGATTTATCACATTTTGAACCCCAAAATAGCAGAGTCGGTCTCTATTCGGGTATCGTTGGGATTTGTACCTTGTTCTTTTTGTGAAATTCACTTATCGAAATTTAGATTTTTCAAAGATCGTTTGAGAAGTCTGGAAAACCACAAAACGACACGGAGAACAGATATTCTCATTTATGACAGAGAGTTTTCAGCACAGCATCTTGATTGGAAGACTTTTTTTAGATCATAAAACAGGTCTCAATAGTCAGTCAAAAGAAACCATCACATAGCCAACGTATTTTGGCAACATGCTGTGTTGGGAGTGATCAATTAAAAATTTGGGAAAAAGAGTGATCAATGCATCAGTTACTTCCCTGGTATTTTGTTTGGCAGAGGTCACTAAGAAGTCTCAATTTTCAAAAAAAAAAAAAAAGCGTGAATACAACCGGGTCAATTTAGGATAAACTTACATTGCAAATTAAGCCCCCGACGAAAACGTTACGTAGGACTGGAATTAGTTAAAAACTGTTTTTTTTTTTTTTAGATTGTAAAAGGTGAATGTTTAAATGTTTAAGTTTCATTCTCCTAGCCCTATTGGTGATAAATACATCCCCAGTCCTCTAGCCAGTTGGACTAACTTAACAACTGAAGACACCTATGCTGATATTTCCGGTTGGCAGTATCGGTAGAAGGATTCTGAAAACCGTGCAAATGTATTAGCGAAATCATGAGACACAACTCCGAATGTCCATGTCCGTATATTTGATAAATCATTTTTATTGGTTGATTTTTCTCTTCGGTACTACCATACATACAGAGACGTATTTATGCGTTGGAGCCGCTTCACAAATGTGGAAGGATAAGTCTGACACTTCATCATGACGCCTTTGATAATAGACTGAACGTATGTGGCAGTATATTTTTGATATGTTTTTATTTTATTACATGAAGACAGACTGAAAAAAATCACATCAGAGACATGCAGACGGAAGAAATAAGTCATCACAACTCACACTCGACCGAAGAGAAATGCGTGCATTATATATATACATATACATATATGTATATATATATATATATATATATATATATATATATATATATATATATATATATATATATATGTGTGTGTGTGTGTAAATTATATACATTTATACATATACATATATGTGGGTGTAGTTTACACACACATATATATATATATATATATATATATAAATTACGTAAATGTATATATATATATATATGTATATATATATATATATATGTGTGTGTGTATATATATATATATATATATATATTTATATGATAACATAAATATATACAAATACATATATAGATTAGATACATTGGTTTAGTTCAATGGTAAGAGCATCACTTTATATACATATATAGAGAGAGAGACATACAAAAAATATATATGAATTGCATATATATATATATATATATATATATATATGTATATATATGTATATATATATATTTATAATCACATATATATATGTGTATATTTATATGAACATGCATATGTAAGAGTAATGAATAACAATTTTGGCGGTTTGGTTTAAAACTGTTGCAAGCCAACTGACAAAAAACATTTGGGAATTTTCTTAATATCTAATATTTAAAATCTGATCAAAAACAGGAATGTCGAGGAACGACACTTTGATCTGAGGCAGGGTGCACAGATACTAACCTCTAATCATAGACAGAGAAAGGATCAAGGACCAACATTTTTATCCATTGCAAAAATCCTGAATCCCAGGTAAACGATCCCGTTTTCAAATGGTACAAGGTTAGTTTATTATATATATATATATATATATATATATATATATATATATATATATATATATATATATATGAAAATTGGCTTGCAAATTCCACAAAAAGGGTTGAATGAATTCAAGAAACGTGTAAAAAAAGGGAAGGCAAACTTTCTAATTATGGTTTTGAGAGAAAGCAGGATCACATCCGTCTTCTGAATATATGTACGAAACCAATTGTGGCTTATCAAAAACTAACTCAAAACCAAAACAATAATTGTTTCATCTACAGAAAGCTGCTTCCTTGTTTTACAGCTCTTTAGTGTGGCTTTCGACTATCCAACATCCAGGTCCGTCGGGTAGGATCGAAACCTTCGCTTCAGACCCAGAGGCAGACATTTTAGCCCTGCCCAATGCGGAACTGGACGGTCAGTAAGACCGAACTAAGCTACGTATATTTACTTACGCATAATCCCCTGTCAATCAAAGTTCTCCATTCCAGAGTTGGAAGAGCACTTCACATAACAGTAATAGACGGGTGCCCCAGTAAACAGTGCTCAAACAGAAGGGAGTGTTAATTATAATAAAATTAATAATTGACAGACAGCTGTTTCGTTGTGTGAGTATATGTATATATATATATATATATATATATATATATATATATATATATATATATATATATATATATGAATTTAATGATTGGATATAAGGTCGAAAACTGTTGCTTGGACAATACTTGCATACTTTGTATCCAGACATACATTCTCTTTTGCGTAAACAAGGAAATCTAACAAAAAGATTGAAAAGACTTTCTTTATCCGTCGTATTCAACCATACAGTAACGAAGGATTCCTGCCTAAAAAAAAAACACACACATACACACTAATATCATTTATACATATATATATATATATATATATATATATATAGAGAGAGAGAGAGAGAGAGAGAGAAAGCAGGAGAGAGATATCGGTGTGTCTCTGAGCATACTGTTCTGGTTTTATCTGTTATAAATTGTACTGTTCATCCAAGCGTCAAGCGTGACTTTAGAAATATTACCTCCAGTCGCAAAAATTCTTTTTTCTTTTCTTTTTTTGCCAATTTATTCGATGCAAAAATTTTATGCAGTTTCCCGTCGCATATAATCGGCAAATTTATATTTTAGTATCAATTCCTGAGTGATACATACATATATTCTTTATAAAGGGAGATTACAAAATCTTTTAACATACTTACGTTATGGAGATGTTTAGACTGTCATTCTATATATTCATATATACACATTCCGAATCTTCAGATAAACATGTCTGTTCAGGGGTGTATGGTGCTCTGTATATCGGGTGTGCTATGAGCTACAGAAGCACTAGAACATAAAAATTATTTTTTATGAAAAGAAGTAGACGGTTGAAGCTTATTTATCACAGTGTAAGAGAGGTGGTCTCGATTGTAGAAATGAGACAATTAATGGAAAATTGAATTTTGATTAGACACTCTTATCAGCAAATAATAATGAACAATCAAAAAAATGTTTTCTTTCATTGATTGTCTTATTTATTTTTTAGATTTGTTTACTGTTAGTGATATTGAATGAGCGAGGATCTGAAGCTCTACAATTCATAATTGGGATCACCTCCCCTACCCTTGTATTAAAAGATCTTTACAGTCTGTTGCTTTCTGAAGATACTAATATATTTTTGTGTTTCTGTGCATCCATAGCGCATACCACATCTCAGATATAAAACACTATACGTCACTGGTATTCATAAATGATGAAAACATATTTTCATCAATTTTATCGTATATTTTGACTGTTATAAATTCAATGTTTCCTATATTCTGCTTAAAATCAATTATAACGCCATTATTGATGACAATAAAAATTCTTTTTAGAAATTCAAAATTCAAAATCATTGCATGTCTGCTTGGTCTTCCGTACTCAGCGGAAATGTTCCATCTGTCAACGTGGATTAAGAATATTGATAATTTCCTTTGAAATATTATGATTGATAGTGTTAAAGACTGTTTTTCATCTTTTAAAATCCAAACTATAGTACCATTAGAGCGCAGGTTAGTTGAATGATGATAAAACTGAGTATTTTTCGCTATAATTATCTGAATTTGTAAAAAAACTGATTTTCGATGGATTTTTCAACGATTGAATTTCAAATTCCTGAAACGAAATATCATTGTCATCGATAAGGACGTAATTATTGATCTTCGGTAGGGTGTAGGAACATTGAATTTATAGCATCAAAATCTAGGGTATAATTACTGAAAATATATTTTTTTTAAAACAGATGTTAAGATTGAGAAAAAATATCTAAAGAATTGAAAACAGAATTTCAAAATTTGTCATCACGTTTTTATAATCAGGTATCGATTTCACATGGAAAATCTTTGTTCAAAATAGCTTGTGCTAACTTAATGTCGAAATTTTTTGTTCCCAAATTATATCAGTATATCATATGTCTGATGTATAATTCAACTACTTTATCTTATTGTACATAGATATAACATACGTATTAAATTCTACAGTAGACTTTTTTTCCCATAAATTGTAAATGAATTCCCGTAAAAATAACCCCATCGCAAAAATTAAAGAAAATCAACTGGTATTTTTAGAAATACAATGGAATATTGAAGAAAGCCCATGAATTGACCCTCTTTGTTTTCGGGGACATTTGCCAGACAGTTCTGTGAAGACAAGGGAAATGAAAAATCAGCCAATGGAAAGGTGGCAAATCTATTGTCAGTCAAAACAGATTCGGGAAAATGATGCGGACTTCTATGGATCTCCTTGCATATCTACGTCAATCCTTAATTGATCTCTTTCAACCTAATTATATTAGTGATTCATGGGAATTTATATCCATCAATGTATGTATGGATCTACCTATTTAACTTACAGAACTTGCCTCTGTTTTAACAAAATCAAGCTTTAACTCTAAACAATGTTATATGATTGTTTTCCATTTTTATTAGACTGTTCGGAGAGTAATCACGTATTTTTGTGTTCAAAAAGTAATAACTGATTTTCAAATCACTATCACCTTTCTTAAAGTTTTAAATCATAGCCGGTATTTAGGAGCTCTCTCAGCATCAGGATAAACTTCACATATGTTCCACATCACCAGCTTAGCAGTACAAATCTTTAAAATTCACACAGTTGGCAATGGTGAATATATTGTTCATTAAAGTCCCTATAATCTATTGAGTTTCACCACCATTATCATCATCATCAGTCTTTTAACGTCTGTCGTTGGACATAGACCTTCCCCAGGATTCGCCACAATCTCTATCATGGGCGTCGTGGAGCCAGTATTTCCTGAACTTCTCTAGTTCGTTTCTCCATCTTGCGTTTTGTAGCCTCAGTTTCGCCTGTGATCTCTGGGGATCCATGTTGTGAGACGAGATGTCAATCGGTTGTCTTTCATTCTTGCAACATGGCCTGCACATTGCCATTTCAGTTTTTTTTCAAAATATTTCTATGATGTCTCAGACTCCTGCTTTCTTCCCAATATACTGTGCTGTCTTGTGATCTCTTCATGTAAGGCTGAGCATGATTTTCTCATGCATACGTTGCATGCTTCTCAGTTTGTAGGTCTGTCTCTTGGTTAGGTTCCATGATTCAGATCCATAGGTGACTATCAGGAGAATGCATTGGTTGTATACTCTTCTTTTTAGGACTATTGGGATTGTCTGGTTTTTGAAAGTTGAGCTTGCTCTGCCGAAGGCTTGCCATCCTAGAGTGATTCTTTGCTTGATTTCCCCCTCTTTTGAGGATCTCATGGAGATTCGTTTTCGTAGATAGATGTAGTGGTCTACCCTGCCGAGTTTTGAATTTTCTATCATGACGGTTATGTTCAGATTCTCAATATGACTGTTGCACATGATCTTCGTCTTGCTGAAGTTCATGTGTAGGTCGACTTTTTTGCTTTTTTTGTTTAGTTGATCTACCATTAGTTGGAGGTAGTGTAGGTTCTCTGCGAAAAGGACGATATCGTCCGCAAATCTCAGGTTGCTCAGATATTCGCCGTCTGCTTCGATTCCTTTATTTTCCCAGTCCCACTATAAACGACACACCGGCAGATAGAAGAGATGGATTAAATACAGACGTCGTTTTGTCCCATTCATCAAAAGTCTTGTCCTAGTTAGTTGGCTCATAATTCAAAGCAATGGAACACGAAAATACGTAATCACTTTCCAAACACCCTATTTTTTTAGAACTCTCTATTGTTGAAGATGTTGGTTAGCTTTACATTAACAATTCAAAATAAATTTCAACCGACTCATTCATTTTTTGTTCAATTAATTGTAAGGCTCAAGGACTCAAGTCAGAGAAGAATGCCTGACGTTGAAAAACTGTCAGCCACCATCACGTGACAAGATTGATAGGTATCGGACCTTTGTTAGATCGAGATTGTGCAGGGCCTGTAACAGATGCTTAAAAATGGGTCCTAGATTTTAAATAATACACATTTTTTTTACTTGCATAGTATTGCAGTTTTTATTGGTTCTCACGCATCTTTATGATTGGGTTTGTATTTCGATTGGGCCGTCCTGAATATCTTCAAAATCGATTCTTGGCACATGGTTGAAAGAATCTGTTCAGCCCAGCATCTTCTCCGCGTTGTAACTTGGAGAATATTACTGAATCGAATGGTTTCTGTCAGTTACGTCTTGTTTTGGCGCTAGCATCAACTTGATATAGAATTACAATGCAGAACCAAACTTTGACTTTATGACCACATAAAATTGCATCATTGAGAGAATCAAAAAATTCTGTGATGATGTCATCGAATCTCAATCAAAACGAAACGATCTGATTAGACATTTTTCAATTTTTTTTTACCTAAACTTATTCTGTTACTATAAAATACTATTAGTACTGTCATCATGAGATATATCACTTTTGAGATATCAAAGATGCAATTATAATATCGGTGCCGGCTCCCCGATATAGCAGTGTTTATCTTCGGGTAACGAAATAACGCCGATAGATAATGGGGAAATCATAAACAGTAACCCAAAGTCTATTTGCTAGCCTTAATCCAAAACTTACTTTTTCACCCTAACCTTATACCTTCCTTTCAACTCTAACCCTGAACTGACCTTTTAACCCTAACTGTAAACCTACCTTTTAATCCTAACGCTAAACCTACCTTTTAATCCTAACCTTAAACCTACCTTTTAACTCTGATTTTAAACCTACCTAATAACCCATTTTCTAAATTAGCCAACGAACGTTAAGACTAACCCCACCTACTTACTCTGACCCAAACCACCAATGCTACGTACATGCTGCATGGTATCCAAAGGAAACAGAGTTTTTAGATCGAAAATAACGTTATCCGATCAATGATAAACATTTAGCTATTTTCAGCCATTTAAAATGGCCAAAAAACTACTTAATAGTGTAATAGCAATTGCTAATCACGTATAGCGTCTCTATCTCTCTGTCTGTCTGTCTGTCTGCTGTCTGTCTGTCTGTCTGTCTGTCTGTCTCTGTCTGTCTGTCTGTCTCTCTCTCTCTCTGTCTCTCGATTACTCCCTCGCAAAATATCGACATGATATTTAAATGTACATATTCCAAACAATTACCCAGATGGCTAGTTTTAATTTCAGCTCTGTGCCTTATTAAAATTAAATTCGCAAAAGATCCAGTAGAAACATTCAGATCTATTATCTGTTTAATTTCATAGACATTATCCAAGACGCGTCCTCAGTGATTAAAAACCAATCAGAACATCAGATTTGTATGACGTCATTTCTAATAAACCCACTTTCCTCCTTTGCGTTCTTCGTTCTCTCTTTCTTCATTTAATATACGTCTCCATTTTCCTGCGCCCAATATATTAATGTCGTCTGCTTTATCATTCCAAATCAAATAAGTTAAATTGGTGCAGGAAGAAAAGTGATGGCTACGCTCTTCCGATAGAGAATTTGATTGATGCCGGAAAGTGTCCGCTTTTCACTCATCTCTTTAATTGAATCATTTCTATGTTCAACTAATTAAATGAGAATGCATTGATTTTGCTCTGAATTGAAAATTCAAGAATTGTCTTGTGATATAAAAACCGTTGTTACATTGTTTGTTTGTTGGTTCCTGTCACACTTAAGAAAGCAGAAAGGTAGGAAACAGGATAAAAGAAGACTGCTGAGTCTCTGTGTTCACGTCTAAATGACTACTACTACTACTTCTGCTGCTGCTGAAGATGTCTCGGTAGTAGCACAGAAAACAATTCCATTAATGTAGGTATCTCTGATTTTTCATATATAAGACTGATTTTTTCTTACATAAAAAAGAAATTCGTTTTTACCATATTGTATTGTCTCATCATATAAGTACTATAAATAAACAGAGAGATTATAAAGAGTAAAATCACTGGAATGATATGCATTCTTTGATTTGCAATAGATACATTTATACTGCAATGTATATTTCTATAATTTATTAGTACGTATATAATTCCATCATTTATAACGTATACAATGCTGGTCCAGTAAATAATTGGATATGGTTTATCCGACATAAAGGTAGCTTGGAAGACAATAGTGGAGACCAGATTTAGGGAAAACAATGTTCTGTTAATGCGACATGTTTTGGCGGTTTTATGTCTGCCCATGTTAACAAATGATGATCCCTACAAGACATAATTTACACTTAGTGTCATAATAACAAAGAATAAGTGAAACATAGAAAACAGGGCACAAAATTGCATAAATAACATAAACAGATATTGAGAATAAGTGACTGGAGTGATACTAAATAATTTTGAAGAAGGTTTTTTAATGCCAGGTGTTTAAAAATGTAAAGCTCCCTTACTGACCCCTTCTATTTTATTCTCACGCCAGATATTCTTGACCCTACACTTGATCATCCATTTGATTTCTGATCTCCTTTGAACACTTCCCCTGAATTAAAATATGATTCATCTCCCTTCCAGACTAAGTTGTTATAAAAACCAGGCGTGGAAGCAGTTTAATATTGGTTACAAATAAAGAATAAAAGGTAAAAGCCTTATTTCGGTCCGAGATGGAATTTTGTTTTCGACAAGCAGATGACATTGGGTTCGTTCCATTATATTTCAAATTATTATGATTAATCTTTCACAACTTTTTTAGCATAACTTTTTAGGTTATTTTTTTTTATTTTTCAAAACATTGTGTAGAATAAAAATCACGATAAAACACGTTGGGGTGTATTTAAACCAGGAAGACTTTTTTTAACTTAAAAACGAAGATTAAATTTCTATCTACGTCTCTTTTGTTTGAAAACATTGCCATGAGTAGATTTTTAGAGCTCCATACTTAGTGGGGAGTGGGGAGCAAAAGAATTAATCATTTGGAGGGAATTTTATTATAACTTTTATTTTGACCGGTTAAAAAATTAGAAAAGCATCTAAAATATTTTGCACATATCCACAAAGTTTATTTACGATACTTCATAAGATATAACGAAAATAAAAACCAACAAATCGAATCAATATGGAACTAAAAGGATGAAAGTTTTAACATTTACCCCTTATTATGTCGAGTAAAAACATTTTTCTTTATTTACCCCAGGTTTCTGGTGGGGGTTAAGCTTGTAATTTGAGTTCGTGTTAAATTGATCCCTTAATTACTGTCCATGCTTGTAAGGTGAAAATTCAATCTTTTTTTTACAGATCCCTACAAAACACAAGATCAACCCCTCTTCCAATTTTTCAATCGGTCTTCTATATCAAGACGAGCAACCAGACTACGGCTGTCGCGTGACAGTTTTTATTTCGCGACTAGCTGAACCTGTCCGTTTATTTATCATTCTATCGAATTCAACTGTATTCTTGCTTATTGTGTTCTTAATCTTCAGAAAATTATTGAACCTGTGAGCATTCCAGTCAAGACGACATTCATCTTAGGAGAGTGCTTTCGTAGCCATTGTTCGTTTCTGTACACCGAAGGCTCAGAGCTTTGAGGTGAAGTGGATGAGGTGCTACAGCCACATTGTTTGCGAATTCAAAATGAAGGACAAAAATGTCCCTTGTACAACCCGGACGATTCCATTTTAGGAATCGTAGGTAGGAACGCAGTGATCTAGACAACAATGATTGCGATGTTAGTCCAAATAATTCATAGAATAATAATAATAATACTTCATTTCAAAACTTTACTCAAGAGTCAGCCGATGGACACAGTGGTTGCAACAACAAAGATGCAGATACTCGTCTGGATAAAAAAAGAAAAAATGATAAAATCAAAGAAAAATCTATCAGGATTTACACCAAGAACATAGCAATCAAAACAACAAAAATGGAACAGGTTGTACATCATCATCATCATCATCATCATCATCATCATCATCAGTCTTTTAACGTCCCTCGTTGGACATAGACCTTACCCAGGATTCGCCACAATTCCTTATCATGGGCATCGCGGAGCCAGTATTTCCTGAATCTGTCAAATTCATCTCTCAATCTTATTTTCCGTCGGCCCCGCTTTCTTATGTGATCTATGGGGATCCATGGTGTGAGACGTGATGTCCATCGGTTGTCTTTCAACCTTGCAACATGGCCTGCCCATTGAATCGTAAATAATGACAAAAGTCCAACTTCACCAAAGAGCCTACGATTATGATCACAGTGACTAAAACAACAAAGACGAGAATACTGGTTCGACTAATTCGTTGGATAATCAAATTACTTCATCTCAGGTATTTCCCGAAGGCGACCATCGGTAGAAACGTACTGAACTAAACAACGAAGATGAGAATTTCATGAGGATTTTAATTCATTGACTAATGATAGTAGTTTATCCTGGAAAACTAACAGAGAGATTACCAGTCGGAATGAAACGATCGAAGTAACACAGATTACGATGCTACTCCAAATAAGTAATTGAATAATGACAATATCTCAACTCAGAACTGCAGACAACGTATGTGAAATATCTGATCTATAGGTTCCACAATAAATCATACTGATGTGCAACACTTGAGTTAGAAGAACTTCTTCCGAGATTTTTCATAAATCAAAACTATTGTTCTCTCCCATTTATCAAAAGAAGAAGTGACATAGGACAAAGAATGACAAAGCAACGCTTCTGTTTGGTCTGGTTGAAGGAAGACAGCAGCAATATTTCAATTTATTATTTAAAAGCCAGCCTTTCAGTCTTCACCGGAACTTCTTTCCTTATTGGTGCTTTTGAGAGGACATCAAAAGTTTAACGACCTCACATCGAATGTTTTCTGGTAAAGTCCCCCAAGACTGCTGCGCAAAATTCACCAAGACATACAAATATATATATATATATATGTATATATATATATATTAATGATAAATGGATGTATGATCCAGCAGAATATTTATGAATGTGTAATATCAAACAATCAAAGGAAAAAAAAAGGGGATGCTGCAGAAATCTATCCTTGCAGCTCCTTTCCTTCTTTAATTGTTTATTCCGTTTACACTGATTAGGCTAAGTGACTCATATTCCATGTAATAACTGGAGGCTATTTGCGTTCACACACACACACACACACATATATATATATATATATATATATATATATATATATACATATATATATGTATATATACACACACACACACACACATATATATATACATACACACACACACATATATATGTATGTATATATATATATATATATATATATATATATGTATGGATATCTTGAAAAATGGATCTATAATTTGACGGAATATTAATGAATATTTATTATCAATCAATGAAAGAAAAATAGGGTAGCTTCAGAAATATATTCCCACTGTAACATTTCTCTCTAATCGTTTATTCTATTTACACTTTCCATAGTGACCATTCCATGTATTTACTGGAAGCCATTTGAAATAGACTTTTAAATTACATTATGAATCACACACACACACACACATACATATTTATACATATATCCAGAAATGGATACTTAATCCGACAGAATATTTATGCATGTGTCATTTTCTGTGTAATAATTCGAAGCCATGTGAGATAGAATTTTAAATAACATGATGCTTTCTCTTTCTCTCTGTGTGTATCTTTCTCTCTCTCACGCACACACGCACATATATATATTCAAATATTCTCCGTCAACGTTAACTTTCACATGGATTCAAGATAGGATCATGGTGCAGTATATCGTATAATATATTAACCGAACACAAATGGAGATAACCTGGGCACAGAGCAAGAAAAAAAAAAGGAAAAAAAGATGGATCAAAAGGCTGACCAGACAAAAGGTAGAAAGATAGAGAAGCTTGCCTTAAAACATGACTGGGATAAACACAATTGCGCTTGTCATAGAAGGTGATAGGGAAGGCTTTTGTCCAGTCGTGAACTTTTCACAGTATATATATATATATATATATATATATATATATATATATATATATATATATATATATATATATATATATATATTCTGGAAGGTGAATAATCTGCTTGATGTTTAGATAAAAATGCGTGCACAACGTGTGTGTTTCATTGTATACATATATAAAAGCTAAGCTACGTTGGAGCAGTTATCATATATATATATATATATATATATATATATATATATATATATATATATATATATATATATATATTCTCAAAGCTCCTCTATTCAAATGAGGTAACTCATCCGTCGTAAGCTTATGCAATGATCTTCCATAGGAATAGAGCACTCTGGTGGATGAGGAATTTCTGTGCAAATAGATATATCACTTAAATTCAGCTTTCTGACCGTCTAGTTCCGTAGTCCAGAGGTAAGAAGTGAAGGTTTCGATTCTGCCCTGCGGTACAAGATGGGGTAATGGAAAGTCTATAGCCACACTGAAGAGATGTAATACACCGAAACAGCTTTCTGTGGATGACATACTAATATATATATATATATATATATATATATATATATATATATATATATATATATGTATGTGTGTGCGTGTGTGTGTGTCTGTATATGTGTGTGTGCACGTGTGCACGTTTGTGAATTCGCTTGTTTGAGTGCGTGTATGCCTGTGTGCATACGGATCACAACACATCAATATATTATATGTATCTTAAAGATAGCAGCGATTTGATTAACGACGTTTCTCTAAGAAAGTTGCGTTCACCCTCATCCTCTCACGGAAAAAAAAAACTTTGTTGGTTTTAGATATTCCACTTTAGCTGGTTTTAGACTAGAATATCCAAACAACTCTTCGTAATTTGGGTGCAGAAAAATGCTGTTTTGGGACATTATAGAAAGTCACGATTAAAATTGCAAAGTACAATTACGAGAAAGGCTATACTGTTGCAAACATCTTGTTTACTTGACTGAAACTTAACAAGTAAAAATTATTTTGTTTTTAGTTTCTGTATAAAATTACATAGATAAAACTGCTGTGCCTTGATCAAAACCCATTGTACTAATTACAATTACTATTTAACTTCATGAAGTTCATGCTACTTATTCGCTATTCAAATATTAGAATGCCTTCATTAAAGAAGTGACAAACAAACAAAAATAAAGATTTAAATCGAGTTTCAATTGTTGATTTTTTCTCCTAAAAATGGTTACATTCAATTTACCAGTTTTGTGGAGCCTACGGCCGTAAAACAGAGAATTATTACTTAACTAATGTATATAAATGTTTGTGAGTTGGTCTTTGTGTTTAACCTGTACCACCTGCGCTGGTGGTCTGTGTTCAAGTATTGTTCTGGTATATTTCATAATAAGCGTAGCTGCAGACAATGAAATTGGAGACCAGTGTTCAAACTCCGACCAGAGCTGTTTATATTCATGTCGAACTAATGCCCTAGGGAAACACATGAATCTATTTATTCTCCGCTCCTGGTTGTAGGTAAAATAGGGGAAGCAACCAGAGTAAGGGGAAAGGACTTTGATTGCAAATTAAACAGTCAAACCCCATTTGAGGAGGTCGAATACCAATCTTGACGTCCTTTTGGCAGTTCCTGCAGCTAAGCTGATTCCAAGCAAACCAGTCTCTGCAGTCTTTTTGACAACAGCAGAGAGGCCAATTCTGTAGACTTGGGATTCCCAGATCTCCACACGCTTTGCCTTGGCATGCAGTCTAAATTGGATACTCCTGTAGCATGTCATTGTCTGTAGAGACAAAACGGGCACCATTCAATCCATTTTGTAACTATATCACAACTTTAAGATATAATATATATATATATATATAATATCGGTAAGTTGCATAAATGAAGCACCATAGCCCGCGCTCCTACCAGAACTAATTATCTATGAAAATTATCAAAAATCATCAGGAGTATAGACCTAAAATCACCCAACTTATCGATAGAATTATTTGAATGAATAGATTTAAATTCAACTAAAAAAATCAGAGGTCTTTCCAAGAAAAAAATTAATCAAAATTCCAAAATGACTAAAGAGATTAAAAATGGGGTCCCAAGAGTGAAAAAATGTTTTTGAGTTGGTACCCAGTGTTAATCTAGTGCAAATTTTGAAAGTTGTAACCCCAAAACTGTAACTAGGAGAAACATGTATAACAAACATATATATATTCCTGGCCTATTCTTCGGGATCAAAGTGTAGTATCTGTATCACGGCAGAGCCTGAGGCGCAGGTACTGACTCTAGTCGGTCGAATGGGCGTTGATAGGTTGTTGAGGGTGGTGTCAAGACTGAGTGTGCCGGTGCAGTGCGTCAGCTAATGAAGTTTTACTGAGGGTGCGCACTGCTACGTGCATTGGAGGCATTTGGACTCGTCCTGGGGCTCTGCTATTATTACTCAGCCCAGCTGTGGGGGATCCGTTGCCCCAGGGCAGCACTGCTCGATTGCACTTAGAGGAGCAGGTCCCTAAGTAGACGCTTTCGTGACGGAGGTTGTTTTAGCTTCTGCGGTCGGTTGGCAACCAAAGTCGCATCGGCTGGAGCCATTTTTTGACGGATGGATCCTGTACTTCCCATGTTAAGCCTCGACCTTGTACCACATTTTGCTGTAGTGGGACAGCGAATAAACACCCTACTCCGAATGTTGCCCGATCAGCTGGTTGGTCGGCTACTTGTGGGGTTACGGTGATTCGATAATGAAATATCCCAATTATTCTCCTTGCATTTAATTTGGTGTTGGCTGAATCGAAATACGCTGACCAAACGCAAAGAATACATCAGAAGCCATCATTCTCTTTCCATCGATTCCTCCAGCTCTTGATACATCCAGGAGAACGATGGAGAGGAAAATGGCGTTTACCTTTCATCTTGAACCGAGTTCATTAAAGATATTTTGATTAATATAGAGATTCTGATAATTAAATGTAAATGAGACTTTCCATGAAAGAGAGTTTGTGTACCATTTACATCGTGGCATAAAAGAGGATGTAAATTAATTCCAAACATTATCGAATCGCCATAGCCACACGAATGGCCTACCCGATCGATCAGTTAAATGGGCTCCAGATCCTTTCCTATTTTATTTGAAATTATCTAAAAAAAAAAATAAATAAATACCAGCGCAATATTTTTGTATTGTTGATCTCAAAATAACCTCAGAGACAAAAAAAGTACTTTTCTGAAGAGAAAAAAAAAAACAAAACGTTTTTAACTGTTGCCTTTTGGAATATTCTGGCAAATTTCCAAGGTTGTCGACCATAAATGTGACCTGAAGTGCTCACACACACACACACACACACACACACACACGCACACACACAGTGGAGCAAAATGAGAAAATACATAACTAGTTTGGCTGGTGGATCGGGCAGGCTTTTTTCGGGGCTAGAGTGATATTATACTGGATGGCAGAGCACCTGGCTGTAGTGTAGTTAGTCTAGCTGGTAAATATTACTACAGTGAGTCAGATTCTCACCGGATGCATCAAACTTCTGATCTTATGCCAGACAAAGTAAGTTTTAGCGAATAACGAAACAGTTATCCCCGCTTTTCGAAAGGTCGCTCTATGCCATTCCGTTTTAACGAAAGCCCTACATTAGTGCAGGTTTGTAACGCTGTCCGAAATGACGTAAAGCGAAAAAGCAATTACCATTGATAGGAAAACGTTGTTATCTTTCCCTGGCCCTATAATAAACTTATACAAATGTCTACTTCAATGTTGAAGGTTTTTCTGTTACTGATAAACAGGAGTGTTTAAAATATGACAGTATACATTTTCACTTCATATCATTCTTTATATGCACTAAAAAGATAATGCCAACGATACTTTCATCTATGTCCCCTTTCAAAATTAAAGTTATACCTCTCAACAATCATTGCAGCACCGTGTTTTTAGGGTCAAGAGATGCTCACAAACTTTTCTCCACATGAATATTAGGGTGTCCCGAAAATAATTTCACTTTTCAACATCGATTCTACTGCAGTATGTTTCAAATTGAAATGGGAGTTATTAATCGAAATAAGAACCTTCAAAATACGTACATTTTGCTGACTAGAAACACATCCATTCATTCCGTAAGCATAAAAAACTCAAATGGCAATGGGCGGGATATGTTGCAAGAATGAAAGACAACAAATGGACATCACGACTCGCAACATGGATCCTCAGAGATCACATGCAAGAACGAAGCCGACAGAATACAAGTTGGAGAGACGAACTAGACAAATTTAGAAAATACTGGCTCCACGACGCCCATGATAGAGAATTGTGGTGAATCCTTGGGAAGGTCTATATCCAACGGTCGAAGTTAAAAGACTGATGATGATGACAATGATGATGATGATGATGATGATACATTTCTGGGGTTTTAGAACTAATGAATTCTTCGGAAGCACTAAGAGCTGCTGCCTGTTTGTTGAAGATCTCTCCATGCAGAAAGTGGTCGAAAAGCTCAAAAAAGTGCAAGCCAATCTGGGAGAGTCTGGTGAGTAAGCAAGCTGTAGGTAGTGTTTCGAAGTTTAGTTCGTTCAATTTCGTCAGGATCACTTGTGCGACGTGTGAGTTTTTTTTTCCTTTTATTTCCTTTTTATTAGCGCAACTCATCAGCTTTTTTTTACTTTTCCAGTTTGGTTCTATTGTCGAGCAACTATTGAATGGTCAACGTTTAGTTCCTCTGCAACCACCCAAATTGTTTTGCGTGGGTCAGCTTCAGTGATGGTCCTCAATTAGATGCCATCAATCATTGAAAGATGTCCTCATATACAAGGTTCTTGTTTCCGTTTCAAAACTTTTAAAAATGATGCTGAGCTGTTCATTCATTGACGTCCACCCAGCTGAATACATGGTTGATATTGCGAGCAGTTTCCGTTCCATTTCGTCCCAATTTGAATTCATATATCGACATTTCTCCCATTTGCTTTCTTCCATTTGTGATTTAACAAGCTCAAATTAACCAGAATAAATAGTGACAAGACATTATGCCTGCAATGATATATAATAGGAACAGAGTTAAATAATACTTTATTCCAAATTTCTGCATTTTGAAATAAAAATAAAAGACACAATTATTTTTCTTCAACTTGATATATTGTAATTGCTTCTTCTCTTTACGTTATTTCAGCGTTTGGAAGGTTTCATGGAAAGAGTTATCTTTTCTTGATAGCAGGTTGAACTTCTATATGGTGGTTGTTCGATAGAGGAGGAGTATAATTTTGCAAGCCTTCATTGGTCTGACTTTGTGAGTTTTGTAATTTAATGGTATGTGATACAGAAATCATAAAAAATGTTGTTTTTTTTACTCAGTTGTTCTGCTTACCTACACCTGGATTGAAACGAGATATCTCGTTCACCAAATATGTATGCTGAGTACACAAATAATGACTTGTGAAAACAGTGAAAGAATCGTTTATGTTATGAAGAATTATCAAGTATATTGGGAAAATTTACTTTGTTTTGTGGAACCCTTGGAAAGGTCACATGGAACAAAGTTTGAATGCCGCTGACTTAGAGAAAGGATTGATAACCTAACATCGTAATCAATTGCTGAGGTAACTAATTTGATCCCCACTGGGGCTCCCTTCTTGTTGAACTTCATAATTTTGTTATTTCCCCTCGCCAATCCTACCATACAGGATGAAGGTGGAGTTCCAGAGCCCTTGAACACTTTAGGATCCGACAAATAATGTTCAGGGGTTAGCGTGTGTTCCTTATAAACCTGACGATGCGAATCTTGTGGTAGAGAAACATAATCCAATACACAGCGATCGAAAAACAATTACTGTATGCTACCCTGTACCATAGATCAGGATTCAAATAAATATGACCCAACGCTACGTATTGTTTTAGTTCGTTGAGTAAAATCTAAAAACTAAATGCTTATTATTATTTGATTGTTTCCTTTGTAAGACGGGTCCTTGAGTTTTCAAAATTTCGAAAACACTGAGCTGGACTATGAAGCATTTACTGGTTTGCATTTTCCAAATATCAAACCAGTGTCTTGTGTACACCTTCCAGTTATTGTCGGATCATATCGTACGAGACCGATTAAGATGAACCAGGCAACGTATCACCATTATGCAGGGTGATCGCCGATCTTCCTCCTCTCAAACCGATCTCTTTGCTAAGCTTAACATGGTAAATATATCGCTTAAATTCAGCCTTACTGACCGTCCAGTTCTGCATAGGGCAGAGGAAAGATGCTATCCTCTTGGTCTTAAGCGAAGGTTTCGATCCTACCTCGTGGTACTGGATAGGGTAATGGATAGTTTATAGCCACACTGAAGAGTTGTAATGCAACGAAACAGCTGTCTGCGGATGACGTTATCATTTAATTATATATATATATATATATATATATATATATATATATATGTCCCATAAATAAAACATCGTAGCCCACGCGTATACCAGAAATTAGCTAAGAAGAAAAATACCAGTGAAAGATTGGTCATTATTGATCGGTCCGAAATGACAAAATACACTCAAAAAACACTATTTCGCCAAAAAAACAAAACAAAAAAAAACATTTCTAGATTGTACTTAAAATGGAAATCATTTGCTGAAGTAACTAATTTGCCCCCCACGGGTGCTCCTTTTTCACTGGCTATTTTTGAAACCCGAAGAATAACATAGACAGACACAGAAACGAAGATAGGAAGAAGAATCTGTATGAAGAATTGGCTGGTCCGTCAGGTTGGCCACTTGTGAGGTTACGGTGATTCGTGAGAGCCGTATCTGTCACACATTGTATCAGTAACCAGATTTGCTGATGACTTTGCCCCCTTCGCAGAAAACCTACACGACCTCCAACTAATGATAGATGAACTAAATGAAGAAAGCAAGAAAGTCGGCCTACACATGAACTTCAGCAAGACGAAGATCATGTGCAACAACCACATCGGAAATAAAAACACTGAGATCTAAATCGAGGACACAGAACTGGAGGAAGTAGACCACTACATCTACTTAAGACAACGAATCTCCATAAGACCCTCAAAAGAAGAAGAAAACAAGCAAAGAATCACACCGGGGTGGCAAGCCTTTGGCAGAGCTAGCTCAACCTTCAAAAATAAGAAGATCCTATTAATCCTAAAGAGAAGGGTGTATAACCAATGCATCCTCCCAATAGTCACTCATGGAGCTGAAACATAGAACCTAACCAAGAGACAGATCTGCAAATTGTAAACCATGCAATGTGCACATGAAATAATTATGCTGGGCCTCACATGGAGAGACCATAAGACAGCACAGTACATCCAGGAAAAGACAACAGTCAGAGACATCATAAAATCTATAAAAAATTCAAATGGCAGTGGGCTGGCCATGTTGCAAGAATGGCAGACAACCGATGGACATTGAGACTCAGGACGTGGGGCCCCTGAGATCACATGGGGAACCGAGGCCTGCAGAATATTAGATGGAGGGACGAGCTAGACAAATTCGGAAAGTACTGGTTCCGCAACGCCCATGATAGGGAAGTGTAGCGAATTGTAGGGAAGGTGTATGTCCAACGACATGATGATGATGATGATGATGATGATGATGATGATGATATTTGTTATTTTTAGAGTTACAATATCTTCTTTACTCTAAAGGTTGGACACCCAGCTTTATGATTCACAGATGGTTTAAGCTCCAAAATAAGCATTTAAAATAGCTCTGCATTGTATACCTAAAAATAATGAAGACTAGCCGTCACTGTCAATAATTAAACAACCGTAGCTTTAAATTTGAAGTGATGTAAAAAATATTCCATTCAAGAATGAATATGAACAGAGTATCTTCTATTCATGACATTACTTGCGTTTTCCAATCGGAAACATCAGGAACAGAGGAAATAAAAAGCATCTAGAAATATCAATATTCTAGAGAATCTAGATGTTATCGATAAACTTATCAAAATAAGGTAAAAAAATGATGAAAAGAATCTTCCTTTCCGAAAATGAAAAAATTCTCCCAAGAGGGTTATTACTGGGGTAATGGAGCACTGATGCCAGTTTTTAAGTCAGTAGAGAAAACAGTTTGGCCAGGAGCGCTAGAACACATAAATAAATATATATTTTAAAAAAAAAAGAAAAGATAGAACTCTTCGATATCTTTGATTGCTACGGTTGTTCACATCGAATTTCAGGAATGGTTCGTTTGGCACTTATCATACGCAGACACTCATATATTATCCTATATTACGCTGACCCGGGAGTGTCCGGCCAGCAAACATGTCTATAGAATATATTGCGCAGGTTTTGACGTCTCCAGTAAATTGATCTATCGGACCTGCGAGGGGAGAGGGTTGAGAGTACAAAGTTTGGTGATTGCATTGCAGCACGGTGGTGTGTTTCCTGAATCGTCCGCGCGAGTCTTGTACGATATGAACTGACAATGACTGGGCATTCTGATGAAGATTTAGACAAGATGTCCGTGTGATATTCGGACAGTTATTTATTTTTATTTCATCTTCCATGTGTGTACTACAAGGTATCGTGGGGAGAGGTAGAGACAGTTGTTGGCGGCTTGGTGAGCCGCCTCTGTAAAGGACAGGCCATGGGACTTAAGCGTCTCTACAACGCCTTCAACCCAACACCCGCGAGTTCAGCCTCTTGTCCAAACGCCTGATAATCTGAGATTTTAAGCTCCGGACGCTGGTCCGTTGCCATACTTATCAGGTATCTTTTATTTTCTGATGCTAGCTATATTAGCAGACTGGTATTGCTCTGATTTGGTCAGTATGATCAAGAAAACCATGTTTGATGATGTGTCCACCATCCTTACGTCCATATCAGTGATTTCCCCAAAGGGATTATAAACAAAGTAGTAGTACCATTACTTGTGGTGGTAATAGGAAGAGAAGGTGGAAGAGAAAAGTTGGAATATTTTGCCTGAAAATCTGGTTATCAAAAAACAATTTGAGAGCTGAATTTAGATTAAGTTTACAGTTTTTATCGATGCACTTGTTCCGGATACTTCGTGTATGATTATTTTTATCTTTTACTTTTTTGATAAATGGGTTAAGTATATATATATATATATATATATATATATATATATATATATATATATAACCTTTTTAGCTATAAAGTTGGCTGAAAGTGGGAATGTTTAGCCGATTTTAGCCATTTTGCCAACGATTCAGTTATCAATTAGAAACGTTACTTGGCAACACTATAAAAAACCGACCCTTTGATACGTTATCCATTGATGACATCACACGCGTTATGACTTGATAGCAGATGATAATGGAAGCACAACCGTTCCTCTTTCTGTCTGGTGTTCAACATAAGTTGAACAGACCAACCGACCGAGAAGAGTCTTATAGAGATACATGGACGCATCTTAAAGCACCATAGTTTTGTTCACGGAGAGTCGCTTCCAGATCTTTGAAAGAAACATGTACAGTACGAGCGTAGAAGTAGGTGGAGCTTAATGTTTGACAGGAAGAAGAATCATTAGCCAGTAAAACTCGACACATAATGTATTACTGGGGACATTTAGCCGTGATACAAACATCTATGAATTTCGATTAGCGTAAAACAAATGTATTTCAATACACAGATTTCATTAATCACCCCTTCCGCAATCGAACAAACATGCCCGTACACACATAGGTATACAGACAATGGCAAAGACCTGTAACGAGAGAAAAATGTTTGGGGGCCAGGGGTGACTAAACAACAAGGAACTGAGGGGATGGGGAGCTATGTGCCTCCGCTGAGGTTCAGGCTGCAAAGCGTAAGGAAATTTCAGGGCCCGAATTCCTTGCAATATAGCATGCTGGGGATGAAGAAATATATCATGTTCTGCCGTCTAATTTTGGCATAAAAGCATACATTAGATACACCACTCGGAAAGCAACTACAACAGACGCTTCAAACGTAAGAATGGTTAATAGTTTCATAAATCATCCAAAATGTCTTTTCGTACTTTCATATAAAAAAAAAATCTATTTATATATTTATATACACTAGCTTAAAACCCTGTCCCATGAGGTGGTTTTCAGCTAGTAATGCCCGTTTCCGTGGTACATTTGAAAAATATTATACTTATCCTCTTTCTCATCCATCTGCATACAATCTTCTCTCTCTCTCTCTTCCTACCCTCTTACCAAACTACAAAAACGTTCACGTGGTAAATCAGTTCGTTTTGCACAAACTGCTGGTCAAAAATTACCTTTTTCTGTTTAATTATTTTGCAATGTTATATATGAATATTTTGAAAATATAAACATGAACTCGTAAGTATTAGCCAGGAAAAAAAACAAACATCAAATCTACTTTACAAAAGTCTAAAACATACGAATCTGTTTATTTCATTATCTATTAAGTGTTTCAAATTGAGAAAAAAGATTAAAAAAAACAATCCTTCTTATGAACGATGTTCAGAATTAAACACGTAACACTTTAACAGAGGTAGAAAGAGTGGGCGAAAAAAAAAGGTCATCAATAAAAGGGCATAAATAAAGATAGAAACTTAGAGAGAGAGAGAGAGAGACAGAGACAGAGAGAGAGACAGAGAGAGACAGAGAGAAGAGTGAAGGGGGGGACTGAGGAAGGGGGTTGAAGTTGAATGTATTGTTGTTGTACGTTACGAGGGGAGTGAGGAGCTAGAAGCGGGAAAGAAAATCAGTGTAGTTGCCCACACTTTCTTTCTTTCTTTGTGTTCGTTGTAGAAAGCTAATCGTGTCTCTGACTTACCTTTAGCTTGTTACATTATTTTGATCGTTTATCTCCCCTTCTTCCGACGTTTCTTTTTTTCTTTTTCACCTTAAGCATGAACAATCTGATAATCAATGTAAGGTGATCGTTACTCTCACTAACGTAGTCGATCGTCTATTAATTGCTGCATTTGACAAAATCTACTTACTTCCTTGTGGAAGAAGTTCGATGGCATAAAAATTTGACTAGAATTTTTTTTATTTACATGTTTGTTTTGATTAAAAATAATTTGATCAAATCAAAACTACGAATCTATTTTTTTGTAAAAAAAAACAAGTTAAAACTATGCATTTATCAATTTTTTCATCAAACAATAAGTACTCAAGATTGAAATATACATTGGTGTAAGTTATAAAAAGATGTGAAGCTTATCTTTAAAAGAGCCCAGCGATTACCGGAATAGTGAAATATTCACCGGGTATTTTTTATTTAGATCATTTTCCAAAATATATTGATGATGAATTTCTGTTAATAACTCCACACATTACCCTAAAAGTTCATTCTCTATCTTAAATTTAAATTCATTTCATTCATTGAATTATTCTTAAAATCATTTTTACTTGTACTATTTTTTGCATTAGATTGTAAACTATTCCAGTATTTCAAAATTCTTTAGGAGAAAAAAATCAATTTATTTTTGCGACCATGTCTTTGCAATAGACCAAGCAATTGAATTTCCCGTCCTATCCTACTTATCAAACATTAGAATTCCGTAATTTGTAAAACCATCTATTACCTTGAAAGTTTCAATCAAGTCCCCTCTTGCCCGCTTCTCAAACAATGTAGCCTTGTCTAAGTTTTGTAGTCTATCCTTGTAATTAAAAACTCTAATGACATTAATCATTCTGGCAAATTTTCTCTGAACCGTCACCAAATCAAAATCAAGTACCAATTACCATGTCTAGCGCGTGCAAAAACCCAACCCCTCCTGCGCGTTTGTTCCTGGAGCTGGGATATATATTTGCACGGACGGTAAAATTAAAGGGAAGGCAGGAGTAACTTCCCCTTGAATTCCTGGCGTAGGAGTATTTCTTGACGGAGGAGTATTTCTTGGCGTAGGTATGCCTCTGTAAAAAAAAAAAAAAAAGGAAAATGTAATATTTACTGAATCGAATATTAATCCCGATTACGAGGCGAATAATAGTTCCCACATATTTACAAAAACATTTCTCCGATAAAACAAAATCTTCTCTGGATTATAT
>OY735236.1:5888512-5896012 GCA_963457665.1 Thysanoteuthis rhombus | reverse complement strand
TATTATTTTCATCGCAACGGCATTTTGCGCAATCTGTTATCAAATGAAATATTAATAAGATTTGTTTTATTCTAATTTATTCATTTAATTATACAAAAATCTCTTAAAGAGTAATAAATATCTTTTCTCGAAAGGAAAATGATATTTTTCTTAAAAGAAGATATATTTTCTTCAACGAAGAGATGACCAATATTTCAAGATAAATATAATTATAAAAAAAACTGTTTCGAGGAAACATTTATTTACTTTCAAGACTTTTTGTATAAGAGTCTGTATAATCAAATGAATAAATTAGAACAAAACAAATCTTATTATCTTTCTGTTTGAAAACACATGAAGGTCCAAAATTCTGTAAAGCAAAGAACCAATTACAATTAATTGATATAGGAAAGATATTTTTAGCGTTGCTAGAATCTTCCGAATGGTGATGCTGGTATGATAGGCCGAGTCTTCGAAGGTTTGGGTGGTTGGAGGTAAAGAATACTGTTGTACAGGGAAGAGATAGAAAGAGAGAAAGAGAGAGGGAGAAGTATCGAATGCACGCTGCCTCTATAACATCTCACTCCGAAACAAAAGTGGGGCGTTATTTGTCTTGCATTGACCGAAATTTCAAAATAAGGAAATTACCAGAATAGGAACGCTTTACATTCGGATGCCGGTGTAAAAAAGTATAGAAATCCTCGTGGGCATTTGAAATCACCCACATTTACATCGATAACCATACTATAACCCCCTACGCACACACGAGCATACACACACATACATCAACTGCTCCATTAACGTAGTACTCAGGTCCATGAAAACCACTTCTTAAATAGAAACAACGTAAGGTAACCTCAGATTTACAGACGACATCGTCCTCTTTGCTAAGAACCTTCACAGTCTCATAATAATGCCAGACGAACTAAATGAGGAAGGCAATAAAGTTGGTCTCGACATGAACTTCGGCAAAACGAATGTCACGTACGACAAACATCTTAAGGACGAAGATACAACGATCATTATAAAACACGCATAGCTGGAGAAAGTAGACCACTACATCTACTTAGGTACAACAAATCACAATGGAATCGTTTTGAGAAAAAGAAATAAAGCAAACGATAACACTAAGATGGTAAACCTCCGGCTGAGCAAGCTCAACTTGTAAAACAAGGATGTTCCATTAGTCCTAAAAAGAAGTGTCTACAACCACTGTATCTTACCAATAGTCACCCAGGAGAAAGGAATGATATAAATGAAAGTCATGT
Organism: Thysanoteuthis rhombus; assembly: GCA_963457665.1. Lineage (NCBI taxonomy): Eukaryota > Metazoa > Mollusca > Cephalopoda > Oegopsida > Thysanoteuthidae > Thysanoteuthis > Thysanoteuthis major. The sequence continues at coordinate 5,894,765 of OY735236.1, read as the reverse complement.
TCTTTAAGAATTTTGTGGTTACGTTAAGCGATAAAGATTATTCAATCTGCAATTTTACCAAGGTTATTTCATATCATCATATATTTCTATTTTTTTTCTTCCAAAAGTGCCAACACACCTCAATAAAAGGTTTTTCGGTCGGACCGTCAAATTGTCTGTCGGTCGGTTTCACTTACGTCAAACAACAGACATAGGAAGGAAGGAAGGAAAGAAAGTAATGTGATGTCGTTCACAAGCGTGACGTCATGAAAAGAACACTGCCTTGGCATTACGTACATGTGTATGACGTTAAGAGCATACGATTACAAGATATTTGTCCGACGTTAATGGTGTACGATTACGGATATGTGTACCACGCAAATGGTGTATAATTCCGTATAGTTGTACAACATTAATGATACACCAATCTGTATATCAGTACGACGTTATTAGGGCACAGACCCGCATATATGTACAACGTTAATGGTATTCGATTCCATATATATATATATATATATATATATATATATATATATATATATATATATATATATATGGTATATGTCGCACGATTCTGTATGCGCATACAAAGTTAATGGTGTACGATTTTGTAAGCGTGAACAACAGTAATACTGTACAATTCGGTATTTGTGTACTGCGTTAATGGTGTAAGATTCCATAAGAGTGTACGACGTTAGTACTGAATGATCCCATATTTGTGTACGACATTAATCAAGTATGATTCTGTAAGTGTGTACGACATTAATACTGTACGATTCCTTATATACGTTGGATGTAAAAAGTGCACAATTCTTTATATGTACACAAGATTGATTGTATACAACTCTGTAAATGTATACAACGTTAATGGTATACGATTCCGTTCATGTGTACAACCATAATGATGTAATTTCATGCATATGCATACAACAAAAATGGTGTACAATTTTGTATATATGCACAACGTTTATGGTGTACGATTGCAGATATGGGTGCAACGTTAATGCTACACAATACGAATATACGTGTGAAACATTACGGGGATACGTTTCCGTAAATGTGTACAATGGTGATGGCATACGATTCTTTACATGTGCACGAGGTTAATGGTGCTTTATACCTAATATGTGCAGAACGTAAATGGTGTATGATTTCGTACGTGTGTATAAAGTGAATAGTGCACATTTAAGTATATTTGTGCCACGTTAATGGTTCACCTATCTGTATATGTATACAACATTAGTGTTGGATGTTTCTGCATATGTGCTCAACGTTGATGATGGATATTTCTATATATTTCATAAAGTTACTGATATATAATTCCGTATATTAGTTCACCGTTCATGGTACGTATTTTTGTTTATGTGTACAATGTTAATGGTATACGATTACGTGTATATGTATAAAGTTAATTGTGTAAGATTAGGTATACGTGTATGACATAAATTGCGTACAATTCTGTGCATGTGTACGACATTAAAGGTATGTGTTTACTGGTATGGGTACGACGTTGATATTTTTCGATTCCATACTTGTGTGCAACGTTAATGAGGCACGTTCGTGTATGTACATTATTGGCGTACAATTCTATAAATGTGTACAAATTTGAGGGTGCACGATTTTTTTTTACATTTGTACGACGTTAAGCGTGCTCTATACCAAATATGTGTAGAAGGTTAATGGTACATAAGTCCGTATGTTTGTACAACGTGAATGGTGTACGTTTTTGTATATGAGTACTATGCTATTAGTGTACGATTTGGTGTATGTGTACGACGTTAATACTGTTAAATTCCGTTTATTAGTACAACTTTAATCGTGTACGATTCTTCATGTGCGTACAATTAGAAAAGGCACGATTCTTTAAACCTGGGCAATATCAATCGTGCACATTTCTACATATGTGTGTTCCCAAAACGAAATCAAACTAATGGTGTGAGAATCCGTGCATGTGTACGACGTTAATGGTGAAAGATTCCGTATACGAGGAAAACTTTAGTTGTATATTAATCTTCGAATGTGCACGGGGTTAATAGTGCAGGATACCGTATAAATGTCAAAAATTAATGGCGTACATTCCAGAATACGCATGCATGTTAATGGTGCATCTTCCTGTATATGTGTATGACGCTAATGGTGCTTCTTTTTGAATGAGCACCATCTTAATGGTGCACATTTTTTGTATATGTGTACAATGTTAATGGTGCATATTTATGCATATATTTGCAAGGTTATTAGAGCACATTTCAGTATATTTGTATAACGTTGATGTTGCACGTCTCTGAATATATTTACAATGTTTTTAGAGCACGTTTCTGCATACATGCGCAATGTTAATGGTGCATGTTTCTGTAATGTGTACAGCTTTAATTGGGCACGTTCCTGTATAAGTTTACGACGTTAATTGTGTACGTTTCTCTAGATGTTCACAACGTTGATGGTGTACACATCTGTATACATGCAAAACTTTGATGATGGACGCTTTTGTATAAGTCAACAATTAAAGATGTTTACAACGATAACGATGCATGTTTTTGTATATGTTTTGAACGCAATGGTACACTTTTCCGTGTATATATATATGTACAACGTTTATATTGCACACTTCTGTATATATGTATAGAATCAATAGTGTATCTACCTGTATGTGTCTACTGCGTTTATGTTGCAATTCTTGTATACGTATACAACGTTAATTGTACACATATCGGTTATACGTACAATATTCATGGGTGCAGTATTGATTTAAAACTTTGATAGAGCATTTTTCTGTAAATATGTACTACATTAATAATGCTCATACCTGTATCTATGCACATTATTAATGGTGCACATCTCTGTGTATGTGTTCAACGTTAATTGCACACGTTTCTGTATACGTGTACGAAGTTGAATGCAAACGCTTGCGTATATGGGCGCATCGTATTTTGTACTTTTATGTATATATCTACAACGTTAATTGTGTACTTTTCTGTATAAGTCAACGACATTATTGGTGCATGATCTTGAATATGATTGCAACGGTAATGGTGTACAATTTTACATGTGTGGGCAATTAGTGAGATGTCAACATTTTCGTTCAGTGTTATTTTGTCCTTTTTCAATTTCGACTTAACTTATACATTATGTTCTTGAAGGAATGCTGAAAAGGTCTTGCTTGTATAAACGAGAAATGAACAAAGATAGAAAAGAGGTCGGCTTCCGCCATTTTGAGGCTTAAATGGGTCACAATTATTGAACTACTTAATAAAAGACGGTAATTTAAGTTGAGTAGGCCAAGGAACAAAATGTTCTTGGGGCAATTATTGGCTAGAAAATTAGTTTTATTCCGGTTTGCCAAAAAGGTCCCTGATGCCCCCTGCTGAGCTGAACTTCGGCGCCCTTTGAAATAAAGTATTATCTTATTTGTTACAAAGCATCAACTCCAACTGTCACCAATACTCTCAGCAAACGTTTACTTCCGTTTTGAAATTGGACTGGCTGGCTAAATCTGTATGTATCACGCATACAGGCCATTCCAATGGAACAAAAGATGTTTTCTATTTAGCGATCGACCAGACCTCTTCCACTTAACATCTTCAGCGACAACATTTTTCCGCCAATGGGATATGGGCCAAGAATAGATCAATAGATATTTACCAGAGGCTAAACACGATCGTCTCGATGGTAGGTATTAGTCCCAGCCGCGTGAAAAGGACAGAATGAAAACTAAGAGCGATTTCCAAAAAAAGGGGTTTCATGTAACTAACAACGTTTAATGACTAAGAGGTGAAGTGGCAGAAACATTGCGTTAAATTAATTAACATACTTTGGCACAGAACTATCATTGAATAACAAAACTAACGGGTCTGGTTAGTCGCTCAATACAAACCATCATGTGACCAAATTCTTCCGGTAGCATGCACTCTTGGAGCTTCAACTTGGACTTCTTATTAGGCGTTACTTTAGGGACACCATATATATATATATATATATATATATATATATATATATATATATTGAACCAGTTTGTGGTCATTGAGGTGAAACATTTGATGAAAGGGTGATCAATGAATAAGTTAATACTCTCTCGCCTTTTGTTGGGCAGTAATCGCTAAAAAATCTGAGTTTTTCAACAAAAAAACAAGCAAGTACAAATTAAAAAATTTAGCATGAACTTAAATTGTAAATTGATACTCTTAGAACCTATATAGAGGTATATATATATATATATATATAAATATATATATATATATATATATATATATATATATATATATATATATGCACAAATAACGTTTTTGTAGACAAAGTAAGGAGTAAATATTTAAATTTTCTGCTCCTATCTCTGTGCAGCTTGCGATACATACATAGCCAGTCATTCAGGTGGACCAACTTGAAAATTGAGAGGAAACCTATATTGGCAGTTTTGGTGACAGTTTGGGTTGATGGTTTCCAACAATGAATGACGTACACTCATATCATAAAGGGCGTTTGCTGTAGAGTGATGGCTAAAGAGATAGTTGTTTGGACTGATCATGGGTGCATTGAGTTCGATTCCTATCGGGTACTTCTCTCTTGTCTCCCATAGCAAACTAAGCAAGTGAATACCTGCAAATAATTAAGAATAGTTGGCCAAAGGAGACAAATTCTACAATTTATGTAAAATAGAATGACTTGTACGCATGCATATTTTGGTGAGCCTGATTTAATAAACTTATATAGATTTTATTTTGTTCATCTCCAATTAACTTTCTGTTCTTTCGTGCTTGCCTTGTGAAAGTCGAAGGAAAATTCCGTGTATCACAAACTCGTGCACTAACAGGGATATATGGCTGAGTAGAACAATAAAAATCCAGTTAATGTTACAAAGAAAAGTTTATAATGAAGCATCCTCCTGATAGTCACCTATGGAATTGAAACATTGAACCTAACGTAAAGACTGGCCTTTAAACTGATAGCCATACAAAGCACACAAGAGAAAATTATGCTCGACATAATATGGAGATCACAGGACAGCACAATATATTGAAGGAAAAACAGGAGTCTGAGACATCATAGGATCCTTAAAGACCTTTAATGGCACTGAGGTGGTCCTGTTGCAAGAATGTCAGACAACTGCAGGATATTACGACTCACAACTTAGAACCCAAGAGATCATATGTGAAAGCAGGACCGATAAAATATTAGATTGCGTGATGATTTACTGAAGTTACTGACTCCGTGACGCCCACGATAGAAAGATGTGGCGAATCTTCTAGGTGAGTCTCTAAACAACAACAGATGCTAAAACACTGCTGATGCTAATGTGACAGTAATTCAATCGGAGGTTGAAAGGGTGTATAAACTTAGGGTCACTGTGTTAAAAGACTTTAGGAAGCTTTGATTTGCATTTTTCTAAACTAATTGAATAGCTGCGAATAAAAAAGTAATAATTTGACCTAAAGAACAAATTCAACACTAATATATATATATACATATATATATATATATATATAAAGAACCTGTCAGCATCTGGCCTTCTCTCATTGATTAGTTTGGGCTAAGCGTAGTCCGGATAGTTATATTCATGCATAGATACATACATATAAATACCAGAAGACACGAATAACGTTAACCCAACAACAGTGCTCAAACTGGTTTCTCGTAGGTGACGGCGATTAGATATCATAACATGATAAAGGTGTAAAGAAGTACGACACACCATGTTATGGCGAAATCATGTTTAGTATTCAACTATGAACTTGAAAGCCTGCTATATCTGGGGAGCAAGTCATATGGATTTAGTAATGGTCGCAAAATAGTTGAAATTCCCATTCGTGCAGTTAATGTCAAATGCGTTCAAAGTTTTTTGGTCCCTAAATTCCTCTCTATTTCTGGTGATACTGTTCATATCTTAAAATTGACGCTTTTACCTTCATAATAAAAATAATGGAATTCGTGCAATTGTTTGAGAGTTATGCCATTTCAAAAATTGAGTTTAAAATCTTCATTTCAGAATTGGTGCAATGTACCCCTTGGTTCTAAGCGCTTCAATTCATCACCTTGTCTGCATTTTGTTTTCCTTACGCCCATAACAACTACCTGCTTCCCAGCCATGTCATTCTGTCCGTAGGGAATAACTATTGTTCCATTCTGTGCCAAAACTCGTAAGAAAAAGAACCTTGGCACAGACGGTGTTTATATAGGCGCGAGCGTATGTCACACACCTTAAGCAAGTCCCACAAGACTTTTGCCAAAATAGAGAGCTTGATAGTGTTCCCCTATCCTATACTAGACTATGCTAGGCTAAGTT
>OY735236.1:5878512-5881012 GCA_963457665.1 Thysanoteuthis rhombus | reverse complement strand
GATATCTATATCAGTCTGTTCATATCAATCAATCTATCTATCTATCTCAGTCTGTTCATATCTATATCAGTCTGTTCATATCTATCTATCTATCTATCTATCTATCTATCTATCTATCTATCTATATCAGTCTGTACATATCTATATCAGTCTGTTCATATCTATCTATCTATTTATCTATCTATCTATCTATCTATCTATCTATCTATCTATCTATCTATCTATCTCAGTCTGTTCATATCTATATCAGTCTGTTCATATCTATCTATCTATCTATCTATCTATCTATCTATCTATCTATCTATCTATCTATCTATCTATCAATCTATCTATCTCAGTCTGTTCATATCGATATCAGTCTGTCCATATCTATCTATCTATCTATCTATCTATCTATCTATATATATATATATATATATATATATATATATATATATTTATATCAGTTTGTTCATATCTATATCAGTCTGTTCATATCTATATCAGTCTGTTCATATCTATCTATCTATCTATCTATCTATCTATCTATCTATCTATCTATCTATCTATCTCAGTCTGTTCATATCTATATCACTCTGCTCATATCTATCCATCTATCTATCTATCTATCTATGCATCCATCTATCTATCTATCTATCTATCTATCTATCTATCTATTTATCTATCTATTTATTTAATTGCAAACACACACACATATCCACACATACAAGTAGAAATATATATCAATTCGAACACTCTTTAATCATATACATGATATTCTAAGAATATCGGATAACAATTAAACAGAAACAACTGCACATACCCACATTTCTGTAAAATATCATTTGCTATTCATTGTTGTCAGCTTCAGAGATGCTAGCAAGGAAACCAAGCGTTGAGCAGGAAAACATAACTTGAAATATAACAACGGGAAAGTCACTGGTGGAAACAAAGGTCATTTGGATGGACAACTGGTTACTCGCAAGAAATATTTTGAAAAAAATCTTTTCAAATATTTGACTGAAATGAATATTGTTCTACCGGGAGTGTGTATGCGCCAACTTGGGATGTGCGACACCCGACATGGAAAATGATGATCAAAGGTACTGAAGTATCATCTGAAATTCCTACGTGCACGATCAATTAAACTAATTTCTTGTTCGGTGGTTTGTGTCGTGTAAGAAATAGTATATTAATGAATATATATTTCTCTAATGTGTCATCAAATTGCCGGTTATAAAAAGTAAAATCATATTTAATCATTTGTGAAAGAATTCATGGGTAAATCATCGGAAAATATTAGAATGATCCTTTCAAAAAATGAATATCAGAACAAGAAAAGTATCAAATGAAAATGTTAAAAATCTTTAAAATATCATCGGCCAAATACATATATATATATATATATATATGTATATGTATGTGTGTGTGTGCGCGCACATGTGTGTGTGTGCGCGCACATGTGTGTGTGTGCGCGCGCACGTGTGTGTGTTGAAGTTTTTTTGAAAGAAAAATGTGTGTGTAGTTTTTTTTTCACTTTTCAACCGATTTTTGCGACGTTTGCAGGGGAAGTTTTCGCCCTTATATTTATCTTATCGAAAATAGAAATGACCTTTGATGACCTTGGATAACCACAAGGGTTAACCTCACATTGATCATTACTTTTGCTGAGGAAAGACACGCCCCTATCAGCTTCCTTGGTCAACAGTGTGTCTTTCAAAAGCTCCGACTGGTTAGAAATAATTGTAAATAAACCCTGGTCTCTTTGGAAGACCTCCCAGTTTCAATTCACAGACTCTATGACCTTTGATGTAAAATATCAATTTCAGCTTCCGAGGGGCAAAATATAGCCTACACTCACTTCAATTGGCTAGAAATTACCTTTAATAACTGATGACCTTGATGATATTCAAAATCTACTTCACATAGCCTGTGTCTTCCCTCGTGAAAGGATGTAATCTTTTGCGAAATTTCATCTTCCTAGATGCAAAATGAAGATCGGGTTCCGTCGGACAAAAAGCCATGGTCCAGTTTAGCATTATAATTAAATCGTAAATAAAACTCAACTTTGAAACATTTGAAACTTCACTCATCGTATGTCGCATACATTGAAAAAATGTATCTCTATGCAAAATTTCCGCATGAGAATACGTGGAAGAGGGAGAAAGGGGTACAAATTTAAAGTTTCCCATGAGTGCAGAACCTGTACGCCGAATATCTCTCTGTCTTGAAATTTCAAGGTAAACTGTGACTGCATTTTACGTTCCTTTGATAAGAGTGAGACCCTTTGGTCGTAGTTTAAATGGTGACATGAAATTCCGTTTTTCTGGCAGATGCCCGAGCAAACTGTGGGGGTCCGTCAGCCTTTTCGACAGTATGGTTGACATCAGTACACAGACAACAGGACCTGGACGCTATGTAAGAGGAATAGTCAACGAGGAAAATTATCGTTCCGGCAACATAAAAAAAATGACGAAATTCCACTTGAATCCGATGAATATAAGTTAATTGGATGATTCTA
>OY735236.1:5816012-5876012 GCA_963457665.1 Thysanoteuthis rhombus | reverse complement strand
GCTGTCGGCTGACTATTGGCGATATAGTCGAGTTTGTTTATCTGCATCCTCATAACTACAAATATGACACGAGGTCTGGATGAAGATGGGGTCCCGTACATTCGAAAACCTGCAGACTCAGGGTGCAAGAAAACCTGAGTCCTTACGCATGATTTCAGGAGAATTTTGATCACAGGACAAATTCTGTACTGCAAGAGTCCTTAAGTCTTCGTGCATGATTTCGCAAAGTCATTAAGGCAGGCTTGACTATGTCCACGGCACAAATCCTGTAGTACAAGAGTCCCCAAATCTTCGTGTATGATTTTGCGAAGTCATTAGAGCAGGCTAGACTTGGCTCACAGGATGAATCCTGTAGTGCAAGAGTTCCCGAGTCTTTACGCATGATTTCGCGTAATCATTAGGACAGATTTGACTGAGTTCTCTGGACAGATCCTGTTGATGCTCTCAGGACGAGCATGGGCATGCTGTTCAGTGATTCTTGGATTGTGGACAATCCTGGACAATTATCAACAAAAGAGCACCGAAGAGCAGATATTACACCTTGATCTTGGCCAAAAAGGCCGAAAACAAAATGTTTAGAGCTTTTACAAAACCATCGGGGTTTTCGTAAAATCTGAGAGCAAAGTGTTCTGAGGTTTTACAAAACTTTATGGGGGTTTGTAAAATCATTACTCTCTCAGAACTGTCCAACACGAAAGGTAGTTCTCTTTTGAGATGATTTGAACGACTCAACAGAACAAAAATTACGGAGAAAGATGAAAACTTGAGCAATTTATCTTCTCAAAAAAGGATGAAAAATCAGAGAAAGACATTGCATCAAGGAACCATCTTAATTCAATTTCTACCGAATGCAACTTCCAAAAAATCAAATGTTTTTTTCACCTTCAGTTTTTTCAGGAAAAAAAAGACAGAAACACTTCTGGTCAGTCACTTAATAGGAACCGTCATACAACCAACGTGTTTTGTCAGCATGTCATATTGAAGGTGATCAATTAGAAAAAATCGAAAGAAAGGGGCTTAGGTTACTTCCCTCGCGTTTTCCAGGCAGTGATCTCTTAAAGTCTTGATTCCCAAAAAACAGACAGACACGAATAAAGGGATCAATTTAGCATAAACGTTCATGGCAAACTGAGCCGTTAACTGAAAACATACCATTGGTACGACCCCCCAAATAGATGTAGTAAGGAATGAGCGTCAATGAATTCAACAGCATTCTAGGTACATTGTAGTAGCCTGTATACGTGATATATACAAAGCCAGCCAGTCAGCAAGCCAGCAGAACTAACTTAAAAACCGAGAGAAACCTTGGTTGACGGTTTCTAATAAGCTGATAATGGTATTTCGAGTCAAGGCGAAAGTGAAGAATCAGTACTCATAAACATTTTTTCCTTGGAATTATTATTCGTGGCCAATAATTCATGATATATTCTCTGCTTGATACAATCATACCTAAAAGCAATCGGAGGCAGACATTCGTTTTCATTATAAGCTGACAAGCTTTCTAAGGGTGATAGATGAATAAAAACCGTCCATATGTAGCGCAAATTACAGGTTTCACGTGATCGATCAGTTTACAGCGCGGAAAATGAACAAGGCGAGCAGAGTTCAAACTCCGACTAAGACTGACATCAATTTACATAAATCAGACTCCTCCAACCAGTTATGAGAGAAATAGTGTACGGTGAAACGAGTTATGCAACTTCGGGTACTGGTTGCTTTGCACGTCTATTTTCAAAGGTCGCAAAAAACTCCGAACACCGGAGAGAAGACGGAGAAAAACTCGTGATTTGTGAAGCCCAATTGAAGACTTGAAAAAAAAAGAAATTGTACTTATCGTATTTCGGAACATTAATACGTCCGTGTTGGTGTTGAAAGAGCGATAAAATCGACAAGCATCTAACGTACCTTCACCAATTGCCTTCCGCGAGTCTGTGGAAAGAATATGTTGCGCTTGAAAGACAAATCATCAATCAAATTTGATCTTATCTCATAGAACGACTAATTAGGCTTGTGATAACAATACTGCCAAATCAATCAATGAGCAGGTTTCAAAGTAAATAACCAAAGTGCCTTGACATATAGCGATGGTTAACACTTTTGTTCTGCCGGCAATCGCCATTGTAGTGAGTTTGATCCTCCCTATATGATTACACAGCATTATTTTCATGTAAGCTGATCAAAAAGTTGACCCTCAATCTGAAAACCATGCAACACACATAGGAGAGAATCATGCTCAACATCACACGCTGAGAGCACACCACAATATATTAAAGAAAAAACCGGGGTCGGAAATATCATAGAGTTCATCAGGTGATGGAAAGGTTCTGGGTCGGCCAATAAGTCTTAATTCTGTGAGTATCACTGTGAGTTTTATTACCTTCTTTCTTTCATCGATCTCAAGGGAACGAACCAGGCCTAATTTGAATGGAACAAAGACATAGTATCTGTTTTGGCTTTGGGCGCAGGGCTGGCAAAAGATGAAAAAAGTACTACTGCAGTCTTATAATATTTATTTCCTTAGCATATACACTGGCGGAAAAATGAAATCACAACATCCTGAATATGTGTTTTAGTTTACCCATTCGAACAGGGCAAAGAAATATCTGGGCAGTCATTCCAAAGCAGAAGTCATGTGACAAACATCTTCAGACAGCTTGCCTTGTTGGGATGAACAATGTTTTTAAAAAATTGGTCAAAACAGGAGTTTATGAATAAGTTACTTCTGTCGCCGTTTGTTGGACAGTAATCGCTAAAAATCTGAATCCCCCCCCCCCAAAAAAAAGAAAAGAAAAACTTGCTGGCACTAAAGGGACCGATTCCGCATAAACTTACATTGCAATTGAACCCCAACCACTAAAAAACTATTCGGGAGGAAAATTTAAAAAAAGTAAAAAGCGAAACTTTTTTTTTTTTTTTTTTTTTACATAATAAGGAGTGAAAGTTTAATTCCTGCCCTGTAGCTCCAGTGGTTAGATTTGTTCACATGACACATACATAGCCAGCCAGCCAACTGACCAATCCGACTAACTTGACCAATTTGACCACTGAGACAAATAGGTAGACATTTTATAGTGACAGTTTTGGTTGACGGGTTTAAACTGTTCAAATTTCTTATTTCTGTTTTGACTTTGGAACCTTAATGGTGTGTCCCGGCACACTTGAAAAAAAAACGTGGATAAGGTTGGGAACAATAAGGGGGAGATGGGGGTTCTAAGATTATCTACAGACACAGGCGGTGTTCTGAATCTAAAACTGCTGCTGAGGGAGACCATTGAAAGAGAATGAGCGAATAAGAGCGTCTCCCCGAAAAGAAACTATAGATTATATAAATTATGTCTAGAAAAAGAATTAAATATATGATACTATTCTTGTAAACACTGATGATGTACTTTTATATCTACCTCGAGAATTGATTGAAAGGATGGAATAAATGACGTCACTTAACTGAACACAAACAAAGTGAGTTATAGAGATATTGGTCACATCTAAAAAGTACTATCACTGACTAATAATGGTTTTTCCCTTTACACATACACTGAAAGAAAATGAGATCCCAACACTCTAATTATGTTTCAATTTACTCAACATTAAACACATCTAATGCTCCTGGATTACTGCAAATAATCCCGTATATATTATGTTTCAATTTACTCAACATTAAACACATCCAATTCTCCTAGATTACTGCAAATAATCCCGTATATATTATGTTTCAATTTACTCAAGATTAAACACATCTAATGCTCCTGGATTACTGCAAATAATCCCGTTTATATTATGTTTCAATTTACTCAAGATTAAACACATCTGATGCTCCTGGATTACTGCAAATAATCCCGTATATATTATGTTTCAATTTACTCAAGATTAAACACATCTAATGCTCCTGGATCATCGCAAATAATCACATATACATTATGTTTCAATTTACTCAACATTAAACACATCTAATGCTCCTGGATTACTGCAAATAATCCCATATATATTATGTTTCAATTTACTCAAGATTAAACACATCTAATGCTCCTGGAACATCGCAAATAATCACATATACATTATGTTTCAATTTACTCAACATTAAACACATCTAATGCTCCTGGATTACTGCAAATAATCCCATATATATTATGTTTCAATTTACTCAAGATTAAACACATCTAATGCTCCTGGAACATCGCAAATAATCACATATACATTATGTTTCAATTTACTCAACATTAAACACATCTAATGCTCCTGGATTACTGCAAATAATCCCATATATATTATGTTTCAATTTACTCAAGATTAAACACATCTGATGCTCCTGGATTACTGCAAATAATCCCATATATATTATGTTTCAATTTACTCAAGATTAAACACATCTAATGCTCCTGGATTACTGCAAATAATCCCATATATATTATGTTTCAATTTACTCAAGATTAAACACATCTGATGCTCCTGGATTACTGCAAATAATCCCATATATATTATGTTTCAATTTACTCAAGATTAAACACATCTAATGCTCCTGGATTACTGCAAATAATCCCATATACATTATGTTTCAATTTACTCAAGATTAAACACATCTGATGCTCCTGGATTACCGCAAATAATCACATATACTGATCAATAAATCCAGATATTTCAAAAAAGGGGTTTATCAACAGTCATCATCATCATTCCAACCATCATCATCATCAGCAGCAGCAGCAGCAGCAGCAGCAGATTTTTGTCGTTTGTCATTGAACACAGATCGACCTCAAGATTCGTCAGACTTCTTCACCATGGGTATTCCAGAGCCAATATTTTCGGAACGTGTCAAATCTGTCACACCATCTAATATTTTGCCTGTCACAGTTTCGCATACGAGTAAATTTTGATATCCAGCAGTTGTCTGATATTCTTGCAACATGACAAGCCCACAACCATTAGAGTTTTCTTAAGTTTTCTCTATCCCTGATTCCTGTTCATATATATATATATATATATATATATACATATATATATATATATATATATATATATATATATATATATATATATATATATATATATATATATATATATATATATATATATATATATATATATATATATATTCCCTCTTATACTGTGCTGTACTCAGTCCCAGTATCTTAATTCGGAGGCATGTACTCTATAACTCAGACACAGACGATGCGCTGGTATGAGTTTTACGACGTCACAAGAGACCAGAGACTTTCAAAGATTTATTCAGAATATCTACTATCCACTAGCATATCATATATTGTACACAGGTCAAAATCGTGCTTCAGAGAGTTGCAATTTTTTTCCGTCAGTGTATAAATGTATATATAAATTTAAAAAAGAATTTGATAAGGTTTATCAGACGTAATACTGAAATTAATAGACGATATGGAAACACGAAGTTTGGGAAAAAGATCGGATTTATTTCCGTTACATGTTTTGATAAACTATTTTCTTTCGTCTTCAAACGTCAAATGGAGAAGATGATAGAATTTTGTGCATAGAGAGACAGGGGTAGATGATATGGAGTTATTATGGTTATTGTTCTAAATGTTTATGTAAATTAACGCGAAAATTTGCTTGTGTTCGAATAATTTGTGTGGGAAGTGAAAATGAGAAGGGTTTTGTGTGTGTATGTACGTGCGTATGTAGTTGAATCTAGAAACTGTTATTAAGAGAGATTGTATGAATGTATATAGCGTATGTAAGTGTGCAATGTTCAGGGTGTGTTGTTGAAGGGGGGGGATGTCTTTAAAAAAAAACGCCGAGAAACTCCCCCATACAAAATGGACTACATCCCTGATCTCTAAAAAATCTAAAAATAATAAAAAACGTCTATCAAAAGGCGACACACCAGTTCATAGAAGCAGGACTTACTACCACAAATAATACTATAAAACAACGTCCCGGTTCCTGCAATATATCTCAATATATCATAAGGATGGTATCGATACAAAAAATCTTACCACATTCAACGCCAAATACGCACGCCATCCAATAGACGAAGGTCAGTTAAAAATCAAAAGATATATAACCGATGCAATTTCAAATCAAAATATCTTGACTACACATTTCTAAAACTTTCCATTACCGACGAACATTCAGACGCCAAAATACGGATGCAGACACATTCTCCATTCGGGCTGGTTGATTCAAAAATCGAAATATGCCAAACGATACATTTTTTCAAATCCAAATACGAATAACACTATTAACATTCTTCTAAAATATTGGATTACCAACGTACATATGCATGCGGTGAAACACCAATACGGACACATTCTCCTTTCAAACAGGTTAGAACTAAAAACAAATCACAAAACCGACTTATGTTAAAACAATGAAAAAACAAAAGAAATACCCTACATGCACTTTTCTGAAATCTTTGATTACCCACGCACATATTCACACGGCAAATACCAGTGTAGACACACTCCCCTCAACCAGACACCCACAACATTGCACACTCACCTACGCTGCGTACACGCGCACACACACACACACACACACACACACAACTTTTCTAAATAACACAAACTAGACTCAACTACAAATCCACGCACAGAACTCTTCTCATTTTCACTTCCCATTCAAAAATGATCTGAACTTTGACACAAACACATTTTCTCATTTTCCGACAAGATAAAGAATTAGAGCAATAACAACAATAACCACACTTCATCTCCCTGCTCTCAGAGCCTTGTTATTTGCGGAATTTTATCATTTTTTCCGTTTGACGTTTGAAAACGACAGAAAATAGTCTCTCGACATATGTAACGGAAATAAATACGATCTATTTTCCAAACTTTTGCGTTTCCCTATTGTCTATCAAATTCACCATATATATATATATATATATATATATATATATATATATATATATATATATATGTGTGTGTGTGTGTGTGTGTGTATTATGCGTATATGGATGATATCCGACAAATACATATAAACAATAAACCGTCGTTATCAAACGAAATGAATCATAATTTCGATCTGAAAAAGACACAGTTCTTTAAGAGAGAACTGAATACTTAAAAGGACGATGTATTGAACCTGCATTAATACAAGAATGTGAGACGGTTGTATAGACATAGGGATTTATAAACATAACCCTTCCTCTTGAATTAGTTTTGATACAGTAGGAAAAAAGCGGGATTATGATCAGTCGTGAATTGACTGGGAACTTCGTTGCCTCATTTAAAGGTGAGCATGATCACACTTCAAATGATAAATAAGCAACATGGTACTTTTTCCTGCCTTTCTGGTATTCATAATATATCAGCCAATCTTTTTCGTTTTACATTAAATCATATATTTCCAAGTTTTGAAAATACCTTTATTGCATGGAAACAACAATTCTTGGTAACCAGACCTGCATCATGAAACACCAATATCTAATGAAAAATCTTTTTTAATCGATTCAATGTTTTTGTTCTTTACTTCAAAATACATCCTGATGTAAAGATAATTGAATGATTCAGTTTACATTGCAGAAAAAACTTTACTGCCCTAGAACATATATAAATTAGAGGATTTAAACGATGGAAAGGAAGAGGTTTCAAGTCGACCAATAATATCTATTTGCTATGATTTTGCTGGTAGCTTCATTACCAAATTTCATTGATCTCCCCCAATAGAAGAAACTTACCTCAACTTGAACTGAACCAGGATATCATCCCTGCTATAACTTTATGGCAGTGAGCTCGTAACAAATGAGAAAGGCTTTTCTTTTCATCTTCCTTAGTCAGGCCCGTGGGAACGCAATTCATATTTGGTGGGTTGGTAGCTGCGAGCAAAGTAGAGGATCATTTTAGACAATGCCCTTTAGATCACTGGGAAACACCCCTATTATAAAAACAGCCCTATTTGATTGATCGATATATAATGATATCTAGATATTTAATTGATGAAGGTAATCATGAGCAAACGGCCGCTTAGGGAATTTTTGAAGAAAAAAAGCTTTGAAATCTGACAGAAATCAACGTCCTTTTCAAGTTGTTCACGATCTTTTTCTCTTATTAATCATATCGGATGGAACATTACAACTGAGTTTTTTTCTATCTTTCATAGCATTTTTCCCTAGTTTTGCTTCAACCGTGCGATTGACTCGAGCAAAGATACTTCCTTTCAAAAACTAGCGACTCAAAAATTAGAAAGAAGGTTGACCTGACCGTAAAGCGCGAAAATTGGTCTCTTCAATGAATTTCTTTTCAGTGGACAATGTTTGCCCGAGTTTAAGTCATATATTGATTTTCGTGGATTCTCCAGTTATCTACTTTCTTGGAAGATTTTTTTAGAAAAATACAGGACACATATTATCCAATAATCCCCGTTCCAAGATCTCGTTTATGTAGTTCAGAAACGGCAAAAATAAAAGTAGAAAAACGCTGTAAAATAATATTTAAAAAATCAGCTGTAAATTTCCAATCAATAAGATTAATAAAATAAAGAGGTCTGTGGATGACTTGAAAGGTATATTCATCAATTTTTTTGAAAAGTCAATTTCGATGTGTCCAAACATCTCTACAAGACGGTCTTTGATCGGTCAGTCCTAGTTTGGTATCAGAAATAAGACAGAAGGAAGATATTTGATGTGATCAAGAAGTACTACATCATCAAAGGGCGTGACGTCATTGAAAGGTGTCACATATATTCTGAACATCTTTTCATACCAGCTACTAATGATGTCATAACAAGATATCCAAGGTCCACATGAAAGCCAAAATGGCTATTTGCATTTTTTTATATATGATAATAGCAGATTATATTAACGTATCGCAATATCTTACTTGTATGAAAATCAATTAACTCAAAGAAAGACCATTGCTGTTCTTTTCCCATCCCTTCCTCTTTTGGCTTCAATGATCACAGATTGTGGAAGGATCGTTTCCAAAGAAGTCAGAAAATGTGTCAGTATTTGTGCATGATAAGTGCCCAACGAACCATCCGCCCAATGAACTTTTAAAATCTCTGGCAATGTGTAGATATTTTCCTATTTTTTCACACTCTTTCACATTAACTTTAAAGACTGTGTTTTGATTAAACATTAAGTAAACGCCTTGTTAAACTGATGTTCTTTATTTCTGGCATTCTTCCTCAGTACTTCAGTTTTGAGAGGGATATTTCCCCAAAAGCAATGGGGCTAAAGCTTACTAATATCCGTGCAAAATTATTCACCACTACCCACAACTGATAAGTTTATACACTGTTGCTGGGGTTAGATGATTCACATGTTCTGACATTTGTATATATGTACCTATTATTTTTGGATCAGTCCTAGCTGTTCTTAGTAAAAACATTTTTTTGTAGGGAGTCTTTCCAAAAATGTTTTTAGTTGAAGCTTCAATTTACAATGTATTCTTATGCTAATTTGGCCCCTTAGTTTGCGTATGGAAGCGACCACGTTTGTTTTCAGGGAATCAGCACTTCGTAGAAATCACTGTGCAAGAAAGAGCAAGAGAAATACCTTACACATTGGTCATCTATGTTTTAATTTTTTTTTTTAACTTATCACTCAACATGTTGCCAAAATCGCTGGTCAGGTGAGTGATTAATCAGACTTCTTGCATTGTTTTATCATGAATTTATAGTTCAAACCATACTAGTAGCATTTTCATCTACGTGACTCAATTTTACCACCATCTCTGCTTAGTTTACGAGATAAAAAGAAGCAAATATGGCTGGCGATGATCCATTATTTTCCCTTGAAATAGAATTCTTGTTTTCTTTGTCGACAGCTGCAGGAGGACAACCGGGTTCTTCCTATTAGCTATCAAGGGAGCAACTACCAATCAATTTTTCTTTGAACCTCACGTTCATATGATATATTGTGATTTATTCCAATCATGAGTTTGTACTGAGGCAATATGAGACCCACAATAAATTAAACAAACCACTACCGCTGCATATGACAAAGAGTCTCCATAAAATCTTCAAAAGAAGCAGAAATCGGACAAAAGATTACTTTAGGTTGGTAAGTCTTCGGCAGAGCTAGCTCAACCTTCAAAACAATAAAATTCCATTGGTCAAAGAGAAGGATATACAACCAATGCATCCCCCCGGTAGTCACCTATTGAGGTGGAAGATGGGACTTGACCTAGAGATCGACCCTCAAACTAAGAAACATGCAACGTGCACTGAAGGGAATCATACTCAACATCCCCAGGAGGGATCAAGACAGCAGAATGTATTAGAGAAAAACAGGGGTCATTGTTATTATAGGATCTATTTAAAAACTCAAATGGCAATGGGCTTGTCATGTTGCAAAACAGTCAGAGTAGCATTAGACACTACAACTCGCAACGTGGATCCCCTAAGATCAAATGAAGAACTGGCAGAAAATAAGATGGACAAGACGAATTTAGAAATCATTGGCTCAATGACGTCCTTGGGAGAGAGCAGGTGAGTCTTTGGGAAGGTCTATATCTAACGACAAACGCTAAAAGAAAACTCCTACTGCTGCTGAAGCTGATCATGAAATAACATATAAAGATGTGTATATAGTTTTGAGAAGGGTCTGTGAGGTTCAAAGACTTTTCCAGGATATTGAACTTCTTGATGGTGTCGTTACCACGACGTTCTGGTCGTCGAATAGTTCATCTGAAGAAGGCCGTAGAATTTCAACACCACAAACAACAAGGAGTTTAATCTTATATCTCTTTTACTTCCTCCCACTGCAACTAGTAATACTACTACAACTTCGTTAAGAATGTCTTTGAAATCGGAAATCACGGATATGAACGCCAGTATGGTGAACGCATCATCGAACTGTTTCCTTCTTTCTCTCATTGTATGTTGTTTTTTTTTATACAAGATCAGATTATATTGACAGAAGATTATTCAATAAATGCGATGTTTGAGTCAATACATGTGAGGAAAGAGGGAATGATGAAAAAAAAAACGAGTTATCTCGTCAAAAGCTCAGAAGTGCCGACTCTACAAGAAAAGTCACCCCGTCCTTGACACCAAACAGATGAAAGAATGATGATGATAACAAGGACGACAACGATAATGACGATGATGATTTTTTTAGGGAGTAAGTATATCCTTCCCACCGCCTTCAATAACGTAGAATGAACTTCCGCGAGAACTAGAGCATTAAAAAAACTATTTGAAGCATTTTAGTAAAGTGCGTTATCTTGCTGGTTAGAAAAGACATTTTTTTCCTTCTTTACCGAATGAAAATTTGACACCTATTTCTTTGTTCCTGGCAAAAATAAAAACGTCTTCTTTTTTTCTTAAATGTTGACAAGTTCGTAAAATATTATTTCATTATCAGAGTAAAACTTCCCCAAAGTTTTAAATTCATGTTGTCGTTATCATTTTAACACCTAATTATCGTGCAGAGGTTATTCGAAACAGCCAAACACGGATCCGCTCTTCAAAGATAAACACCGTTAAATTAAGTTAAATTAACTTACAACAAAGTCGACTTGAATGCCTTTCCAAAGGAAAATGCTATTCCAATTATTTTGGAAATGTAATTAGGAATATGTAATGGTATAATAATACACATAAGAATCAAGATAAGTAATTATGGAATAAAATGTAAGGGTAGCTATATATATGTGGATACGTATGCAGATGAAAGTGCACAGGTAAATATTTACACTCGTCCTTTTTCACCTAAGGACTGCTACGCATAATACATGACTTCATGTGTGTGATATACACTCAAACATACAGACAAACATACATACACGTACAAGTTTATATTGTACATATGTATATATTATTGTGTAGAAAGCTTTACAACTTTGAAAACACTTTCAACTCCAGAATACAGCACTTTGGTCGACGGGGAATTATACGTAAGTAAGTATACATTGCTTAGTTTGGTCCTTCTGACCATTCAGTTAGAGGGGTAAAATATCTGCTTCTGGTTCCGAAGCGAAGCTTTTGATCCTACCTCGTGGTACTGGGTGTTGTCTATAGCCACATTGAAAAATTGAGATATATATGTATATATATCATGATTTTTATATATATATATATATATTATTGTGTCATCTACAGACAGCTGTTTCGTTGTATTACAACTCTTCAGTGTGGCTATAGATTATCCATTATCCCGTTCAGTACCACGAGGTAGGATTGAAAACTTCGCTCCAGACCCGGAAGCTGATATCCTACCTCTGCACTGGGGAACTGGACGGTCAGTAAGGCTGAATTTTAAGTGATATCTTTATTTAGCTTGAATTCCCCATCCACCAGAGTGCTCGAAAGCATTGCATAAGCTTACAATGAACGAGTTACCTCACTCAAATCGTGCTCAACCTAGAATAGAAGAGCGTTAATATATATATATATATATATATATATATATATATATATATATATATATATATATATATATATATATATATAATGCAGAGTTGATATATACGTATACGTTTAGAACTGATATACACATATAAACATGCATTCCCGGACCAAATATGAAAATGTAGTTCTAATCAATTGCAATCACCACAGGATCTTGAAACTTATAGTAATCCTAGGTCTTGTTGTATATTTCAAGTACGTAAAAGCTTTCATTGGAATTAGTTACGATATTTAGGAAAAATACTGAGAGCCAAATAAGAGAACTGTTCTGTGTTCGATCACATCAAAACAAACTTCTCACAATAATCTGGCGATATTGACTTCACTAAACGATAAATAGCAATTTTCCAATGGTTGCATCGGTATTGCCATTCCCTCTTTACAAGAAACCCTAACCAGTTAGTCAGTCAGTCAGTCAGTCTGTCAGTGTCATGCAGGGCAACATCCCTCATCAATGCCAAAGGAATGGAATATTTGGGGGTCAGTGGGGGAAGAGAACATCGAAATCATGAGAGTGCTTGCACAAAGACGCGACGTAAATCCCATCATAAAACTTGTGGGGGATAACAAGAAAGAGAAGGTTATGAAACAAATCGTTGTAACTGATTTATTGGGAAGCCAGAATATGAATGGGGAAATAACTTATCAATATCTATCGATCCACACACACACACACACACACACACACACACACACACACATATATATATATATATATATATAAATATAATGGCGTAAACATTCGCTACAAAAACACGTTTATGTTTCTGCCCTCTTTGGTCTTCTTCAAGCAAATGATTTGGTTAATTTTAAATCGCTATTTAGGACGTTCGGGGGTCTATTTTCCTTTTATTCTATCTATATTTTTGTTTGTTTAGTTTTTGGTTATCGCCAATTGTAATTTTCTGTTTTATTCAGTGGGGGTGCTGTGTTGGTTGGTAATTATATATCAGAAATAATGAGGATATGTTGTAGGTACTTTCATTATCAGTATGTAGCTATTCCATCAGTTTTCTGTGTTATGTTCGTTCTCACAGAATATCTTATCCTAACTCGAATATGTTTCCAAATTAGTGTTTTCTTTTATATGACCTTAGTTGTTGGTATAATTATTCAGGGTTTGGTCTGTTTTTACACGTTTGAGATAATTGAAGAGACAACTAAGGCTGTATGAAAGATAACCCTAAGACGGGGAAACATATTTAAGTGAGAGGAAACATAAAACAAAGAACTAATGGTTTAAGTACAAACTGATAAGGAAAATGCCTACCTCACATCATCCCTAATTTTTAACTGCCAACAAGCACAACATCCTCATTGAATAAAACAGAAAGAAAAAACATAACAATCCCTAACAAACCATTAAACGAAAAAGGAAAAAAAAGGAGATATATAAATAGGATCTAGTGTTATATTATTTTATATTATGTTGCATTCCTGATTTGTAATATATATATATATATATATATATATATATATATATATATATATATATATATATATAATATAATTAAATGATTATGTCATCCACAGACAGCTGGTCCGTCGTATTAAAACTCTTCAGTATCCATTATCCCATCCAATACCACAAGGTAGGATTGAAACCCTCACCTCAGACACAGAAGCTGGCATCTCACCTCTGCCCTACGTAGAACTAGCCAGTCAGTGAGATTGAATTTAAGTGATATATTTACCCCCGCATATATTCCTCACCCAACAGAGTGCTCTATTCCTATGTTGGAAGAGCATAGCATATGTATTTGTGTACGTGTGTGTGTTTGTGTGTGAGTGAGCCTGATGTTTTGATAGTGGTCTATGTTTGAATATAATTCTTTTCGTGTTTTCTTCAGGTTTCATGCCCACAAACATAAATATGGATATTTGAACACACGCAAACATGTATACATTATATAAACAGTTCAATTTAGTAACTCAAAAGAAATCAACATGCAATCAATTTTCTTTGGCAGCATATCGTGTTGGGAGCGATCAATTAGAGTAGGAAGAACAGGTGATCGATGGATAGGACTTCGGCAGTATCTCAATTTCTAAAAAACAGACGGACACAAAATGAGGAATTAGTTTTGCATTTATGTAGATTGCAAATAGAACACACCTCACGAAAAAAATAACTTTTTCCTGAAGATAAGGAACGAAAGTGTAATGAGTCTGATAGTTACATTCGTGTGGTTTATACAAATGATACGCACGTAGCCAGTCAGCCAGCCAGACGAGCTTAAAAACTGAGAAAAACTTATATTTACAGTTTTGATGATAGTTTCCTCCTATAGTTACTAATATCATTTTCTTTATTTCGTATACATACACCAGTGAGCACAAACACACGTACGATTACAACCCTATATATATACACACACACACACACACACACACATATATATATATATATATATATATATATGTGTGTGTGTGTGTGTGTGTGTGTGTGTGTGTGAGTGTGAATGGATGTTTGTTGTAGTCGGGTTGGAACAATCAAAATAATATCATCCATGTTTTTTTCTTCTGCAAGCCCCGAGCCTAAGATGGACGATCGAATGACTATCCCACCTGGAGATATTTTTCTTTAAACTAAAATTGTTTACCTTGTATCCGTCCTCTATCCATCGACACAAGATAATTTCTCTCTGCATGTGATATTGCCGATACGTGCGAGGCTTGAAAAAATATACAAAAAAACAAAACGTATATTTTCAGAAAATATAATAAGATGGATTTGAATCAAGTTTAGCGTCTGTTTATAAAAATTACTCCACGCAGTCGTAGCAGTCGTAAGGGCATATTGCAAAACAGGACAGAAAATAATCTCTATAGTGAATAAATTGTTCGATGGAGATGTTATTTCTTTAATGAAAAATATCTGGGGGCCATGAACGTTAGTTAGGATAATGAGGAGATGATTTGAAACTGGGCGGTTTTGAAGATTACCAATATGCCGTTGGGATTTTCGATTGAAACTGGTCGCTGTTGGAATAAAGACTACAATTTGTAAGGAAGAACTGAAAATTATTTCCTGCGAGTGATTAAATACTCATATTTGCTAAAATCAAACTATTTATGTCTCTCCTTCTTTCTTTCTCTCTCTCTCTCTCACACACACACACGCACACACACACAAATATATATATATGAATATATACACATATATAAAATGAATTATCGAGGGAAATCGCATGAAAATTGCAGAGAAGCATGAAACAAAACTCAAACGAGAATTCCATAAGAATATATATATATATATATATATATATATATATATATATATATATATATATATATATATATATGTATATATATATATATGTTTGTATTGCGGATGTGATGCAATCCAAATGAATGTTGATGAAAATGACGATTGGAAAGTGGAGAAAAAACTCAATAGATAAGTGTTACGCCTCAATATTTTCATTATTTAGTGAGCATGTTCTAATGCATTTCGACGGGAGTCAGCCATCCTCAGAGATAATATTTGCGACGGTTCACTGAAACATTATTTCGCTGTTTACACGTTCGATGCTGAATAAGGAAATGGGTATATTTTTGTGTTGTTTCGATGGTTAGTAGGAGTAGGGAGTAGGAGGGGAAGCGTTTGTATTTTTGTCGATGTGAGTAGCATTTGGTTTGGAATGAGACAGAACTGACAGGCGGGGTCACAAAGTGTTTGTTCCCTGTCCGTTGGTATTTGGCTTGCCTCAGATAAGAAGGGTAGTGAGAAGAGAAGGGAGGGGCTAGAATGGTTATTTTCCAGGAAACAATAGCATGGAGAGGTAGTGTCTGTGCGAGGACAACGTCAAAATCTACATCAAAGTGACACCAAAACCTAAAAAAAAAAAAGAAAAAGAGAATATACAATCATAAGAGAGCCTTCAAACTAGATGAATAGACAAACACCCTGGTCGAACACAGAAACATACGTGACCACTACTTAAGCATTCACCAAGCCCATCTTAACAAGAATATTTACGCCCATTCGACAAACAGATGCATTGAAGTAGCCTTTTTATCCCAATGCAATACGTTCGCACAAAGATATGGTCACTTTCAGATTACAAGCCTTCTGAATGTACTGATCTCAAAACAGAACCACGTATATACCATACATTGCAACAGCATACAAAGTATTGGCCAACAGTCTATTTGACAAAACAGTTCAAGCATACATATAAAACCCCTTTAAGGAAAGTAAAAAAAGTCTCACCTACCATTAACCAAAAGGATTGAATAAAATCTGCACATACGAACACCTATCCATTGCATGTTAGACACCACTCTTCTATCATATAATTTAAAAAAAAATCTTTTCCTGAGAAATCTCGGATAAGCCAAACACCAAATGTTACTCTCATTTACATAGATACAAACGCCTCCCATCCTGCTCCTACTAAACAACTGAGCAACCGAGATATATCCCCGTTTCTCTCTTCAATATCTAAGATATAAACAGCAAAATATTTTCTGTGAAACGCTGCAGATATTTTTCTCTGAAAAAGATAGCTGGATCCCATCGAAATGCATTGAGCATGCCAACAAAATAATGAAAGAAAGTTGAGATGTGACACTTATCTCTTGAGTTTTTCTTTCCAGCTTCCAATTGTCATTTTCATCAATACGTATATATATATATATATATATATACGACGGACAAGAAATTTTTTTCAATATTTTTGTTAGGTTTCCTTGTCTGGATGTAATGTAAGCTAGTATTGTCTAAATGATAGACACGTTCATAAACATGAAATGCTGAAAAAAAAAAGTTAACCAGACATGTATTGACGTGGGATTACTGCCTGAATACACAATGTATATGTATAAATTATTGTAAATATCGATACCTCTTTCTCTCCCTCCCTCTCAATATATATATATATATATATATATATATATATATATATACCACAATATAAATCAGGAATTCAATATAACATAATATAATAGATATTCGATGTATGATGGGTCTATTTCATAAAGTGATCTATACATTTAACATTAAACATTAATTCGATTCAAGACAGAGCTTAAGATATAATGGAGTAATGATTTGCTACTCAAACACGTCTATATTTCTGCCCTATTGGGGCTTCTTCAGGTGAAGGTCCTGTCAACACGTGTGTATTAAAGTATCAATACAAAAGGTAAGTATTTAATTTCTCATCAGGGTAGATCTTCCTCTCGTACGTCTGAGTGGACCATTATATTAGCCTTACAGGTTTAATTCTACTGGTAGATAGGTAATAGTTTTGATAGGACATACCTATCCCTTATTTTAGATATTATACTGACTTGGTCAAGTAATGGAAAAGGGTCCACAGAGGTTGCTCCTAGGTAGTGAACATGTATTATTCAACTGGATCATTAGTTTTTTGTCGGTTGGAAGGATTTTTAACTTTGATAGTTTTGAAAATGGAACTGTTTTTTAAAAATCTACGCAGGATCTATATAACTGGTTGTAGGGGGATATTTTCATCTTTGCTCATTCAGCTTTGTGGTCTGGTTATTTTCAAAAGACTTGGCGTCATGCTCTCTTCTAACGGCTGGTGTTTGGGGAGGGTTTGAAATAAGTTCCTCAAAAAGTAATCCTGATAACGTTTCAAACTTATTTGTTGAAATCAAGAAGAACAAAAGTATGGAGTTAGTGACAAATCTAAAAAAAAAAACCCTTCCTAATCCGGGGGGGGGGTGCAAGATGTAAGCAATCAATTCAGGAACTTCCCAGAAGTTTCACCATGCAACGTGAAACAAGCCATCTAACAAACAAGCAAAAAAGGAAAGGCCCCTGGACCAGACAACATCACCATCGACCTGCTCAAAACTACTGGCGAGGTCATTATTTGGAAACTAGCCATTTTATTCAACTACGCCTAAAAAAGTAAAGTCCAAGAAAATTGGAATACTGCAATCATAACACTATTAAATAAAGAAGGAAACCCACAGGACCTCAACAACTCCAGACCAATAAGTCTACTTTACTGCATCTACAGACTATTCACCAGAGTTTTCACCAACCGAATCATCAAAACACACGACGAATACCAAACAGGGGAATAAGTTGCTGAAGCTATTCGATCATGGACCTTCATCCGATTTACCGACTAAAAGAGAAAGCAGCAGAATATAAAATACCACTTGCATTAGCATTTATAGACTTCAATAAAGCCCTCTACTCAGTAAAAAGTCATCTATGCTATCACTTTACGAGGTGTGGTCTCTGTATATGTCAGGGTATTGCACCATATATATCGTACTAGCAGCTCTTTTATCTGGTTACTTGAAGACTTAGGACCATTTCAGCTCCCAAAAGTGGTAAGACAAGGCGATACCAGCTCACCCAAACTCTTTATAGCCTGCCTCGAGATGATCTTCCGAATATGCAGAATATGAGATAACAGGACAAACTGGACTGGTTGAAAAAAAAAGGCTCTACAACGCACATGAGAGATATATATGGCGGATCTAGGAGAAGGTAATGTCCAAAGATGGCCGATAGAAGACTGATATATATATATATATATATATATATATATATATATATATATATATATGTATATATATATATATATATATATATATATATATATATATATATAATATGCCTCTAGTTACAACTTGGCATAACACTTCGGTTCAAGAACGGTAAATTAAGTTTAAGGACACACTGGATTCAGCTGATCACTGCCTTTATTGAACAAAGTCGTTCATAGTGTAGAGTAAAGTTTAACGGTAAAGAGGATAGAGAGTTTGTAGAGTCATAAAATAAAATATCACAGGATTAAAAAAAAAGCAGATTCTTTTTCAAACAGGAATCGCGCCGCTTGATAATGATGATGATTAAATTATTGATAAATAGTATTAAATTAAACTTCATTGGTATTTATTCTTATCTCCTTGAAAATACGTAATTACTTTCAAACCATGAAAATACGTAATCACTTTCCGAACACAAGAATGCGTAATTACTTTCCGAAGACGGAAGTATATAGTTACTTTCTGAACACGTTGATACTTAATTACTTTCCGAACATGAAAATACGTAAGTACTTCCCGAACACAAAAATACGTTAGTACTTTCCGAACACAAAAATACGTAATTACTTCCCAGAAACGAAAATACGTGATTACTTTCCGAACACAAAAACACGTTAGTACTTTCCGAACATGAAAATAGGTAATTACTTTCCAAACACGAAAATGTACAATTACTGTCAGAACACGAAAATACATATATCCTTTCCGAACACGATAATACATAATTTTTTCCAAACCAGGAATACGTAATTAATCTCAAAACACGTTAATACTTAATTACTTTCCGAACATGAAAATAGATGATTACTTTCCAAGTACAAAAATAAATAATTACTTCCCGAACACGAAAATACTTAATTACTCTCAGAACACTACAATACGTAATTACTTTCCGAACACTAAAATACTCCATTACTTTCCAAACATGAAAATGCGTAATCTCTTCCCGAACACAAAAATACGTAATCACTTTCCGAACTTCCAAACGTAATTGTGTTTCAACTAAATCATGTGCAGATTTGCAAATCGATGAGTCACATTTTTTTTTGAAAAGTTAAATCATATGAATTTTGTGTAATATCAAAATGTATGCATTACTTCGTTTAATTCCTCATCTGAAAAGATGTAAATGGGTTTTATATATTCTAGATGTGTATGTGAGCTCGTGCGCTGCGGGGTGTGTCCGTGTGTTAGATCAAAAGCATCTTAGCTAAGTGGCGATTTATCAGACTGACGGATATTTACTATAGGCGAGGTTGGTGTACGTTGAAGAGGATAGATAGATGGAGAAGATGTAATAGAATTGGTGAGCTTTGATGGGAAGCGATAGAAAGTTACTAACAGAGTACGATAGAAAGATATGGAAGGAAAAGAGAGCAATCAGCATGAAAGGGAAGACTTGGAATCGAACCCAATCACTCAGAGCAGAGGCCCTGTCCGCCTCTTAGGGACCGGTATGCATGTCTGTCATGGTTTTGGCTAATTGACCGAACTTATTGTCTCCCTCTTAATAGTTGAAACGACTGTGTTGATGATTTGGAATAGCTGGTGAGCGTGTGCTTACGTGTATAAGAAGAAGGATAATCATATATATATATATGTAGAGAGAGAGAGATCGTGAGGAACTGCAGGCAGATGTAACAGGAAAAGAGAACTACTTAAGAGAAATTCCATTTAAACGTCCATTTAACTCAAATTGCAACTATTTAAGGAATAAAATGTTTTGAAACTCATCAATATGCCGTTGGGATTTTAAATTGAAAATCCTCGCTGTTGGAAGATGTACCGCTATTTTGCAAGGGAGAAATATAGCAAATGATTTCCAACGCGTGATTAAATACTCGTGTTTGCTAATATCGAACACTTTAACTCATATACATATATATATATATATATATATATATATATATATATATATATATATATATATATATATATATATATTATAGGTGTATGTGGGTTTATGTGTTCGTCTGTGATACTATAAAAAATATCTAAGTATGGGTGCAGCAAAACTAAATTTGACATGCTTATTCAATGGACCTGGGGTAAGGGGAATGTTTGAAACAAAAAGTTACGGGAAAAATATCTTTCGATGCGTATATAGATGGAAGTTCTATTTACAATGTAAATTTAGTACCAAAGTGGAACCTAATTCTCGGCCACGTACAGATCATCTTATTTTATATGTTTGTAAAAGATTCTGTAAGGGTTGTGAACTGAGAGGTAAATCCAACCTTCAAGAAATAAAAAATGAAGGATACTTATTCTCAGATCAAAATTGAATGAGTCCAACGATAAGTCAACCATCAGGGTAGTAGCAACAGAAAGACGATGAGAGGGAGAACGAGGAGAACAGGGAAGAGGAAGAAGGTTGGGAAGCGGACTAGCAAGTAATATTTCTTTGATTCAACTTTTAGTTTACTAGTAAAATATTGTGATATGAAATATTCTGCAAATTTTGATATAAAATTACCTGTAAATGGTTATTTTTGGTGGTTTTTTTTTTCGGTCAATTTAGACTTTTTTCTATTTCATCATCATAAGCAACTTGTAAAAAATCATCAGAAAAGATTTTACTTTATCACACCATCTTACACTTCTTAATGATGTCAAACCTGTTCCTTCCTTCTCATTTCGGTTGTTTAAAGTACCGATAGACAGACTGAATAGTTTATTATAAATGATGTGGTAATCATAGCTCACTGCTTAACGCTATTCTCACTTTCTTTCTGCCTGTCTTTGAGAAAGCAATGGAGTAGCTTGGAACAGCTACCTAGAGAATCAAGTTTTCAGTGGAATAATCCATTGCTTAAAATTGTGGGTGGAATATATTATCCTTGTGGCCTTTAAATAGAAAATTCTTGGATTACGTACGGACAACAAAAAATCACTGTCAATTTTATGAATAGAGATTCAAGTAAGGAGAATATCTATTAGCTTAGGCCTGATCAGGCCGTCCTTTGATTGGAATGATCTCTGTCCTCAGACAGGTAGCGAAGCTAAGGGGTCGTTTAGCAAGTTTAGCAATGACTGGGTCATCATCTTCACCGTAACCCTGCTACGGGTAACAGATGGATACTATGTCTTGCCTGTGGGGCAACCCATGATTTCTAGCCTACAAATCCAGTGAGGCCGATGCTATTTCACCTAGAGCCGAGTAAAGGGAAGATTCATGCCTTTCCTAAAGGTATAAGGTAGGTGCAGCAGGGGTTTGAATTCAGGACGCCCACTTGATTACCCTGGTCGCTATCATAAGTGACCGTACCTCGTAAGAAAAGAAAGGAAATTAATTTATCTGACGTGCTGAACCACACAATAGCTTTGGCATTTGTCTAAGGACGGGGACCATTCTAACTGTTCCATAAGTAAAACTAAGTAGGTTCTAGTTAATTCAATGAATTGAATAAGTAAATATAATTCAATAATTGAATAAGTAAAGGAGATTCGTCGAATTAAGGGCGTTTACTTCTGGTCGGGAATTTGGCTTCAATTCGATTGACGCTTGATTTACGACTTAAGAGATGAGTTAATGCCAACTGTACACTTAATGAACCCCCACTCCCATATCACCTGTGAGTATATTTAATGACAGGCTCTGTACGGGATACTTTGACCGTTTCTATTATGTTACTTAATTATTGCCCATTTAGGAAAAGAGATTAGTTCCCCCTAAACGGATGAAAAGAAAGGTAAAATGGCGATTACATGTCTCTTAAGATAGATAGAAAGATGGATAGAGCTGATGAAACGTTCCTGTTTCCTCAATCTCTGTCTGTCTTTTTCTCTATCTCTCTTTACTCTTTGTCTCCCCCATCTCTCTCTCTCTATACACACACACACACACATATATATATATATATATATATATATATATATATATATATATATATAATGAAATGAACAGGGCCACGCCTGTTGTTATACTTACTGATCCCTTACTGTCAAATACGTAAGCCAAGTTTCAAAAAATTAAAAGATGTGTAGTATAAAATGACATCCATGTTCATAATAATAATCCCTTTATATAAGAATTCGAACTAGATGTATAACATAAGCGATGTATTAAATTCATAATTGAAAAGAGGGTAATGTTTGATCAACACTGATGGTAAGTCATGTTTTGCTTTTAGAGTTCCCAAAACGGTCACATGGTAAACAACTGATGATTAGTACCATGATAAAAAGTATATATATATATATATATATATATATATATATATATATATATATATATATATATATATATATATATATATATATCAGGAAAAACACAGAATATTACATATTTACATAAATTGCGTAAACAAATGTTGGGAAATATGTGACTGAAGTGACACAAAAAATAGTGTTTGAAGCTTTAAAGTTTTCCAGAGTGTGTGTATATATATATATATATATATAAATTAACTGAGGAGGGTGAGACAGACTCAGGAGTGAAGTGTATGGAAGTTAAGTTTATTTATCACTAATGGTCGAGACATGTTTCGGGAGGTATTCCCATCTTCGGTAGTTTACGTGCGTGAGTACTTTTAGAGGTTATAAGTTTGATGTGGAACAAGAGTCTACCATCACGAGCTTTGCTTTGTGAGCAAACAATGGTATCCAATCTGCTAGCATATATATATATATATATATATATATATATATATATATATATATATATATATATATATATATATATATATATATAAACTGTATTTATGGTGATAAACTCGGTATTTGATGATTTGAAATGAAGCGTAAATAGATAGATATTTAAAGTCTTGTTATTAGTTGATCACTTTCATACCATTGTGATCGACGTTATACATGTTGAAATTTTCTGTCCTTTAGCTTTATCAGTACAGTCAGTGCACATGATACATATAAAAATAGCCAGCCAGCCTGACTAACTTGGTTTGACAGTTTTGGTGACAGATTTGGTTGATAGTTCCCAAGAGGTCTGGTTATTCACACACTAAAAACCGTCAGTTGGCCAAAGTTTTCGACAACATGCTGTGTTTGGGGTGACCATTCAAAGAGCTAGGAGAGGTGTGACCAATAGATAACTCACATCACCTACCTTCTGTTGTATTATCACCTGTCCCTGTTTTCAAAAAATAGTTTGGATTTTTTTACTTGATTTGCAGTAAGTATCAGAATCTTCTACCCTCGAAGTTCATTAGTGCAGTCGGTTGGCGTGACCAGGGGTCATTAAAATCAACCCAACAAACCCACACAGTGGATCAGACAGAAGAGAGGGGCAGGATTGAGAGAGAAGGAAAGAGGGATGAAGGAAGGAAAAGAAGAGGAAAATAGAAAAAAGAGAAGGGGAAGGAATATCGTAGAGGAAAAAAAATTTAAATTCATGGCATTTGGCTTTAGAATAACAATCTGGTATCCCTCATCAGAAACTTGTCAGCCCTAGATCAGAAGAAAAAGAAATTGACCCTGCGTGTCACATACACGCATACATATGTTATCAGCTGGATAAAATCAATAAAAAAGTTGAAAAAAAAACAGACCCAAACTTTTTTGACGCTTCCTAATAGGGAGCCTTATTTCACGATTTGATGGCTAGTCGATTATACGAAACACACAGCCATCTCCCTTCTACATGGCTTAAAACACATTAAGTTCTTCCCCCAGGTAGCTGATTCATAAACATTTGTAATAGGAGATTTCCATCACGTAATTTGCAGAGTGATTAAATGTTATCTGGAAAGAAACTCAACTTGCCTTAATTTGGTCTCTGGGGAGCAATTTAGAAAACCACATCAGCAATGTAGTTTTAGGCCTCATCGATTTTATTTTTTTTAAACGATTTCTTTAATCAACGACGAATCAGTTCTTTCGAAATCAAATCATTAGACAGAAAAGTTGAAAATATACTTCGAATAGAGAAGAAGGAAAACTGGTAGCGATGATGCAGAGGGTAGTAGCAATAAAAAATAATCAGACTAACAGTTACTGAAGTCGCTGAAAGATGGATTCTACTTATGAGATACGTGTGTGTTGAAAGATCTAAATATAAACCGTTAGTCCAAACTGGATTTGGAGATACGCACGAGCAAGTCTGTCAATTATAGCAGGGATTAAAGTGGGATCGGTTGGCCAATCAAAGGTCCCTTACCAAGTAGTAGGGTTCGTTTAGCCAATCAAAGGACAGCTGAAGAGAAGCTGTCCTTTTTTTTCATTTGTACAATTTTAAACAAAAATGCCCTGCCGCTAGATGGGAGTATAAGAGGGTTGTGGAATGTATCAGTTACTCAGCATTAACTGGCAAAGCAGCTTGAGTGTAGATAGGGAAGTCAGTGTCGGTATTCTT
This sequence comes from Thysanoteuthis rhombus, assembly GCA_963457665.1. NCBI lineage: Eukaryota > Metazoa > Mollusca > Cephalopoda > Oegopsida > Thysanoteuthidae > Thysanoteuthis > Thysanoteuthis major. The sequence goes on along the minus strand of OY735236.1, from coordinate 5,850,838 downwards.
TTGTCTCTTTGTATTTTGTTTTGTTTTTTTTAGCTGATCTTGTGAATTCAATGAGGTTGTTCAAATCACAATGGCTTTTTTCCGGAAAGCATGTGTTTTACAACTCTCAGATCATATCAGTCCTTTCAAGAGATTTTGAATAATGCCCTTATTTTGAAATACAAATATATCGATCAGTGCAGTTGATACGTTCCAAATTGCCTGCATTGTTCAAGACCTTACTATATCTTATTCGATTCATCAACTTATACCTAGTTTCATTTATTTGTTCGGCAATACCTTGATCGAGTATTGTTTGACCAACGCGAATCATATTTAGCGAAAAAAAAAAAACTATTATGATGCAGCATTGCACAAAAAGTACCCGTATGAAGGGGCACCATTTATTTAATTTAAAACGCCGAAATACTGCACATGAAACAATTATAATCAATCACTAAAAAAACAGAGAATGGTTGATTTTTGTCAATTTTTCGAAACTATACCTGGATCCCCGCTCGCAGTGAACGTGATTGCCTCTTTTACGTTTACAGTTTTGCGGCAGTTAATGGTTGAATTGAAAATAGGAATAATGATTATGAAATGTGACTTACCGAACTCGCTTTTACATTTCATATATACTTATATACTTATAGGAATTATGCATAATCGTTTTTGGAATTATGCATAATTGTCATTCTTTTTTTTCTCAAATTGACATTTCAAAAATATGTCATGTACTCTTTTCAGTGGGAAGAAGCACTCCTGAGGGTACTCATAACCGGTAATAGGCACAGCTAATAAAACACTGAACTAATGAACCGCTGAGAATTTAGCAGAATTAATGATGACTGCTAACTGTTGAACTTGTATGATATCAATTTAGCTTTAGTTTGTTTGTTTTTTTGTTTAAAACTCCCAGGAGCTGAAATTTTAATGTGTTACAGCTTAGACAAAGAGCTTTTCAAAATATATAACACACCGACATCAGATGATGAGCGAGATGTACATAAGTAATCAAATGAACGAATGGAATTAAGCCTTAGTTTACATCCAACTCTATTATTTAAAGCTTAATGTTTAAACCATGACATATTAATATTCAGGCTCCCTAGGCTCATTTTTACAGGTTTTAAGAGCAAAAAAATCAATCGAATCTAAATTCATATAATAAAATTTAGCTGTTAACTCTGCTTCTGCTAAATTTTTTGCAGTTTATCAATTAAGCCTTTTTGTAAGCTGGGATTTTTTTACGTATCCACCGAGCGAACCATTACACTATCTGAGCGAAGTACATGGCACGTGAGGCAATTGGTTATATTCCACGTACGATATGTGGGTGCCGATCATTGTTTGCTAGCGTTTGCCTATTTACGTGGTTGGTTTGCTAGCCTGACACTCAACATGGACTGCCTTACAAAGCTGATGGGATCCGACTACCCTGTTATCTATCTGCAGACAGTAGGAGATGTACAATATGCTTTTCTGAAGGGAATTATTGCTAATCGAAACGCAAACTGTCCTGTCCAAAACTTAATCATATTTGATTGAAAAGTAAGACTTGATCATTTTTATTTCAATCTTCGTTACGCAAAGAAAAAATTTAAAAGTACAGAAAAACTGACAGATTCCTGTTTGGTATGCCACCATTCAGCTTAACACAATCTGCTATAAAGAAAACATGAGGAAATGGTTGAAAATCGGATAAGGGAAGCACAAAAATGTCAACATGATTTTAGGCTTTATCTCCTTATTCGAATCTTATTCACCCTAATCAAGTTTTCTGGGGGAAGGGTTGATAAAGTACTATCTTCCATTGTACCGAAAGTTGGAATTACAAAAGTGAATTAGCACCAAATATTTTTAGCCCATTTGTGCGTCCATAACCGATTCCGACAATGTTCAACCATTATAAGAACACAAAACGAAAGAAGTCAATCATCTAAAATTTTCCAATCGTCAAAAGTATGCAGTATCGATTGAAATTTCAACTGATCACCGGATAGTGGAGAAGAACATTATCCTTATAGTTATGTATCTAAATGGGATAAACTTTCCCTATTGAAAATTGTCATTCTTCACCAATTTGCACTTGTAAATAGAACAAGCTCCAATTTATACGATTTTTTGATACATGTTGAATATTTCTCTTTCAAGTCAACAAAATGAATTATATTTATCACGTTTACACGGAAGACAGTCTTTATTATGTAAACGGATGAATAAAGATATATACCATAGGGAATTAACAGTTAACAGTTTTGGTTTGGGAGATTGTTCTCCTGCTTATTTGTACAGTCCTCACCGATTGTTGTATTAATCAAAATGTTTTAAATAATTCGTCATTTTTGCTTAGAGACAAAATGTATATATAATTTTTTCTATTCAAACGTCAGTGGTGTTTTTCTAATAATGACTCAGCTCGTTTTTTAATTTTCTTTAAAGTCCAGAGTCCAGAATTATTATTATGGCTACAGCTGCCATAACGTTCATGAAGTGTATTCATATTTCATGATTTCAATGGTATTTTTATTTCTAACGAATCGGATGAATCCCGTTTTTGTTTTTTTCTGCCAATAATATTCGTTGTTTTTTTCCATTGGTATAAATATTTTTGTTATCTTTATATCAGCGTTGAAGGTATGCATCGACTTGCAAGGGGCACTTTTTTCTTTTGGTAGCATATAAGCCTCTGCTGATACCCAAGCTTCGCTTCTCTTCACTCACTCAATGGGATGAAGACACTTTTTTTTACAGAAATATATATATATATATATATATATATATATATATATATATATATATATTGTAATTTTCTATATATACAATATGAAAATTGGTGTAATCACCTTTCGTCTGAATAAAAGTAAGAGTGGAGTTTGACCGTGCAACAACCAAGCTTGTCTTGTTTCTCTTCTTTTTCATCCTGAAACCAAATGCAGGATCATTGGGGCACCGAGGATGATGTTTCAAGGATGAGATAGCATAACAAAGTCCAATTCCTCTTCAGGCTGGTTTAGAATCAGAGTTGTTCATCCACTAGACTGGTTACCAACCGTAGCTAGAGAGACACAAACACAATATGTCTCAAACGGAGTTAGAACTCGACGGATGGGTTCCACTCATCTGGTCTTCAAACCGTCCCACCACTGTACAATCAAAATATTCCGTTTTACAGATCTTGATTTTTTTGGTGTGGTTGGTGAACATTAATGTCTAGTGGCTAGCGTTCCATGAGGTAGAATCAAGGATAACTCAGTGCTTTGAACTTTTGAATCATTTCACTGATTCAATAGAATTCAATCATTCAAATATCCCGGGACATTTTTCGCTATATTCTTCACAATGGGTATGCCAACACTGCCGGGCAGGACTGTAGGGAATTCGTGCAGGAATGTGACCAGGGGCGCCTGGAGATACACACATACACTCGCAAAAAGACACTGGCGAGCAAAGAGAGAATAATCTGAAGCCAACTTGGTCTGGTTTGCAATTAGTAGTGCAACTGTGATTCGACAATCCATGAATAGACGGATGTAATTGTTGAAAAAAAAGATAAGAAATTCTCTTTGTTTTATTTAATCTATGAATCGATTGGTCTAATTATATTTAATTCATTTTGACGTTAAATCACATGAAAATAAGAAAAATTATTGATGTGTTATTTAACAACGATAAATTGAAAAAAAAAGGAAAATTTCATAATATTTTTCGTAATTGTTCGTTGAATAAGCGATTACTTCATGTTTTCAACAAATTATGACTCTTGACTAAATTCCGATTGTCTACTTTTACCAGTTACGTTGAAATTAAAAACATCTTGTTTATTCACGTTAAACGGACACTGTTTAGATAGTAGTTGTTTCCTTAGAAAGCTTCGTACTTACTTTTCTGTTCAAGTGTGTATTTCCTTTTGGGGTTTATACACATTTGGATAATTCCATAAACAAGGCCAAAATACAATAGTTCCATAAATATGCCTTCATTTGCCTACGAAGCAGTTAAGATAAGGTTCACTGATTTTAAAACAAAACAACCAATATTGTCATTCATTTCTCTAACATATATATATATATATATATATATATATATATATATATATATATATTGAAGAGACAATTGTTTTCTGGAAGAATTCCATGGATGATTTGATTATTGAAAAATCGTCCACGAGAAGATTGAGTTTCAAGACGACTGCTCTAATGCACTCACCTAACCCATTGAAGGATCGATGCCCGCTTCCATTAGCTTTACCTTTGAACATTTTTGAAGTAGATTGTAACCTTTCATTACGTGAGGCAAAGTCGGTCAAATTTAAAAGCATCACTTACCGAGAAGTTAAACTGAGACTGGGACCCCACATGTTTGGCTCAAGTTCTGTAATCAGGAGGAGTCTACGAGGAATTGTTATCGCAGACCGTCCATAACACCGAAAGAGTTTTTGATTTCCCCAAGGAACACTTTCTTTGTCCTTTTTAATTGAACGTTCAGGAAAATGGCGTCTCAGATTTTGGTTTGAATTCGTGCTGTTTCAACAATATTCAGAACCTGTATTCCTATGTGTAACAAAAATGGTTCGAAATGTTTGGTTTGTATAATGATTTGAATTTTAGGAATTGAGAAAAAGAAATGTACAAAAAAATTGCAAAAGGAAAAAGAAAATAAGCAAGGAAAAAGAAAAAAGAAATAGCAGCAGATGAATAAAAGGAATTTATTTTCTTTGATTATTCCATACTTGGAGAGAAAGTCTGAGAGAGAAGATTGAAAATTGTGGGAAGAAAGTCAGGTTGCCCTAGGATCCAACAGCACTCAGACTCCTATTTCAACTGAAGATGACTACTTTGACATTTGTTTCGTACAGGTTGGTCCTAAAATCTTTGTGTTCATTTGGAAGTTAATAATCCCAGATGTACAAATGTTAAAGCTATGCCGTAAACGTTTTATAAAAACCTAACTTTTTAAAATGACTCCCTATTAATCCAATCAATATCATGTTGATTATTATGTAATAACCTATTTTCAATGAGCATCAGTGATTAAATAAAGATGTCTTTCCAAACAAGTGAATCGACAGAGGTGGACTGATTCTAAGCCACTCAGTTCTTCTGATTTTACTTCATTGGATTTTTGTCATAGGGTCATGTCAAAACACTTGTCAAAACCAGATTATTCTTATGATGAACCCAAAGCCAAGATAACAAATGCAATTCAATCAATCACAGAACAGCAGCTAAGTAATGTTTTCATTGAGTTTGAAAATTAGTTTGATCACTATATCACAAATGATGCCGGTTATGTTGAAGATTGAGAATTGAACTGTACTTTGACGAAAACATTAAAACGTATGTCTTCATGTGTTATTTACTACATAGTTGTCTTATTCGTATATTTTGAGTAATGTAGATTTTCAAAGAGTGCAAGGACTTTGGGACCGACCTGTATGTATAATGAATTGTAAAAAATATAAAAACATAGATTTTAGTTTGAATGTATTTATCTTTTTAAAGGAAGTAAAACCCCATGTATCTCAGATAAATTTCTAGTTATGTAAAAGTAGTAAGTTTTGCTCAATCAACGAGAAAGCTGGTTACCAATCAGTCGGTCGTGATTTCAAGATGAAAGATAACCCCCTTAATTTTGGTTAAGATTGTTATTCTTGTTCTTGTTCTTGTTACAGTGGAAAAACAGAATCAACTTCAGACTTTGCACTGGAATTTGACAACATTAAAATGAAGACAGTGTAAAAGAAATGTACTTTTTCGTAATTCAAACATATTACATTGTAATACATGAAAAGTCCTTTTTACATCACGGATAATAATGCAGAAAATGACAGATTTATCAATTTGATTGGATTTCTGCAAACTCGATGAATATAGAGATATAATTCATTATTGGTCGAAGTTTTTCAGCCCTTAGCATCAATGATGTCTACTCAAGAATCAGGACTGATTTGAATTAGTGTTTCAACGAGAGTCCATTCCTGATCGTAATATAAAGTGATTTGAAATGTTAAGCTTATATAATGATTTGAATTCTAAGTATAGAAAGAAAAGAAGGGTTAATGTTTCTAACCAGATGCTAACCAAAATATCAGAGAATATGACTGTCCTAATCTGGACGACTCCTAGAATGAGCTCTATTTTCTGTAACAGGTCAACTAAACTACGAAAGATGATTCACTTCTGACCATGGACTCAACAGACGTTTTGCAACCATTGCAAAATTATTGTGTTCACGAAGGTTAGTTACCTGAAAAAAAAGCAGTGAAGGATGAGTCTAAAGAGTTTTGTTTCAACCATTTCCAGCAACTTTGATAATGATAATATCCCTTCCTAGCATGAATAAATCATCGTATCCCTCGCATGTACCATGAACTGATTACGCTAAAAAAATTCTAAAATTATCTAAAACGATAGGTCTTTTATTAAGAATTATCTTGATAAAATAGATCTTTCATCTAAAATTATCCTAAATATACAGTCACAAGATTTTGGCGTTACTGGTACCAAAATGACCATAGAAACAAAAAACAAAAACAAAAACCACAAAAAACAAACACTTTTTAGGAAATAAATACTTCGAAATCTAAATTGTCTTTAGTGGTGTACTCATCTGACTTCCAAGATTGCCGCCCTAAAAATCTGACCATGAGCGCCCAGACACACATAAAGGCACAGACGAGCGAAGTGAAAGGGGTCTGAAGTCCACTTGGCTTGTTGATCGGGCGAGCAATTTGTGGAACTACAGTGATTCGACATTAGATTGTTCTAGGATATTGACACTCATTTTCCGCTGTATTCTTCACAATAGGTATGCTAACACTGCCGGGCAGGGCTCAGGGGTATCCATACAAAAATGTGTCCTAGATTGGCCTGAGGGATACACTCGGACACTGTCAAGAAAAGAGAGAATAATCTACAGCCCTCTCGATTTGTTGATCGGGCGGGTCATTTGTGGGGCAACAGTGTTTCGATAACCTGTGAATAGATTGGTGTTATTGTTAAAAAAGATAAAAATAAGAAATACTTCTTGTTCCATTTAATCTGTGAATTGATTGGTCTAATTCTATCTAATTTATTTTTAAGTTGCATCGCATAAAATAAGAAATAAGAATTGATGTGATATTTAATGGAAACTGAACTAATTAGTTCTAAGTGTAGAATAAACTATAATTCATAACGTTGCCTCGTAAAATGCAATCATACCTGTTTGAACAGAACATGTGGCTAAGATTTTATATGAGCTGAGATACGTGTTACATTCGCTAATGTAAGAATCACTATGTTCAGAAGATGTCTTAGATGACTGTTCGTGAGAGCAATTGTCCCCCTTATTCGTAGTTGGGGACACTGTTACGGTAAGTATCACTAAGCGCACTTCTGACACCATGTTGCGCTCAATAATGTAAGAATCTCTATGTTAAGCTCGTGGCTTAATAGTAATAGTTTTCTTAATTAGTTATCAAGTGTACATATGCAGCAGTAGTCGGTGTCAAAATTACCATGAAACCATTTCAAGTGTACATTAGCACTAGCATTTAGTGCGTGAACACTTCTGTTGAAAGAAAAATGAGTACGTTGCGTCCTTCATCCGTGGTAATAGTAGCAGGGGGAGGGGGGAGAAGGACTAGTAGTCCTTCTTTTGCCGACACCGTATACAGAAAACGAAATCAAGAACTAATTTCAAAAGACGAGGGAGAGAAATAGGGGGTGAGATATCATCTAGAAATATTGAGTTACCCCCTAAGAAATTCTGATGTAGCTTCTTTATCAAATGTTTGTTATTCAACCTCATTGCCAGCAGAATGATAAATAAACATCGGAAAGAAATTCTTGGACCCAACCCCGAATCCAATTACTTCTTTCGTAGTTCATGTGTCGTTTTGTCATCGAAATTCGTTGACAACTTCTAGAGGTATTGTCTGGACAGACAGATAGACAGACACACAGACAGACATAAACACACACACATATATATATATATATATATATATATATATATATACATATGTATATATATATACATGTATGTATATGTATATATATATATATATATATATATATATATATATATATATATATATATATATATATATAATGTGTACTTTAGAGAGTGAGACAGACTCGGGAGTGAAGTTTTTGGTGGTAAGGTTTATTAATCCTTATTTGTCAATAGTCCATACATGTTTCGAGATTTCTTTCATCATCAGTGGTGCGTGTTGTGTGAGTGTGAATTAAAATGTACCATGTGGAACCAGAGTCCACTGTCAGCGGCTATGCATTGTGGGTAGGTTTTGTTGTCAGGGCTACAAGAGGCCTCATGCTGAATGTAAGAATGACCAGCAGGTATTGGGATTTTGGTAAAGCAGCAGCAGTTGGACTTGGGGAGGGCAGAGTGTGTCAAGGTGGGGGGTAGTGTTGGGGAGGTGGGTTTTTTGGTATGTTTGGGATAGTGTAGAAGGAGGGGTGGTGGAGTCAAGGAGCTACATAGGTATCAACCTTAAAAGTTACTGAAAATGTTGCTGAAAGTGTTTTAGCTAAGAATTGGACAGGGGTTGTAACAGGCTAAGGTGAAGTTTTTCCTATGGGTCTAGGTGACTTTGAAGCTTCCATTATTGAGTGTGTCTAAGATGTGGGTGTGAGGATATTAATGGTAGGAGTTGTGTGTATTAGTGTTCTGTGTGGTGCGGGTTGTTCAGTTTAGTATTTAATCCATTAGGGTATAGGGTTTTAAGTTTGTTGATCCACATGTCTTCGTGTTTTTCTAGAACTTTAGTTATGTCAATTGGAGTAGTTTTTTCTATTTTTTCTATGATGGTGAAGGTAGCATCAGTGGCAAAATTGTGGTCAGGTGTGCGAAAGTGTAGTTCTACAGGGAGTGGGCTACGATTATTTTTTGACTTAATCCTATGTCTATAATTGTTGAGTCTAATATTAAATTGCCACTCGGACTTGCCAATGTACTGTAACTTACACCTATTGCACTCTAGAAGGTATATAATGTTCTTACTGCGGCAGTTGCTATTGTGGTATATGTGGTAACTCTCTTTTGTGGTGGTGCTTGTGAATGTGTTGGTGTGCTTGAGGTGGTTGCAACATAGACTGTTTCTTATGTTGCAAGGTGTGCAGAAATTAATTGTTCTAGGTGTATTTTTGTGTACGACTTTATTGTTAACGATAGTATTGCTACTAATCATGTCTCTGATGTTTTTGGGTCTGCGGTAGGAGATAACACATGGGTCTGTGAATGTTTCTTTTAGATCTGTTTTGATCGTGAGAATGTTCCATCTATTATTGATGATGTGTGCTAAGGGTGGGAGTGTGTTGTTGAAGGTTGTTATAAGGGGTATGCGGTTGGGTTTGTTATTGTGGGACAGTAAAAGGGTTTGATCTCTGGGTATTCCAGTCGCTTTTTTTATTTGTTTTTTTGTGTCATCTAGTGGATAACCTCGTTGGGTGAAATATTGTATTAGGTTATGTTTGTGTCTGTTAAGTTCACTATTGGTGGAGCAGATTCTTCTAATTCTAAGAGCTTGTGAAAATGGTAGACTCCTTTTTAAGTGTTGGGGATGGGCTGATTTGGAGTGGAGGTAATTGTGGGTGTCTGTGGGTTTTGTGTAGAGGGTGGTATGGAGGTTTCTGTTGTCATCTATATATATGCGTGTGTCTAAGAAGGCTATGGAGTCAGTGGATGTTGTGAAGTCAAACTTAATAGAGTCATGTGCCGAGTTTAGATGTATAAAGAAGTTATCTAGTTTGGTTTTTTCGCCTGTATATATGAAAAAAATGTCGTCTATGTATCTACCATAAAAGATGCAGTCATTATTAATCTCTGGGTAAATGTAGGTTTCTTCAAATTTACCCATGAAGATATTAGCATAGGATGGGGCCGCTACTGTGCCCATGGCGCAGCCTTTCACCTGGAGGAAGTGTCTATTATTAAAGTTAAAGCTATTTAGGGTTAGAATGTGGTGCATAAGAGTGGTGATTGTTCTAGTGCTAGGTTCTTTAGTAGTTCTATTGTTTAAGGCTTCTGTCAGTGCTAGGATACCTTCGTCATGTTTGATGTTGGAGTATAGGGATTTAACATCCATACTAACTAGAAGTGCTTTGTCTGGGATTGCTGTGATGTGTTTGATTTTGTTTAGGAGGTCTGTGGTGTCACGTATATATGATTTGATTTGTGTTGCTAAGGGTTGTATGTAGTGATCTACAAATTTTGATAGTTTAGTAGTGTGGCAGTTCGTGGAGGAGATGACTGGTCTACCTGGGTTATTTGGCTTGTGGATTTTGGGGAGTAGGTAGAACCTTGCGGGTTTTGTGGAAGTGGGTTTCAGTATATTCTGTGTTCTTTTGTCTATCATGTTGCTATTGTGTAATTCTGTTAGGGATTGGGTTATTGTGTTTATGTATTCGTTAAAGGGGTCTTAGCATCTCCTCCACGAACTGCCACACTACTAAACTATCAAAATTTGTAGATCACTACATACAACCCTTAGCAACACAAATCAAATCATATATACGTGACACCACAGACCTCCTAAACAAAATCAAACACATCACAGCAATCCCAGACACCACCTACATACCCAACAAAAACCAATTCCCCCACCAAACACAGATTTAACACTAGACACACAGACACAGGCTACCCAACAAGAATCACCAATACTGACAAAAACATCATCCATACCCACATGAACAACGACTACAGAAATAGATACACGCATATGAACAAACAAAACAAAAACACCTACACTGGCACTAACAGTACTAACACCTATAACAGACACACACATATGAACAAACATAACAGGAACACCTACACAAATACTAATACTACTGACACCAATACTGTGAACAGACACAGCTATATGAACAAACACAACTACAAAAACCAGCATACAGATAATAGCAACAAGATCACTAACCGCCACAAGGTCCTCAGACCTACTACCCCTCATACTCTGCAAAAGGAAAGCCCTAAGAGTAGCATCCTTCCTCAACCCATCACATTGACCCTTCAAAAGCATCCTGAAGACCCAGGCAAACACCCTGACCAGCAGGTAACCCCTACATCAACCCACACACACACTCTACCAAAAAACGAGGAAACCCCCCTACCACTAAATATGGAAGGGGGGTTAGAAAACCTGATCCCAACACTAGTAAGCAGTTTAGAAAACTTACTAAAACACTACTACACACCATCAGAATTAAGGAAGACCCAGAAGGGAAAGTAATGAACCTAAGTAAATTTCGATTTACTAGGGACACATTCAAACTCCTTAACAAGGGCCTTAATTTCTGCCCCCGACCCCCACACTTCAGCAATCACACCCTCAACAAAGATCTCTATGACTTCTTCAGAAGGATCAAACTTAGAGCCCACTTTGGGAAAACAGGCCACGACAGTGACATCCTTGATAGGCTTAAAGACCCCAACAAATCTTTCATCCCAAAAAACATAGACACAACCATTCAAACTTTTGAGCTAGCCGTCAGAGATGACATAAAAACCTACATCAACAATAACACACCACAAACCCTAACACGTGATAACCTTACAACTAAAGAGCGAAAGGCCCTTAATAAACTAAAAAACAACACAAACTTGATCATCACAAGAGCAGATAAGGGTGGATCCATAGTCATCTGGGGTCTAGATGAATACCTCACAGAAGCTAACTTACAATTAAGCAACACAGAATTCTACAGAGAACTCCCCATAGACCCCTTTAACGAATACATAAACACAATAACCCAATCCCTAACAGAATTACACAATAGCAACATGATAGACAAAAGAACACAGAATATACTGAAACCCACTTCCACAAAACCCGCAAGGTTCTACCTACTCCCCAAAATCCACAAGCCAAATAACCCAGGTAGACCAGTCATCTCCTCCACGAACTGCCACACTACTAAACTATCAAAATTTGTAGATCACTACATACAACCCTTAGCAACACAAATCAAATCATATATACGTGACACCACAGACCTCCTAAACAAAATCAAACACATCACAGCAATCCCAGACAAAGCACTTCTAGTTAGTATGGATGTTAAATCCCTATACTCCAACATCAAACATGACGAAGGTATCCTAGCACTGACAGAAGCCTTAAACAATAGAACTACTAAAGAACCTAGCACTAGAACAATCACCACTCTTATGCACCACATTCTAACCCTAAATAGCTTTAACTTTAATAATAGACACTTCCTCCAGGTGAAAGGCTGCGCCATGGGCACAGTAGCGGCCCCATCCTATGCTAATATCTTCATGGGTAAATTTGAAGAAACCTACATTTACCCAGAGATTAATAATGACTGCATCTTTTATGGTAGATACATAGACGACATTTTTTTCATATATACAGGCGAAAAAACCAAACTAGATAACTTCTTTATACATCTAAACTCGGCACATGACTCTATTAAGTTTGACTTCACAACATCCACTGACTCCATAGCCTTCTTAGACACACGCATATATATAGATGACAACAGAAACCTCCATACCACCCTCTACACAAAACCCACAGACACCCACAATTACCTCCACTCCAAATCAGCCCATCCCCAACACTTAAAAAGGAGTCTACCATTTTCACAAGCTCTTAGAATTAGAAGAATCTGCTCCACCAATAGTGAACTTAACAGACACAAACATAACCTAATACAATATTTCACCCAACGAGGTTATCCACTAGATGACACAAAAAAACAAATAAAAAAAGCGACTGGAATACCCAGAGATCAAACCCTTTTACTGTCCCACAATAACAAACCCAACCGCATACCCCTTATAACAACCTTCAACAACACACTCCCACCCTTAGCACACATCATCAATAATAGATGGAACATTCTCACGATCAAAACAGATCTAAAAGAAACATTCACAGACCCATGTGTTATCTCCTACCGCAGACCCAAAAACATCAGAGACATGATTAGTAGCAATACTATCGTTAACAATAAAGTCGTACACAAAAATACACCTAGAACAATTAATTTCTGCACACCTTGCAACATAAGAAACAGTCTATGTTGCAACCACCTCAAGCACACCAACACATTCACAAGCACCACCACAAAAGAGAGTTACCACATATACCACAATAGCAACTGCCGCAGTAAGAACATTATATACCTTCTAGAGTGCAATAGGTGTAAGTTACAGTACATTGGCAAGTCCGAGTGGCAATTTAATATTAGACTCAACAATTATAGACATAGGATTAAGTCAAAAAATAATCGTAGCCCACTCCCTGTAGAACTACACTTTCGCACACCTGACCACAATTTTGCCACTGATGCTACCTTCACCATCATAGAAAAAATAGAAAAAACTACTCCAATTGACATAACTAAAGTTCTAGAAAAACACGAAGACATGTGGATCAACAAACTTAAAACCCTATACCCTAATGGATTAAATACTAAACTGAACAACCCGCACCACACAGAACACTAATACACACAACTCCTACCATTAATATCCTCACACCCACATCTTAGACACACTCAATAATGGAAGCTTCAAAGTCACCTAGACCCATAGGAAAAACTTCACCTTAGCCTGTTACAACCCCTGTCTAATTCTTATATATATATATATATATATATACCTCCTCAAACTTCGTTGGCGTAGGTAAGAGGTGAACGTATCGATGTGGGAAGACCTTTGTGTGAAATAGTAAACACTACCCGGAGGATGTACGAGAAAATTAAAGCCTTTGACTTAATGGCTATTACAGATAACACAGAAAAAAGTGAATAGATTTATTTTAGGCTTTCTTTTTATCAACCAAGTGTGAGTCTTGTTAGTGTAGGAGAAAAGAAAAGAAATAGATAAAAAAAGATCAGGTTTCTCACTCGATACCACGTGATCAACGTGATCAGTGCATTTTGGCAGCATGTCCTGTTGGAAGTGATCAATCAACTCTTTTCGTAGTCAAAAGACATTCTGTCTCAATTGGCTTACTCGTAGAGGGACTTTATGGTCGTTTGTAGTCATAGTATTTTGAATTAAGTCTGGGTGTAAGCTGCAGGAATAACCGAATGTTACTCGACGTTCCATCATTAAGAGATACAGTACCTGTCTGATGTAACACTTGTATACCCACATCGAGGCTGCACTGTTCGATAATTGTACTGGGGTGTACTGTAAAGCTGGACAAAAATCGACCAGTGAAAGGTTTAAAGATAAAAAAGGGGTTGTCAGCAATGAAAATTTTACATCTCTTGCGTTTTGTGAGACAGAGATTAGCGAAAAAGTTCGAATTTTCCAATCGTGAAGAGAAAAAGAGGAACAAATTTGATATTAACTTACTTCGTAAATTCAACCCCTAACTAAAAACATACCTTGCAGAAAAATTGAAAAAAAACAACACAAAAAAACAATAAAAGCGTTTTTCCAAGATATAATAAGGAGTTTCAATGTTAAAAAAAAAAACAGAAAAAAAACCCCGACTTTGTTTAAAATCTGCGACGCTGTGTGTATTTTTGATAGCATTCAATAACATTTGTCGATATTTGTTTCTGTAATGAAAATATTGATAATTCATGGGAAAAATGTTGAGTTTTCAAGTTAATACCCGTCAAAATGTTTGGAACGAAGATAAACAACCATTGCATTAAAAATAAAAGGAGAAATATCGTCTGAAATGCATTGTGATCCCCTGTCCAAGGAAAAACTTTTAAATATATACCCGATCATGAAGTGTATGAATTAGTCATAAACACTGTTTAGTTTGATGCCATTCTTCTTCCTTTCTTTTTTGTATTCTATTTTTGATCACGAGAATCATTTTTTTTAATTGAGTAATATGACGTAGTGTGATGTAAAAAAGAAATAATTTCCTTCTCTTTCCTTTTTCATTATCCCCTCTCTTCTGAAGTAACTGTTTCCTTTCTCCGTTGAGGATGCTGTCTATCTCTTGACTACTGTCTCTACGGTTCAATTGATTCCTTATCAACATCGTTAATCTTTTCAGGTTTAGAATTGACCATGAATTTTCTCTTTGTTCTTAGAACTGTTGACTCATGTTGCATTCGGAAAGGACTTTTAGAATTAATCTACAGTGAATTTCGAGACTGCTTACTGGCTGAAATAATTAGGAATATCTCACTGGCGTCAGTGGTCCGATTTTGAATGCAGAAAACAGTAGGATTTGGATTTTCCAGACAGGCAAATTGCTCCCTCCACCTTAGGATATTAGTGCAACACAATACTTTTAACCTCGTTTCAATTTTGTTCTACTAACCAAATACTCGACCATTACTCATTGCTTTGGTGAAATCAAGCTAAGAATCACACTAGGATGGCAAGCCTTTGGCAGAGCTAGCTCAACCTCCCAAAATAAGAAGATCCCATTAATCCTAAAGAGTGTATAACCAATGCATCCGCCCAATAGTCACTTATGGAGCTGGAACATGGAACCTAACAAAGAGACAGACCCGTAAATTGAGAACCATGCAACGTGCACATGAAAGAATAATGCTGGGCCTCACATAGAGAGACCACGAGACAGCACAGTACATCCGAGAAAAGACAAGAGTCAGGGACATCATAGAATCGATTAAAAATCTCAAATGGCGATGGGCTGGCCATGTTGTAAGAATGGCAGACAACCGATGGGCATCACGACTCACGACATGAATCCCCCAAGATCACATGCGAAACCGAGGCCGGCAGAATATTTGATGGAGAGACGAGCTAGACAAGTTCAGGAAGTACTGGTTCCGCGACGCCCGTGATAGAGAAGTGTGGTAAATCCTGGGGAAGGTCTATGTCCAACGAAGGACGTCGAAAGACTGATGATGATGAAGAAATCCTTCTCAGCTTGTGAAATTATTTACAATTCGAAAGGTTCAAACCTAGTTTTACGAAGATTTACTAACGATGAAATCAACATAATTAACAGGTATTTGCGATAGAGTAAACATATTTAGCAGAAATTTACGATTAAATGAACATATCGATAGAAATTCAAAATGGGATACACATATTCAAAGATATTAACGATGAGATGGGCATATCTGACAGAAATTTACGGTAAAATAAACATATTCAACAGACACTTACGATAAAATAGACATATCTATCAAAAAATTACGATAAATAAACATATATAACAGAAATTTACCATGAGATAAAGATATTTAACTGGTGTTTACGATGAAATAATATTTAACAGAAATTTACGATGAAATACACATGTTTAATAGATATCCACGATGGGATAAACAAGATGGAGAAATGAACTAGAAAGATTCAGAAAATGCAGACTCTGCAACGCCAATGATAGAGAAATGTGGCGGATCCCGGGGAAGGTCCATGTCCAACGACGGACGTTAAAAGACTGATCACTATGAAACATATTAGATAGATATCAGCGATGGGATGAACATGTTTAATAGATATCAGCGAGGGGAGAAACATATTTAATAGATATCTGCATTGGGATAATCATATTTGATAGATATCTGCGATGGGATCACCATATTTTATAGATATTCACGATAGGATACCGTATTTAATAGATAACCACGACGTGATGAACATATTTACAGAAACTTTCGATGATAACAAAAATTTCGATGGAATAAACATATTCAACATAAATAAAATGCAATGTTGTTACATTTTTCCTCACCAAGAGTTGTTTCAAAACTCGAATTTTTGTTTTAATAACTTTGTTAGTTTGAAGTCTATAAAGTCGCGAACGAAAGAAATTGTAGCAATCACATATATCATCCAGGCTTATCGAGTCTTAAAACCACACTTTTCAAATTTTCTTATGAATTTTAGAAGTAGCACATTAGGCACGTGACTTTATTTTCTTATGTGCTTTCGAGACAAAGTATTAATGAAAAAATTGTTCTTTTAATAAATATTTCACTAAGAAACAAGCCATCAGAGTTTTACATTTTACCTAGGAACAAAAATTATGACTTTTCCCCTATGACGTTTTATTCCTTACCACACATTACAATACATTGGGAATTATTTCCAAGGACTATGACTTTTTTCCAGTCACGGTTTTTTTTTTACCCAAACTTCCGTATGTCCGAATTCATACATAAAACGCAGCATGTATAACATTTTGATCAACCAACCGATGCTACACTCTTATTTTAAACAGTGGCCCAGCGAGTGATGATTTGATCTCAGGCAGTGCACACAGATACTCAAATTCTAAACAGAAGTGCCGATCCTTAGGTAAAAAAATACGGTCATTTTTTTACGGGTACTCTGCTAATTTCCCATAAAATTTTGAGGTAATTGCTTTTTCGCTTTACGCAATTTCGACAAGCGAAAGATTTACTCACGAACGCTTTACGCATGTAAGGGTTGTTATTTGTCGCGTTCTTGGTAAGGCAGTTGCCCCGAGATGGTAGGTTCCCGAGGATATGGGATACACGTTCGAGTCTCGCTGGAAAATTATCCTTCATTTAAAATCAATGTAGCTTAGTAACTATTGTGTTTTGGCATACGTTTTCTTTTGATGAATTATAACTGTTTGAAAGAAATGTTAGAAACAGTCAACCAAAAGCATAGGTTTTTTGAGCTTTCAAGTTGGTCTAGCAGGCTATCTATGTATCATGTATAGAGGTTGCACCAATCGAGCTAGAGAACTGGGAAAAAAAGGTTGCCTTTTTTCAAAATGGCCCCAGAAACAGGTTTTCAGCGAGGGTTCAATTGAAAATGCAAGTTTATGCTAAATTAGTTCTTAGTTTTTGCCCAACTTTTTAATGGCCTACAAAAGGGAAGAAAAGTAACAAATTTATTGTTCAGCTATTTTTTTCAATTGATCATCCCCGATATAGCATGCTACCAAAAAAGTTGGTTAGATAATGGTTTCTATTAAATAACTAACTGGACCAGTCGATTATTAATATCAACCGTAGTAAAGTAAATATTTGTATGGATTTTTCCTTCTTCTAGTAGATTTGTTAAATCATTTCTCCCTCTATTCAGAATCATCAGTGCTCATCTTCGTTGCCAAAAGCTACATTTAAGTTCAAACACAACTTTGCCGGCACAGCCTACGGTTGTTTACGATATCATGTTTAAAATTGAAACTTCCCTAGCCGATTTTTACCCAAGGGAGAGATAAAAGTTGGCATAAACCAGGCCTTACATTTCGCTATGATGGTTAGCTCTGGGCTCTTCAAAGACTCAACGGCAATATTTGGAGGTCGTAATTGGAAATATGTAATTAACAATATACGTATCACTTTGGAAAAATGCCATTTCCCCTTTTATGACTCGTCAATTACTATTATTGGCTTCGAACTGATTCTAGTATTTCTAAAAACGAGAGGGCAAAAGGCTTACACCATTGGGAATAGAAGAATTAAATTAGGGGGTCGCTAACAGCAAAGTGACTTGAGTATTTATTGTAATGGTTATGCCAGTCATTTCTACTATTGTTTCTTTGAAGATATTGGGTTTTTCAAGCGTCAATAACTCTTTTAATACGTACTTTCCTTTCAAGATTTAATCATCATCTTATTTGGATAATGTATCTTCGTGTATTCTGTGCGCGAGATGGTACTACTCTTATGATGTAAAATAGGGAATTGTCATTGGTAAACGTCGAGGTCAAAAGATTTGATGATAGTAGAATTATCATTAACTTTGACTATTTGAAAAAATAATTCAGTTGCTTTTAAACCAACTTTAACTCGGGTCTTTATTCCTCGTCAAAGATTAAACAGCGTATTCGGAGATAAGGAGGAGGCCCACAGTAACTCACGCGCTCTAGCTCTAGGGGGCCAGTATAGGCCTACTCCTTTAAACATTGGAGCATGAGGCCCCATGATTAAACAGACTTTAATTTACTACTGTATACTTATCTCTTTACAACCGATATTCAACGCTTGTTGTTGTTTACGTTATAGAGTATTCAGGAGTATAATGGTTATAAAAATGAGATTATCCTTACAGGAAAAAAAGCCTACTTATGTGATAAATCTTGATATAATATTCCAGGCATGGCACACGTAGAGAAACATACAAAGATACGTTAAGTTTTGGGCTGAGAACAACCCTCATTTAAAAGCTTGAGAAGTTTCCGAAAAATTTCAAATTATCTTCACCAACTTAGTTATTAAAAAGGAGCAGCCTGAAGGAAGCCCATTTTTATCACAGCTAATATAAAGAACAGGAATAAGAGAGAAATTGGGATGAGCAACAAGCTTTTAGTTATTTGGCACAGTATAGTTTTTTTCCGACGAGTCAAGATTTGTTGAATTTCCAGATATTGCATCAACTGACATCCTTGGCCAAATCAGTCCTTTGACACGGATCTGTTTGAATACGAGTCGATGATATTAGATTGAAACTTGCATGATACATTTAAAATGCTGGTAACACTTTCAGATTTGCCACATGGTCTGAAATACTTCAAACTGCAATTTCAAAACTTATTATCGTTACGCCAAGATGAGTTGATTCTCTGAAAACGGCTGAACGAGAGTCAAAACTTTACTTAGTATCGTAAATACTCTCATAAAGTTGGTGTCTATTCATTTCCTACATGTCTATGTATATAGAGTATGCTAAAAGAATTACCCAGTTCATTAACTGAAAATAAAGCACTCTTTTCAAAATATTACAAATCTCCAACCTAAAAAATGAACATATGTTTGTTCAGTTTTCAAATTGGTTGGGCTGGCTAACTGGTTAGCTGATTATCGTGCGAGAGGGCTATATTCATCCATATCCTTTATCATATTTAGAATTAAAAAAAAAAAAATTCCTCTTCAAAGTAGATCATAGGGAGTCAATTCGCTGGGTAACTTCATCACAAATTGGTCCATTACTTTATGCCAAGCGGCATTCATGTTTTATTTTGTGAATTCATTCTTTTAGTGATCACTTCCCAACAATAGGCAAGAGAAGTAACTTATCGATTCCCCTTTTTCTCATTTTTTTTAATTGATCACTCGAACATAGCATGCTGCCAAAAAACGTTGGTTGTATAACAGCTTCTATTGAATAAATAATTAGACCCGTTTTACAGTGATTTCATTTAACCTCTCATTCACCATTTTATTCTTCTAACCCCTGCCATCTTGTCAGCAACTTCCTTATTTCATCCTCTCTCCTCGTTTTACTTTCTTGGCACAAAACTACTCTGGGTGCCTTTTGCAGTCTACCAGGGTATTGAAGCACAGAATGTTACAGTTGTGGAGGATGGGAGGAGACTATCATCATCATAAACCTCTTAGCGTCCGTCGTTGGACATATACCTTGTCCAAGATTCTCCAGACCTCTCTATCGTGGGTGTCACGGAGCCAGTGCTTTTTAAACTTAAGTGTCACATCATTTTATATTTTGTCGGTCTTGGCCTTGCATGTGATCTCTAGGGATCCACGTTGTGAGTCGTGATGCCCAACGGTTGTCTGCCACTCTCATATCATAACCAGCCCATTCTTATCTGAATTTTCTTATAAATTCTATGATATCTTGGACTCCTCTTTTTTGTCTAATGCAATATGCTGTCTTGTGATCTCTTGATGTTATGTAAAGCACAACCCTCTCTTGTGCACGCTGCATGGTTTTCAGTTTAATGATCATTATTTTGGTTTAAACCATGCCATGAATGGATGTCTCCAGCCGGCCCGAAAGGGATATGAAAACAGACAATGCATAAAAGTCATAGCAAGACACTAAGAAATTCAGTAAACTGTGAGGGTTTTACCATATTAACAAATGCTCTAAGCACAAACCTGAATGTATCTCGGAAATCTAACAGGATGAGATACTCTGGTATCTCAAATTCAAAATTGACCACTATGTCCAAGCGAGAGGAGCTGGTATGGTAGATATTGAGACAGAAAACAATATTTACAAAATGTAGAGAGATTATTGTTTAGCCAACCACAGGGTGGAGAGAAAATAATCTGATGAAATAGAACGGGACTTCGACCGGGAGCCAAAATTGTTGAACATTGTTCCCATCTATTCTTCTGTAACTTTTGAATTGCGTGTTGCAATGCTCAAGTATTTTCCTGGTATTTTAACTGCTTTCTTGTACATGCTTCTGCAGTCTCGTTTTGGGCACAGTTTTCTGTACTGATGTCTCTTCTGTCACCTTCTTTTCTTTTCCCATAAGATCCGTGTGTCTTGTGCATCGTCATAAGTTTCTTAGTTCGTCTTTTTTATTGATTGTTTATCCTTTTGTCCATTCAAGAGATCTTTTGTTTCTTTTTGCTAGTACTGCCCATGGTCTCCTTTTTTGCAATCAGGTATTTAACTCCAAGTATTCATAGAAATCTTGTGTGGCCAACACTCAATTTGAATTAAAAGGGCAGGTCTGTTAGAATAATGGCAATCCTGGGGATGAAGACATTTTTTTGCTCATTCAAGTTAGGATAGTGGTTTTAATGATATGTAGGTAAAGCTGTTTGGCAGCTTGGTGACTCCTTTCGCACAAATAGGATGGATCAAAACGTCTCAGAACCATGGTAGGCACCCTAATTTTTAGTCGAATATGTGTCTATTAGGGGTAGGAAAATAAAGTTAAAAAAACAAAGTCTTCGAATAGTTATACGTGCGCACATGCATGTGTTGGTATTGCTACTCAGTAAAAGACAACTGTTTCAAAGGGTGTGTACACTTGGATTTAGGGAGGAAAACGCATCAAGCATATGAAATTTTACTAGGATTTATTGAGGGGAGTTCTGTATGCCAAATATTAGCTCAATAGGCCTTGCAGTTTTACTGTGCAAAGGCTACAAACAAATAAACAGATTCGAATAGCGGAAGACAAGAAAAAACCTACCCCCGTGTCGATGTTTTTGTCCCAGTGGATAAAAACATGGCTGTCAAGGAATTCGAGAAACTCTTGAAATATAAAGACCTTGAACTATGAATAAGTAAAATAGAGTAACTCAGTATCAAAATAATGCTCATTATTGTAGCCTTTGGATTATTCAAAAAAGAGACCAATGAATTCGCCGACAACGTAGCTGGAAAGCTGAATATATGAAGTACAGAAAATTGTTTTCATCTTCACTGTACACATTATTAGAAAATTTTTGCCAATGTGGATATATGTATAGCACGTAGCATACATTATTAGATGTATATTCAGAAGTATATTTATGAAAGTGTTGTAGCGTCTGTATATCTAAAAGTCCTTTTTTCTTCTTCTTCTTCTTCTTCTTCTTCTTCTTCTTCTTCTTCTTCTTCTTCTTCTTCTTCTTCTCCTTCTTCTTCTTCTTCTTCTCCTTCTTCTTCTTCTTCTTAAGCCCGGTTGCCAGCCTTAGGTCTCTTGGTTAAGAACTGGCTGATGACTTCCATAAACTGAAATCCAAGCCAACGACAACCTAGTAATAATAATATTCCGGGTTCTTGCGAGTTGAGACCAAAGAGAGGAAGAAGAAAACCATAAACAACAATCGTAATTAAAATATGCAGCCTCGTTCAAGCTCCGGTTTCCTACATTCATTTGTGTCCATAAAATATTTGCACATAGACTTTTGATTTTAACATAACTCACTCGGGAGCGCAATATTTACAATGCCTTCTATTAGCAAATAAAAATCTTGACATTTTTATGGTCCATCCATAGTTTATGTCAACGCAATTATGGAAGGAAGGATTTTACTGCAATTTTTGTTTTGTTTTCCTCCCATAACTTTTACGACTCGATTTTTCATATATTGTTTTGTATTTTATTTGACAACATCATCATATTTAAAAGGCGACACCGGTCATCTAGTGAATAATGTAGCACATGGAACGTTGGACGCCCTGCCCCCGCTTTCTCAAATGATCATTGCAATTAGAAGTTGCTTTAATCGATTACCATAGTGCAAGTAGCGTAACTGTTGACAGCGCAGACAATGGAATCCACAAGCTGAGTTTGATCTCCAGTCGATACTGTTTACACTGACTTCACATTAATTCCCTTGGAAAATGTATGAATCAAAACAGATGCGATGCAGAACTGGATAATAGCTATGGCATCAGAATCCGATCATCATAATAGTATCGTCCAGCCCTGAGTCATATCCGGGTGTGAACAAATTAAACTTGGTTGAATTTTAATGGCTGGATCTATATTTGACGCAGATGGTGGAAAGAATATAATCTATGAGTAAGATGACCCAATGTTCGATATTCATTGAAATTATCAGATATAATACTGGTAAAATGTTCTGTGTTGAAATAGGGTCATTATACTTATCTTTTAGTCAAAAGTGAATGAAAAGCCACGTGGGACAGTTACTCCTTAAATTTGTGACGTCAAGAAGTCACCGTTTTGGAAGATGACACGTGTTAATCCGCCATTTTGAAAGAAGCAGTAATACATAGGCAAAAATCATATTGGACGAAGAAAAAAAGTTTGTGCTAAGAGGGATAAAGATAAAAGTAAATATCTTTGGGGGACTAAAACTTTCAGTAAGGGACAAAAGAAAATATGAACATATGATACGTTTAGGCTGAAATAAAGGAGATCACTGTGAAAACGTCGTAGGACGGATGTGACGAAAGAGATAATTTGCTGTCGTTTAAACTAGGGGAATAAAAATATAAGAGGAATGTGAAAGCATTTTGTGGAGCCATTGTAATATTTTTGTTGCAGAGAAAAGATGAGATACTGAACCGAGTGTTTCGTTTGGATTAGATTCCAAGATGTCACCGAGAACGAAATGCTCAGCGAAGAATGAAGAAAATGAACGGGGCTCTCCAGGCTAAATATACAAGCAAATATATCCACTGAAAGATTGTACTTTGGAACCGCATCTTACACACAACAAAATATATTTGCTTGAAGCTTGAAGAATAAAGTGTAGTACTAAAGAATTGAGTATGAACGGGGGAAAATAGTATAGCAAAACACTATATGTTACAGTAAGATAATGGTAGGCATAGCCCTCAATACCATGTGAGTTTCATCATGGCAACGAGCCAAATATAAACGAGGAAAAATAAATGGAGAGTGTACTGGTCAAAGAGACTCAGGATCCATTTACTTTAGACAAAATTAGGCAAGCTAGGAAAAGCTACTACAAAATAGATCAAGCTAATAGAAATTCCTTTCAGAAAAAGGAAATACACAGTCTGGAAAAAGCAGGCAGGCTTCACTGGCTTATCACCCAAAAGGTGAACCTCGGGAAATGGAATTTAATCTCTTTATACCTAGGAGCTAGAAGGAAGTGACTTCAGTTATGGGACTAACATGTTTACGGCTATTTTTGACGATGGATGTATTAATCATTTTTTAAGTAATTTTTGCGGAATTTAAATCGAGCGTTATATAACTCTCCTTTTTGGAGAGAATGTCAATTCACTCGAAAAGTAAAAATTATAGAAAGTGTTATACATAGGTAAATTGAAGTAAATAGAAAGAGCATTACGAAAAAAAAAACAACAACACGGTATTTGACAATGTGAGGAAAGACTTAAACATACAAAATTTTGCAAAACAAAAATCAATTAACAAGCAACTTGAGAAATAAACCAAATACATTTGCTTAAACAGAATGTTACCTTGTGAAACACGAAAACAAGTAAATGAAACAATAAACGTATGTTTTGAGATTTAAATAATGTTGATCTGTGATGGAAATCTTGGCATGAATGTGTTTAAGTATGTTCGTGTGTTCTGTCAGATGAACTTTCCAAAATGTGTTGGGATTCATTCAGTATGTGTTTGTTCGTATGACAATAGAGATATCACACGTGCATGTTGGAAGATTGTAGCTGCGACTCTGGTTGTTGCAAAGGTGAGAAGATGAGTTTGAGTTGAGAACCTGATAAAGAAGCGTTTGATAGGAAAACCAACATATATATATATATATATATATATATATATATATATATATATATATATATATATATATATATATTTATATATATATATTTATATATATATATATATATATATATTCTGGGGAAAAAATTTCGCCCAGTCTTACATTTGAAACAAGCTTTCATTCACACTTTTCGATATTCTGAGGAGACAGATATTCACCATTTGCATAATTTTTTCTTTATGTTCGGAACATTTCTCATTTTCATGTTTTCGGAAAATGTTCACAAAGGAGTAGAAAACAAATAGTGGTGAAGTTTGATCAAATACAATTTATCAGTAATGTAATCACCATCATTATCAATGACAGTAGTCCATTGCTGGGTAGAAAAGATAATGGATTAAATCCTGACTTCCTTTTATACTATTTAACACTGGTCTTGCTTTAGTTGGTTGGTTTATGATTTATAACAATGAAATATGTTATTACTCATAACACCATATAACACCCCACTCTCTCTCTCTCTCTCTCTCTCTCTCTCTCTATATATATATATATATATATATATATATATATATATACAGCTGTTTCGATGTATTACATCTCTTCAGTGTGGCTATAGACTTTCCATTAACCCATCCAGTATTGCAAGGCAGGATTGAAACCTTCGCTTCAGGTCCGAAGACCGATATCTGAGCTATGGAACTAGACAGTCAGTAAGGCTGAATTTAAGCGATATATTCGTTTACACATAAATACCCCATCCACCAGAATGCTCTATTCCTATAGAAGAGCATTATATATATATACATATATGTGTTTGTGTGTGTGTGTGTGTATGCGTGTGTTCATGCTTGTGTGTGTGTGTGTGTTCTCTAATGTTTTTATCTTTAAAGATTAGCATATGTGTAGATAACTGCATTAATCATTTCTTCACAGTTCCAAAGGTAACATTTAGTTCCATTTGTAATAAACATATACTTGAAAATATGTCTTTTTTTCCAACGGTATTTATCTTTTCTTGGTCCTTTATGCTTAAGAGCGTCAATTGCCAGAAGCACTACTGAAAATCTCTAAATGGTTTTATTGATTGTAGATAACAAAAGATTGAACGAATCCAACACCATCATGCTAATATTGAGACTTGTAATTCCTTATTTTCTTCATGACCATTTTATTCCATTTCCTTACGGAATTCTGCAGTTATATCTAACAGCAATTGGAGGCCTTTGTGTGCATGCATATATACACTCAATATCTGGGCCATTGTACGAAGTTAGAATTCGCTAAATATCTTACTCAGTACGCAAAACAGAGTTGTGTAACTGAGAATACTTTAAGCTTTGTGATCAGGATTAGGGTATCTTTTCGTTGGACTTGGTTCCTCCCAAGTTGGTAATCTTGTACAAATCAGTACGAATAAAGACCTGGCTTGAGACTTGCAAACATCACTGAGCAGATGCATGCAATGGAAACTGGGACTTCGTCATCGGCCCCAATATTATTATGAGTTATTCCTCAAGAGACGGGACGCTCTACATTTTTACCTGTTTCTTTTATAACCCCGCCTGGTGTAGGATCGTTTTCGAATATCCCAGGTCCCCAGGTGAAGCTACGGGGCCGTAGTACTGCGTCACGTGTTACGGATACATAAAGATATAAAAAATATTTTTGTGTCTGTAAAAAGGAATAAACAGTTGAAACGTTTGGGGCGAAATGTTGGGAAAGAAGTTCAAATAGTAGACATAACAAAATTCATTGGAAAGAATTGGAACAAATACTATTATTATTGAATAATAGCGTTCAATTCAGATTTTGTTTTTTCTCCCATTAATTCTTTTATTCTAATTTTATTGGTTGGCCTTCTGCAACCTCGAATGAGCAACTGTTTAGTAATTTGCAATTCGCGATGGGGACCTTGTTCCCTACTTTGTACCAAAAACGCTTTTACTGTTCGTTGCTCTTTATAGACTCTAAAATATTTTTTTGCATTTTTGTGCATCAATAGCACAGAGCACACCCAGGATACAAAGCACCATCTGCCATTGCTGCTGATCTTGATTTAACTCAGGGATTCAATACACAGTCATGAACAGATTTAAACTTGAACGTAAACAGGTTTAGAGGAGGTTTTCTATGGCTGCTATTGAATTATATTAACATTGATATTTATTTTTTCAATTTGAATTTAGGGGCCTGTAAAATTGATTGGCCCAGGTTAACTCTCCAATGTGCCCGTATGATATGAAGACCCTGCTCTCACCACATTTATGACGTTTGCTCAGCCAAGTATGAAGCTCTGATTAGGTGGTTGCCAACTATTTCATGCTTGACAGCCACTTTTGAAACTTTTATTAGAGTAAGATTTCTGTACGGCCAAGTGATATTTGAAATCTAGTCAGTTTCACTTGACAGCCGTTTTGAATGGCCAAAAGTGGCAAAGTTGGTCAAACAATTCTGAAATTACGTAGATTCAATTTCAAAGTAACTGGGCTCCTGTATAGGAAAATAAAAGCCACTGTTTTTCGTTGGCAAAGATTGTATTAAGCACGCTATAAAAATAAATGATACATTCCAAATTTTCGATTCTTTATGGCGACGTATATTTCAGAAATGAGACTTATACAATTATTGTTTTTCAAGTTAATAAAAAGATGTAATGAAAGAGAATCTTATGCTCGTACTAAAGCCAGTAATTATTTTACAGTAATGGGTTTGTCACCAACTTAAAAGTTTAAATTGCCTACAATTTGGCTCGAATGGGTCGGAGACCATCGTTCCAAATCATGATAACGCAGTATCATTCACTGTAATTGTTGACCTTGGGGGGGGGACTACCGCTCCCCTCAACTCATCCAAATCACTAAGTAG
Source organism: Thysanoteuthis rhombus (assembly GCA_963457665.1). Lineage (NCBI taxonomy): Eukaryota > Metazoa > Mollusca > Cephalopoda > Oegopsida > Thysanoteuthidae > Thysanoteuthis > Thysanoteuthis major. The sequence goes on along the minus strand of OY735236.1, from coordinate 5,823,194 downwards.
TCCTTTTTGAGCTCACATAGGCAGTGCTCTAGTTATAATACCAATGTACTGGACGCAGTGTGATATTCTACCTCCGTCAACGAAGTTGGAAAGATATATATATATATATATATATATATATATATATATATATATATATATATATATATATATATATATATATATATATATGTATATATATGTATATATATGTATATATATATTTCCAGCCACCTACGTTCATGTGTTCGATCATCAGGCACACGATATGTCTATAAGTACAGAGTGAATTCCAATTGAATTTCGTAGAAGGTTGAACTATGGGGGAATAAAAAGTTTACGGAATTGATTTGGAGATATTTTGTTTTTCTCTCTCGAATACATGACTGGGCACCCGTTTCTGAAAAATATCGATGAATTTCAATGACATTTTGATGAATACTGGACAATAGGCAACGGGTAAAATTACCCTTTGGAGTGGATCCATGCAAAATCAATTTATCATAATGTCGTAGATATATGATCAAATCACATACGTTCTCGAAAATTTAATTTTGATATCCCCAATAGTTCTGTATGAATTTCTATGACGTATCATGAAAGGTGTTGGCAATATGCTTAAGAAAAACTGATTAGATTTTGAAAGGGGTCCTCCCATATTTACCTCTCTGACATGACACTTGAATATCAAAACTGCATATCATTTGAATTTTCTCTTGTTCCCCAAAAGTTCTCGATGAATTCCTACGATATTTTGTGGAAGGGTGAACAATAGGCCATGAAAGAACAGAAGAGATTTGGGTGCTGAGCGATGCAAAATTACTTCCCCTCACAATGGTGTTGGCAGAGGTATGCGTTCTCCGATTGCTCCCTGGTTGTACTGTTTTCCTACATTTCCATGTCTTATATACCAGCAAATACAGCACTTCGTTGTCTTCTTCATTTATGATTCTTCTATACGAAACCGTCAACAAAAACTGTCATTGAAACTGTTAAGGTAGGTTTTTTTGCAGTTTTCATTTAGGTCAGGCTCACTGGCTGACATCGTATGCATGTATATCAGGCAGCACTAACAGAGCCAGAGGGCTGGAAATTTTTTAAAAAATACACCTTAATCTGTCCAGAAAACATGGCCTTTTGTTATTTCAGAAATTCTTCCTCAAAATATTTTTTTTAGTGTGGGGTTCAAATCGCAATGTAAGTTTATGCTAAATTGTTCTTTTACTTTGTGTCCATCAGCATCCATGCTTGTTTAATGAAAATTCAGATTTTAGTGATCATTACCAAACAAGAGGCAAGAGAAGAAACTTATCCAATACTTTTTTTCTAATATTTCAATTGATCACCCCCATGCTGCCAAAAGACATTTGTCACATGAAAGCTTCTATTGAGTGACTTACTATACCTGTCGTACATAAATGATCAGTACGTTTTCTGTTTTGAGCTTTTCTCTACATTCTCAAATTAAATAACAAATATAATTGCTGTACTCATTACCAAAGCTCTACTCCTGGCTGAGAGAGTTACTCGCCTTGGTACCAATCTCTTCTCCATGCGGCTACATTCTTTTAACGAGTACCATACGTTCAATGTGTCCGTCATTTGTGGTAGTGCTGGTATAAGGGGGACGAGGGTCAGTTCTTCAAGTCACTTGATTTTCAAACTTGTGAAATATTGCTATATGGAAATATTCTGCGGGTATTATTTTCAATGGAAATTTTAGATAGTCATTTCTATCTTTTATGCACACCTTGGATATTTCATTTTAACATCGTTAGTGGTACCGGACAGATTCACTGACAACGATTCAACGACAACACAACCGATATCAATTTTCCGATGACAATCGAACGATGTGAACAATTCATCGAAATATACAAATTGCTGAGAAAGTCAAAATGGAATAGAATTTTGCAAACGAACTATTTTGTTATAATTTTCACAAAAATGAAGTTAAGATACAGAAGATTTATAAGAGTGTTGCAGTTTAAATAGGTTTCCGTCAACTAATCTTTCACGTCGTAGTCCACCGCAATGTCTATATTTTAGGGTTTTCAATTTCAGATGTTTATATTCACTTTTTTCCGTCAGGTTCGTTGTTTCATCTCCATAGATGATTACGCTGCTGAAATATGGAACTGAACCAAAATGTTAACCCTCAAACTGAGAAACATGCAACGCCCACATGAGAGTATCTTGCTCAATCTCACACGGTGAGATATCAAGACAGCAGAATATATCAGAGAAAAGACAAGAGTCCGAGATATCAAAGACTCCATTAGAAAACGCAAATAGCAATGGCCTGGTCATATCGCAAGAATGTCAAACAACCGCTGGACACGACAACTCACAATTTGGATCCCCAGGGATCATATGCTAAATTGCGGCCAACAGAAAGTGAGATGGTATGACGAGCTAGATGAATTAAAATAGTACTGGTTCTGCAATGCCCATGGTTGAGAGTATTGGCGAATTTATGATAAGGCATTGTAAATCATCATTCAAGTTATTTTAACTCTTTTTCACTATTTACGTTCATTTAATTTCTTAATTGCTTTTTCTAAAATCAGATAATAAGGTGAAGCTGAATATTTTCTTAACATTCTCAAATTGTTAAATTCAATGCCTGGAAAAATGAATTGTCTAAAAGTAATATGAAAAGGAACCGAGAAAGCAGACAAATAATAATATAACAGAAATATAATAAAGTATGATATATACACACACACACACGCACATATATATATATATATATATATATATATATATATATATATATATATATATATATATATATATATATATATATGTAGTATTATTATTATTATTATTATCATTATTATCATACATCAATATATTATGTACATATATATACATATATATTAATACATTGATATGTAATATTATATATATATTAATATGATGATATATCAATATAGAATATAATTTAATTATATAATGTTTAATAAAGATAGACAAAGAGAAAATAAAACGACTGAAATGTATTGTGTAATGAATGATCGTTCCAAGTATTTTTTTTGTCAGCTAATTTGGTTTAAGGTCTGAAATATATCTTCAAACTGTAAGATACACCTGTTGCAGGAGTGAGTTATGTAAGCTTTCTTGGATAAATTCCACAAATACTCCTCTTTACTTACGTTAAAAAAGTTCAGATACATAAAAATGTAGGTTCCAAGTTATAGTAAAAAAAGAGGTTTTAAAAATGAATCCCACAAACTCTTATCTACATGATATAGTTCATCATCATCTTCATCATCATCACTATTATCAGTCGTTAAAAACAGCCCCCAAGATCTCTCTGTCATGGATGCCACACAGCCAATACCTCCTGAACTTATCAAGTTCAATTTCCCATTGTGTGTCCTGTCGGCACCGGTTTTGCGTATGATCTCTGTGGATTTATGTTGCGAGTCGTGATGTCTTTCGGTTGCCTGCCATTCTTGTTATATGACCTGCCCATTGCCACTTGAGTTTTTCCATGGATTCCATGATGTTTCAGACTCCAGTTTTTTACCTGATATATTGTGCTGTCTTGTGATCTCTCCATGTGAGGTTGAGCATGATTCTTTCTTATGCACGTTCTCAATTTGCGAGTTCAGGACTTTGTTAGGTTCAATGTTTCAGCTCCATAAGTGACTATCAGGAGGATGCATTGGTTTTATACTGTTCTTGTTAAAACTAATATGATTTTCTTGTTCTTGAAGGTGGACTTGCTGAAGGCTTGCCATTGTACGGTGATTCTTCGAAGGATTTCTTCTTCTTTTGAGAATTTTATGGTGTTTCAGGTAGATTTAGTGGTGTACTTTCTTCAGTTTTGCGTTTTCAATTTTGATCATTGTGTGTCTATTACTGACATGTTTGTTACAAATGGCCTGTGTTCAGCTGAAGTTCATATGAAGGCCGACTTTTTTGCCTTTTTCGTTCAGTTCATTCAACTTAAGTTGGAGGTTATTGAGGTTCCCTTACAAAAAAATATTTAGTCTGCAAATCGGACGACATCTTTATCTTTGCAGAGAACTTTCACGACCTCCAACTGAAAGTTAAGATGGATGAAATTTATGCTTTAGAGGTAAGTTATAGATAAAGCCTTTTTCGTTAATTCACTAACCAACAATTTTATTTTCTCGGAAAGGGTTTAACACTCAGTACTCAAATTACAGGTCTCGTATATGTTTAGTTCAAAAGCAAGGTAACTGTGCGCAAATATTTTTTCCAGAAGAATGGATCGGTCAAGTACAGGGTCAATTCAATCCGTATTATGATTTTGCTCCTTCATGTAAATTTGAAAGTAGCGCAGAGAAAAAGATTCATATAAATAATTCATTTTCCTACGAATTGATTAAAAACATACATCAAAATTCTCGATTCATTTTTTGACGGATGGGATAAATATTTAAAAACATCAATCGAAATTCACTTTTATTACAAATGGAAGAAATATTCAAAAACATTTATCAAAAATCTCCATTCATTTTTTGACTCATTGGATAAATATTAAAAAACAATAATCCAAATTACTTTTTTTTACGGGAGGAATAAATATCTGGGAACATTTATCAAAATTCTGCATTAATTTTTTGACGTATGGGATATATATTTGGAAACATCCATCCAAATTCTCGATTCATTTTTTTATGAATTGAATGAATATTTAGAGCCTTTTTTTTTTCACAATTTGTCTATTTATTTTGACGTATGGGATGAATATTCGAGAGTATTATTCCAAATTCACTTTCTTACAAGCGAAATAATTATTTAAAAACATTTATCAAATCCCATTTTTTCATAAAATAGACCCCTGTAGAACAGTTACAAAATCTTTTATTTTCGTTCCAGTGATTTTTTTCTAATCCTCATCATTTTTGTTATTTAAAAAATGTCGTTAAATTGTATACCTCGGTAAACTGTATCTCGATGAATTGGAATCTTGATGAATGTCGGTAAATTGCTGTTGGTAAGTTGTCGGTGAATCTTCCGTGAGCCATTAGCAGCTAGTAAAAAAAAATGATCTGAAAAGATGATATGCCTTTCAACGACGTCACGCCTTTTGATGACATCATACCTTTCGATCACAAAACATCTCTCCTTTCCTTTCTTTTACTCTTGTTCAACATAATAAGTACATGATAAGGACTGATAGACAAAACAACCGACGACCGATCGAAAAGCGTCTTATAGAGATATATGGACACATCTAAAAGATTGACGATCAGCGATTTTCTTATCAGCCTCGGTGAACGTGTAAATGACAAGGATGAATTGCTAGAACCATCATCGTTTTTTTGTCACAGATATTTACTCCATTTCTGTTGCTGTTTATCGCAGCTCAAGTAGAAAAAAAAGGAAGTAGTGAACGTTTTTTTCTTTCTCTCGTTAATCCCACGCATAGAACTGGATCAAAGCCAGCAACAAACAAAAACCCAGATACCAGCTAATGCAGCCTCTGTGGAGAGAGAGAGAGAGACAGAGACAGAGACAGAGAGAGAAGATGAGACGGTAAACTTCATCATAAGTGAATACACCAAGTTGTCTCAAGTACCAGTTAATGCAGCCTCTGTGGAGAGAGAGAGAGAGACAGAGAGAGACAGAGAGAGAGAGACAGACAGACAGAGACAGAGAGAGACAGACAGACAGACAGAGACAGAGAGAGAGAGAGAGACAGAGAGAGAGAGAGAGAAGATGAGACAGTAAACTTCATAAGTGAATACACCAAGTTGTCTCGAATACCAGTTAATGCAGCCTCTGTGGAGAGAGAGAGACAGAGACAGAGAGAGACAGAGAGAGACAGACAGACAGACAGAGACAGAGAGAGAGAGACACAGAGAGAGACAGAGAAGATCAGACGGTAAACTTTATCATAAGTGAATACACCAAGTTGTCTCAAATACCAGTTAATGTAGCCTCTGTGGAGAGAGGGAGAGAGAGACAGAGAGAGAGAGAGAGAGAGATGAGACCGTAAACTTCATCATAAGTGAATACACCAAGTTGTCTCAAAGAAGAATATACAAGCAGGTCTGGAGAGGCGCTAAATAGAAACAGTCATGTGACCAACATACGTTGGGTGTGATCAACTAAAAGAAATTGGAAAATGAGTAATCAATGAATGGCTTCCTTCTCTGGGTCTTCCATTCGAGCAGTGATATTGAAAAGTCCAAATCTTCAAAAAGATAGGCGTGTACAAAACGGTGTTCAACCTAACATAAACGTACATAGTATATTGATCCCCGTAACTAAAACCCATTGGGTTGGTCATAAAACAAACGAAAAATAAACCGTAGACATGGTAAGATAAGGAGTGAAGGTTCAAATTTCCACCCACTTGCTCCATCGATACGTACAAAGTATATTTACTCGTTAGTTGAATAAATATTTACTGAGACAATATATCAAATTCAGGTGAGACAAATCAGAGTAATCCTTTAAATTTGTCTACGTAAAATTTCTTTTGGCTTACATAACCAGCCAGCCAGACCGACTTGAAAACTGGAAAAACCTATGTTGACTGTTTTGGCAATAGTTTTGGCTGAAAGGTTCTAACGTGTACGTCAGAATAGGGTCAGATATTCAATTAGAACTATGCAAACGATTTAAGTTCGAGAAAGTTAACAAATTATATCAGCACATAAGGAAAAGAATTCGATCGATGAAAAGATGAAATGGTTTTCAGGAGACTTGGTGTGATTTGGAATCCAGTAAGACCTACCGGTTACTACTATGGTAAATAACAGTGGCAAAAAAAAAAAAAAAAAAAAATAGGTCTGGTTAGTTAACCAAAAGAAACCGCCACGTGACCAAACTGTTTTGGTAGCATGCCATGTCGGGGCTAATCAATCAGAAATTGGAAAAGAAGGTGATAATGAAGAAGTCACTTGTCTTACCTTTGGTAGTGATGGCTAAAGTGTCTTGATTTTAAAAAAAAACTGACGGGTTCAGACTGAAGAATCAATTTAGCTGTTAGATTATTGAAATGTACAAACATTCATGAAGAAAACACATTTGAACGCTGGCAAACGCAACCGAAAATAAATTGACAGAGTAAATTGACCGCCCCCTTAAAAATGTATAGGACTGACGATTTAAATTTTAATCCCCTAGCTCCATTAGTCGAATGTGTCCTCGTAGGACGTACCTCGTTAGCAAGCTTGCCATACTCATTTAAAAACTGAAGAAACCTTTATTTAA
>OY735236.1:5806012-5808512 GCA_963457665.1 Thysanoteuthis rhombus | reverse complement strand
GGATTTCTTGTTCTTGAAAGATGAGCTTATTCTGCCGAAGGCTAACCATTCTTGAGTGATTTTTCACATAATTATTTCTCCTTTTGAGGATTTCATGGAGACTCGTTGTCCCTGGTAGATTAAGTGAACTACTTCTCCAGTTTTGCATTTTTGATTTTGATCGTTATGCCTTTATTTCTGATGTGATAGTTGCACATGACCTTTGCTTTGATGAAGTTCGTGCGGGGGCTGACTTTCTTGTTGTTTTCGTTCAGTTTGCCGACCATTAGTGGGATGTTGTAGAGATCCTCTTCAAAAGGGACAATGTAGCCTACGAATCTGAGAACTAAAAAAAAGTGGCGAGGCGAAAAGAAAAAAAAAAAGGACGCCCACATTTGTTGATTAAACTGTTTTTTTATGACAATGCACAACGCTTCCTAACTGACATATCGAAAACAATATCAAACCAACCATATATCAATGTTATTGAATATTACGTTGCAATAAATTCAATTTAGGGAATGGAACATTATTTTCTTATTTTGAAAACTTGTATCAAAAAACTGAAGGAATAATGATACTAGAAAAAGAATAACAGGTATGGATAGTTACTCAGTAGAAACTGTCATGTGAGCAATGTATTTTGAAAGCATATCATGTTGGAGCTGATCAATTACAAATCAAAGAAAACAACTGGAAGAATGGGTGATCGATGAATAAGTTTCTTCTCTCGTCTTTTGTTGGGTAGTGATCACTAAAAAGTCTGAATTAAAAAAAATTAAAAAAACAAGTATGAATGGTACAAAGTGAAAACTGAAGACATATCTGACATGGGCTCACATATTAGGTTGAACTCTCAAATAAAAATCGATTCAGGGGGTGAATTTAAATAGAAGAAGTTTTTTGAGACATAATGTTGAAAATCTAAACAATCTATCCATTGGTATGGCCCCAACACTAGATACAGACATACAGCCAGCCAATCAGCCAGATTTACTTGAAAACTGATAAAAAATCAAAACATGTTGACAGTTTTGATGACAAGACGAGAATTGTGATGGAGAAGAGGGGGTAAAAAAAAAGTAGAGGGAAAGAAAGTGATAGAGAAAAGGTGTTGAAAGTGAAGGGTTAAAAAGACGGAATGAATAGAGAATTGAGCAAAAAGAAAGAAAGAAAGAAAGAAAGAGAGAAAGAAAAGAAAGAAAGAAAGAAAGAAAAAAAATTGGAAGAAAAGAAAAAACAAATGAAGGAAGAAAGAAGACAGAAAGAAAGAGAGAAACACAGAAAAAAGAAACATAGAAAAAAGAAAGAAAAACAGAAAGAAATTAAGAAGAAAAGAAAGAAAGAAACAGAAAGAAACAAATAAATGGAGAGAAAGAAAGAAAGAAAGAAAGAAAGAAAGAAAGAAAGAAAGAAAGAGAGGAAGCAATGGAAAGGGAAAAGAAGTAAAAACCATATTCGAATGAAAAACAGGAAGTACAAAAAATAAACGAAGGGAATGGAAAAACATGGCTGGTGAAAAGGAGCAGATGTATAAAAAGGGGAGGAAGAAAAGGCATGAGCTCAACACAAAATGATTCAGGGAACGAAAATTTTAAAAAGAGTCATAGGAGAATAGAGAGAATAGAAGAAGCAAGATAGAAATTGCAGTAAAAGAAAAATAGACAAGTAAGGTGTCTCACACAGATGGATCACCGTTGCCCGCGCGTGTACCAGAATTAATTATCTCAGATATAAATCATTAATACAAAATTGTCTTTTAAAGATACCAGCAAAAGATTCAGGCATTATTGGTCCAATAAAATCAAACAGATCCCAAAAGAACATTTCTGGGGAAAGAAAACCCTTTATAGATGGCATGAACTGATGTACTCACGCAAATCCTCATGAAATGCGATAAGGAGCTCCCAAAAAACAAATATACACACAAACAGACGCAAAAAAAGAGAAGAAGCTGTAGTTCACTAGGCTGATCCATCATCATCATCATCATCATCATCATCATCATCATCATCATCATCATCATCTTTTAACGTCCCCAGGATTCACCACACCTCTTTATGTAGGGTGTCGTGGAGCTAGTACTTCTTGAATTTGTCTAGCTGGTCTCTTCATCGAGAGCTCTGCTGGCCTCGGTTGCGCAGATGATCTCTTGGGGTTCCATGTCGTGAGAGGTGAAATCTGTTGGTTGTCTGTCATTCTTGCGACATGGCCAGCCCATTGCCGTTTGAGTTTTCTAATGGATTCCATGATTTACCCGACAACTGTCTTCTTCCAGAAGTACTGAGCTGTTTTCTGGTCTCTCAATGTGAAGTTGAACATGATTCTTTCATGTGCACGTTGCATAGTTCTCAATTTGCAGGTCTGTCTCTTGATTAGGTCCCATGTTTCAGCTCAATAAGTGACTATTTGGAGGATGTTTCGGTTGTATAACCTTTTTAGGATTTATGGAATTTTCTTGTCTTTGAAGGTTGAGCTTGCTCTACCAAAAGGTGATCCTTTGCTTGATTTCTTCTTCTTT
>OY735236.1:5801012-5803512 GCA_963457665.1 Thysanoteuthis rhombus | reverse complement strand
AAAATTCAACGACTACTTTGGAAACTATAAGACTATTGGAAGTTGATCTGCTATTTGTTAGATGTATAGTGGATGAGGTGTTCTCAAACGTAACGTTGATTATTGATACATGGCCGAGAAAAAGTTTCAATTCCACTGAGTATTAGGAGATATTTTCTTTGAAAACTATTTTCTGTCATTGTTCTACCTTGAGAGTCATTATCTATTAGTTTTTATCATCTGGTCAAAAAGCCAAAACGCAATTGAAAGAGCAACGTATTTTTGTCCATGAGAATATAGTGGTTCACGAAGAAATAATCCAACTCTCTCTAATGTTTGTTCTTGAGACTCGTTCACGATCATTGATAACGATGACCTTATAGGAGACCAATCACTTTCTGAAATGAATGGTAAGTAGGCACCACTTAGACAGAGTTAAAACCTTTGATCCTGATTGTGCATTATTAATCAACTCTTTGAGTGGATTCGTAACAACCAATCCCGTACCATTCCATTATCCATGCTAGTGGGACATGTTCTGTAAGAAGCATAATGATTGTGCCATGCTTCAAATCTGATCTATCTGGTTGCATTCCAGATGGAATAAGTGAATGTAAAAATACAGTTGATCATATCAGCACTTAGATAAGTTCTTCTCACCTAGAAAATTCTTCTGGTAATCCTTCATTAATCATTTATGAGTCACCGAGTTTCAGTGCTGGAATCATTCGTTACGCATATTCAGCGAGTGCTGCACTAGAGAGCACCTAACCCGCTTTCGAATTTCAACTTTAATCTGATTTTGAACATCAATTAATTCAGGATCGGAAGTGTAGCTATCCACTACGATTCTTCCATCTCTAAGCTAAAGCGAACATGCAATAGATTTTTGATGGGTTTTCTTTAGAGTTCTTATTTTGAACAAGTCTATACAGTTTGAATCAGAGGCCAGGTGACTGATTTTTTTTAGATACAAGATTTGATTATTGCAGTTTTAGTGTCTTGGGGTACGACTGGTGATGGAAATCTCCACCAAGTAAAATCATTTCCCCTGAAAATGCAGTGTCAACAACGGAAACGTCCCTCTGACATCGATCACTGGCACTGCAAGCACGTGCTGGAACTATTGATGCTTCATAAATAATGAAAAGGATTTGATTTCTTATTAGAGTCACATAATCTGGAAAAGATGGATGTGTTTCAAACTCTGTTTCAGATCGGCAGCAATTCTAGCCCAGGTTGCACAAAAAAAACTTCATGGGGAATTGCATCTACATAGTTGTAGATAAGATTCGAAATTAATGTCTTACCTGAATCGACAGGGGCGTGAATAAAGAAACTACTTGATCGCAAGGTATCACCGAAGCCAAGTCGTATGACAGCGTTCATAATCTCAGCCACCATTTCTGTCTAAGCGTTGGTTGGTTGATCAATATTGACTCTTGTACAACCGTTTCCGTTCTCAATGAGAATATCATGCATTACGTGCAGGACCTCATTTTCCGATCTATTGCAATCATTTCTATGTTGATTTTCAATCATTGCATCTTTATAGTTTTCCCGGGGCTGGAATGCATCGGTTGGCAAAAATGAGCAAATATTGTTGCGAACAATGTTATTAACTGTAGGGGCATTTGAAACACAGATACCCCACCCCAGTGCATTGTAATACTCAGCATCCTCACCCAATAAATTGATTTATCCGTAAGAACTCTATTGATAGTTTTTAAATGGCCGAAATCTTTGTCCCGGGCACTTACTGTGTACATTCTAACAACTTTATTGCCAAAGAGTCCACTTTCTTCCGTTTTCACAGAAAATGTGATGTATAGAGATTCTGAAGCACAGAAATTGGCGAGCATTGGGATCTTCTTTTCTTAGTTTGAACCTTCCAATTAGGCGTGTATCGTGTAACTGAATTCTTTCGAGTCCCCGTACAGCCAAACCAGCTTGAAAGTACACACGTTGTCGATGTGGTAAATGTTTGGTGAGCCAGTATATAGCGTAAGATTATTCATGTATCTTTGAGATTATTATCTACCTAGTCTGCCTCGTTTATTTCAAGGCTTCCATCTTCACTTCTATTTGAACATTTGAAGACGTACATATATGTATATATTGTAATACAAAGAAACAGCTCTGAATGACACAATTTATTAAATGTTATTATGATCAACATTCTTTTCTTCAGGGTTGAGCACTCTTAAGTGGGGCACCCATCTATTACTGCAATATGCAATGCTCTTCCAACTCTGGAATAGAGTACTTTGATAGACGGGGAATTATGCGTAAGTGAATATACAATTGCTTAGTTCGGTCCTACTGACTGTCCAGTTCCGCGTAGGGGAGGGGTTAAATGTTTGTCTCTAGGTCTGAAGCGAATGTTCTGATCCTACCTCGTGGTACTGGATGGTGGATATAGCCACATCGAAGAGTTGTAATACAACAAAACAGCTGTCTGTGGATGACACAATAATCATATATATATATATATTAGGATGGGATAATGGATAGTCTATAG
>OY735236.1:5756012-5796012 GCA_963457665.1 Thysanoteuthis rhombus | reverse complement strand
ACAGACCTACTTTCCCCCCAATGACAAGCCTTGAAACAACAACAACATGATCAAAAGCTGTGGGAGCCGATTTGCGATTCCTTTTCGACTATATAAGTCATCATTTCATAGCCAGTGGTTTGTCAGTCAGTCAGCAAAATTGATAGCCGGGCAGTACCAAGCCAGATCTTTGCAAGGGGCGGCAGGCTTTGACATCAGAGGAAAGTAGCTAAAAACGACGGTGCCTCCTAAAGACAAAGTCCACATTTTTGTTTCCACGAGGTATCGTTCAATAATGAAAATAAAGGAAAAGAAATCTTACCTTTTATATATCACGCACGAATCCCTAACCAATTTCACAAGGAACTCTTCAAAACAGAACTCTTTTAAAAACAAATTCCATCCTACAAACCTGTCACGATTGTTATTTAGTAAAGGATATTTCTCTTTATATGAAACGAACCTATCTATATATTTTTGTTCATTTTATTTATCTCATCTTTACTATCTCACACCGATAAAAAAAAAGTTATTGCTTGTTTCCTAAAACGATTTTTGTCACTTGCTTCTTCTGAGTCATCTTCAACACTGTCGCTGATATTGGATACTCTGTCACTGATATTAAAACCGCATCAATATATCTCATAAAATGTCAAAGAGGAAAATTACGCTTGATGTCTCGTACAAGTTCAACTCGTAGAAACAAAGCAACATAAAAAAAAACGAAGTTAGTGTCACTTCAGAGAAAATTGCTGAACAACGTCAATCGAATCATGCCCGGAAAGTGATATTACACAGTCGGAACCTGGACTAAGAAAGAAAGAAAGAAATTGACAGGAATTCACCTCCTCGACAACAAATTTGTCTGACTGGTAAATCTAGCGTCGATAAAAGGCCCACAACAGGAAAAGTATTCAAAAGAAAGAATTGGTATGATGAGTACATTATCTTTGTGTCGAGGGTTTTGTTTGTTGTCAACATTTTGCAAACTCAGATTTTGCCCTTACCAAGTTAAGCAAAAATCTATTATCTAAAACAAGCGCAGTCAGAAAATAAATATGTAACACGTTTCAAGCAGAAGCATGAAGATCTTACAAAAGAAAAAAAATATTGGTGGTGTCTTTATTTCAAAGAACGAAAGTCAACTCTTCTGAACTTTATTTCCACATTACTAGACTCACCCTTGAACAAACACAACCTTTTACAGAAGGTGAAAACATTATCGATCCAAGCTTTCTTATTCCATCTGAGGAGAACCATGATAAAGCTGAGGTATTGGGAATAAATGATGTTTATTTCTCAGCCAGCGAAAAAAGACGAAGAGCTGTGCAAAAAATTTAAAAAAGGAACGGTTTTTGAGCAAGTTACGGAATTCACTGTGCCATGATCTCCAAACAGATGAAACCACGTACATAAATCGTGCATTTCTTCTTCGTTATGTGCACTTTCCAAATATTTCTGAGGATATACAGGATATAGTCGATTATTATCTATATTGTATTGACATTTGGGAGAAAACCACTGAAGACGCTCTGTATAAAAATTGATTTCCTTGAATACCCTGGAACAAATAAGCTTCTCCAACTCCTGATGGGGCTGCATCGATCACGGGTATTCTGTCCAGTGTAAGACGCATGGGATACCTTTCTCCTACCTGCATGAGCTCCCAATGTATTATAGCAAGGGAGAGCATTAATTGCAAAAAAAAAAGTGGGTCAACTTGATTAAAATGTATCTGAAACTATCACAAATGTTTGTGAATATGTGCATGCTGAATAAAGACTGTTATTGCTACATCCTCAACTTTGGTGGCTTTCAAAAGGGGGATGTTCTGCTTCAGGTCTTTGAACTTCGTAAGGAAGTCCTGGCATCTCTCAATAATATGAAGAGCAAATTAGTGACTTCCTTCAATGAGTTTGTATATTCACAGTGTGATCGATATTTGAACATTTGAACTCATCATTGAATACATCCCTTCAAGGAAGAGACGATAACATGTTTTGCTCAATTGGAAAGATCCGCAGATTTCATGATCTTTCAATACTTTGGGGAGAAAATGCCAAAGAGGCAGAAATATTCAACTTTCTGAATATGCAAACAGCTCTGTTGAGTGCAGCAGTATCATAAACAATATCATGGATCATTTTTGTCTTTTGGAATTCAATATTGAAAATGGTGTCCTGAATATAGATCGTTTGAAAAATCAAATTGGGTGTCAAGTCCGACGTTTGCAGTATAACGTTGACCTGGATTGGAAATCGAAAGTCTCTGTATCAACCCTGAATGGATTTTCGATTGTGACGTTGGATGAGGCGATCAAAATGGAAAGCTGTTTATTGAAGGTTTGGGCATTCGGTCAAATCATTTTGCATGACATGGCGTAGCTGTGTATCAGGAAAAAAGTGACCTTTTTTAATTAGCCAAATCTCGGTCCAAAATGAGTCTGAATTGCCAAAGGTTCTTTCTTGGAGTCTCAGTAATGTTTTGGGTAGGTATCATGAGAAAAGATTACAGTCTACTGGTATACCGAGCTGGTAAATCCATGCTTTAATGTGCCTTAGGAAGCCAATTTTGTTGACCCTTACGTGATAAATAAAATTGTAATTATATAAATCTTCTCGATTACGCTCAGTTGGTAAGAGGATTGTCTAACAACTCTCAGAAATGTCAATTTTATATATCTGTTTTTCTCAATATGACAGATAGACAAAAAATGAAGAATTTAACCCCACTAAATTCGATGAGGATTATACTTGTTTTTCTTGTAGTCACAGGTAGGAAGAAAGTCAACTCTAATTTGGACTTGTGCTTGACAATGGAATCTCTGACAAACCAAAGGAATCTTTTTTTAAGATCAGAGAATAAGTATCCACCAATCTTAGATATAGTGAGAACCAATTGTCAACTAATCCAAGGGGGCACTCTCTTCTAGGGTGATTCGGTCGACACTAATATGCCATTCTATGAGCTTGTGTACTGTATGACTGATGCATTCAGAATAAGCTTACTTGTGTACACGCTGTCAAGTCTGATTCCTTTGTTTTCCCACTTTAAGTTTCTAAAGATCATCTCGAACCAGGCTCTGGACAATTTGGGAAAGCTGGATATCATCTTGCCCTACACCTTTTTTTAGCTGAAAAGTGCTGTAAACCTTCATGTAGCCTTATAAACGAGCTTCCGGGACAGTATATACGTTGCAATGCTGTGACATATGGTGGGTCTGCATTAATGACCTTGGGTATTTTTACGGCATTCAAGGGCATTATAAATGTTACCGCAAACGGCATTTTATATTCTGTTCCTTTTTCTTCTAGTCTTTTTATCAAATGGATATGGCCAATGGTTGAGTAGCTTCTTCTAAAGCTTGCTTGTTCCTGTGGTTTGTTTTTGTTGAGCGTTTTGGTGATTCGGACGGTGATAGGATTGTCGTTGCAGTTGAGTTGACATTGTTCGTCGCCGTTAAGATCTTTCGGATTTTCTTTTTTTATCAGTATTCTGGGATTTTACTTTGTTTAAAACATAAATTGAAAAATAGCTAGTTCCCCTGTGATGAACTTACCAGCTTTTTTTGAGTGGGTCGACGGTGATTTTATCTGGTCAAGGAGGTTTTTCTTTAATTGTTTCAGTTTTTGTTTCATGGCTTGTTTCACTTCACAGGATGTAACTTTATTGAAGTCTTCTAACTGTTCGGTAGCGTCCTGTTCATTGTTTTGTTCCTTGTCAGGAGTTTTTGTAGAAGTATTGGGCACGTTCGATGATCCCATCACTTTTGCTCTTAGGTCTCCATTTTCTTCGAGTAGATTTGATTTTTGTTTCCGTCCTGTATTGAGAGTTTTGTTAATATCTTTGAAACCCCAACCTTTTTTTTTGAGAATCGTTTCAATGAGAATTGTCATGCGTTTCCTTTTGCATTCTTTTCCTTTTTTATGGATAGTTTTATTTTGTTCATTTGCTTCAATTTTCACTCCTATTGTTGTTGATGTCTTGATCTTCCTACGTTTTTCCCACTAAGTAACTGATTTCTGGTACGCTCCTTAGTTTTAACATAGTGTCGACCTTAAACCACATGGCTAAAAGAGATTTTGAAGGGCAACATATTTGCCATTACTTAGTGTATGAATATTGTAAGTTTAGTACTACTAAGCCGATAATGAGAAACATTTGTGAAGTGTATCCTGATTCAGAGAAGGCTTGTGAATGTCAGCGGTGGTTATAAAGGTTTGAAGAATACGATAGTGATTTGAAAATACGCAATTACTTTCCGAACAAGAAAATACGTGCACACTTTCCAAACACTATAATATTTCATATCACTATATATAGAATATAAATTTGAATCATTCGATTTATCAAACTCCAGTACAAGTCAGAGAGTAAAATCGACTTTGTTTTAGCTCAGCAACAACAAGAGCAATCCTCATCTAATTTAGATGAGGACACATTTTCAGTTATTTCATTTTCAATATCAAAATATTGGAAATGTAATCAGAGAAGAGTTGTCCCCACCCTAGATTTCCAGCAGTAGGAGTAATAGTGGTTTTTAACCTTGCAGCAGCTGGGCTTGTTTCTAATAAATGTTGCTTATTTCCGTCTATTCACCGCAGGTCGCACGCACTTTTCAGTCTGCTGAATCTTTTGTACTTCGGATTCAGGAAGAAGCCTTGAAGGAACTTATTTCTCTTATCTTGGTGCTGGATATTGAATGATCTGTTGATGCTCTGAAAACTTTTCCTACTTTGTTTTTCGAATAAATCTTCACTTCAACTTTATCTAATACACTGCATCGAGAAATGTTTTAAGCAAGCTGTTGATTCGGATTTGAATGAATCTAAAAGTCAGTCATTATCAGGTTGGTACATGAATTATTTCGTTATTTCACCATTAACGTCGAAGCAGTATATATCAGTTTAGAATAAAAGTTATTTTCTGATCGAATCATAAATCGTCAGAATCTGTACATTCTTGCTATGGAGAAGATTTGTTCCGGAGGCATAGGATTGTGGAAGACTGGAAATAATTGAGTCTCCGGATACAGTTTTAGCTGCAGCCTGGTTGTAGGAAACTTTTTTTTTTAAGGAAGTTGCCAAATGCTTGAAAAAGGGGTAGTTAGTTGGAGAGACGTTTGGTGAGTAAGCTGATATTGCGAGCTGTTTCCGCTACTTTACGTCCCGTTGTTAACTCCTACAATATAATTTTTCAAATTTGCTTTTTTCATCTTCGAATTACTATCGACGAGATAATAATCCCTTGAAGGATAATGGTAAAAAAAATATTTCCTTTATGAGTGATGCAGAATTTTGGGACATAAACTATATTCATATGTACAAATACTCGTATCACTTGTTAAATGCACGTGTTGAACCTCATTATATCCCTTGCCTGTTGATAATATTTATGAAAAATAGTTTTGTTCAGAAACTAATGATATATAAGGATGTTCGAAAATTAATTACGTATTTTCGTGTTCGGAAAGTAATTACGCAAAACTCAGGGAAAGATAAAATTGTTAGAATAGGTGGTTCTCCCACACACCCCATACTCATCATAATAAACACCCACAGATTATCTTTTGTTTCGATAAGTAGAGAATTTCATCAGTGGACAAAAAAAAAAGATGGAAAAAATATCTCAGAAAGAAATGCAGTTTTTTTTCGACAACAAATCGAAAATTTACCTTCCCGTCAGGCTGATCTCATAGATAATAATGGTGATAACATTGTTGATAGAAAGGATTAATTAAACTTCAGTGGCGATTGTTTTTTAGAGAATACGTAATTTTCTGAATACGAAAATACGTAATTACTTTCCGAACACCCTTATATAAGCACGTAGATGCTCTCCTTCTTGTTTAGTCTACAGTCATGACCGGTTGAGCATCACCCATGAAAAATGCATTTTTACAATTATTCCTCGAAATTCATATTACAATCATATATAACATACTTGTAGGGTTTTAAAAGTATTAACACAATGTAGATAATATCTCTTTCAATTTAATACTTTGAAATACATGTTGGTTTGAGTCAATAGGTTTTGAAGCAAAAATCTAAATTGAAAACGTTGACATGAAAAAAGTAAACCACCACACTATTTAAGACAACTAATCTCAATTAAACTGTCAGAAGGAGATATTAAGCAAAAAATCACTCTGGATTAGTGAACTTTCAGTAGAGCAGGATTGACCGATTAGATCAAGAAAATCTCATTAGTTTTTAATAGAAAGGGCCACGACCAATACATCCTCCTGATAGTTGGAACTTAACCAAGGGACTGAGTCTCAAACTGAGAGCCATGTAACGTGCATATAAGAGAATCAGGCCCAACTTCACATGGAGAGACTACAAAACAGCACAGTATACTAGGGGAAAAACAGACGTCCACGACATCGTGAGAAAAACATTAGAAAACCTGAATGGCAGGGTTGGTCCTGTGGATTCCCAGGTATGTGCGAAACTGTAGCAACTAAGATATAAGCTGGCAAGACAAACTAGACAAGTTTAGAAAGCTCTGGGGCTCCGTGACGCCCATGATAGAGGGTTCTCGTAAATCTTGAGGAAGGTCTATGTCTAATGATAGATTCTAAAAAGCTGCTGCTCCTATTGTTGTTTTTATTGATATTGATGATGATGATGATGATGATGATGATGCGTAATTTCGCCGGAAATCGATGCATGGAATTTTTTTTCCGATACGTCAAAAATCAGCATATTATTCGACCTTCATAAAATTTTTCGATACTTATTTATCAAATGATAAATTCAAAAAAAGTAATTTCTGTTGGTAAATATCGAGAAAATTTTTTTTTTTTTAATATGATTACTAACATTTTGATGACCAATCTGATGTATACAATGTTTCCATTGATTTTTACACATTTGGAAGATAAGTCCCTCGAGATATTACTTATGTTTGGTTTTTATTAAGAGATACTCAAATTGGAAATCTTACTCTGGAAATTAAAAAAAATAGGAAAATTAAGTACGTTTTTCTCCTCGACATTTTTTTTTTCATTTTATTCGATCGATTATAATTTAAGCTTCAGCTCTGGGAGAGAAACCACTCAATTGTTGAAAACAAAGCAAAGGAAGATTTTTGTCAATTATGTTGTCCGTTCCAAGTTCAATCCGTTCCAGGGTGTCTTTCTAAGAAAAGAAAACATATTATTTATATATTGGTAGATTTACCCGTTGAATGTGGGAAGATCAATGAAAACAGCAAAGGATGGATAAAATCAACCATCAAAATAATAAAAAATGGGATAGGAATTATATGAAAGAATCGAACTTAACTTCTTTTTTAATTTGCTCTTTAATGAATAAGTATTGAAAATTTTAATCAAATCAAATGCTGATTCTTGACAAATTATTGAATTCCTCAAGTGTCTATGGTGAATTTTCGGTTAGAACTGTATATGATAAATGAATATTTAATTATTGATCTAAAAATGGTTCAATTACTCTTTATTTCGTTTTTTTTTCCTGATATTTCGCTAACCTTTAACGGGAAGCTTCGTCAGAGTAAATATTAATTTTGATTTTTTTTTCTAGACTTTTTTTCCTCTCTGTGTTCGTTAATTTTCATGCAAAGCAAACAGGAAAAAATACGCTGGGGAAAAAATTGAGATAAAATCTGACGAAGTTTCCCATTAAAGGTTAGCAAAACATTAGAAAAAATAAATAAAAGATAATTGAGCCAATTTGATGTCAATATTGGACAACATTAGCCATCAAAAATGGCTAAAGGATATATCTTTTTTGCATATGTGTGTTAGTGTGTTTATGTATCTCTTCATGTGTCTGCGTATTTGTTCATTGTATGTTCTAGCGCTCCCAGTCAAACTGGTTTGTCTGTTAAGTTAGCATCAGTACCCCACTACTTCTCTTCTGAAAGTGTTTTTTTTTTTTTAAAGATTTTTGGGGGGAAAATCGTTTTTGGCATTTTGTGGCCTTATTCTCAAAGGTTTATTGATAGCATCTAAATTTTCAAGATTTTAGATATTTCTAGGCTTCTTTATTTTATCTCAGATGTCTTTCAGTGGATAATGCCTGTGATGTCATAAACAAAATTCATTCTAACCATATATATATTCTACGATTGAATTATTTCTACAAGACTTCGAAATTTGAAGCTAAAGATGTTTAATTATTGACTGTGAATGCAAAATAGATAATTACATATTGACATTGAAACGGCTCAAGTGCCTATGATCTCTTTCTAATATTACGCTAACCTTTGATCGATATCTTCGTCAGACTTAATCTTAATTTTGATTTTCTCTCAACGTATCTTTTTTCTTCTTCGTGTTTATTTATTTTCATGCAGAGCAAGCAGGAACAAATATGTTGAGAAAGGATCAAAATTGAGGTCAACGTTAACGAAGATTCCTGGTAACGGTTAGAAGAGCATTAATTAGAAAAATAGATAAAAACTAATTGCGTCATTTTGATCTTAATATTGAACAGCCTTCGCCATAAAAATGACAAAAAGTTATATACTTTTTTCTATATGTGCATGTGTTGATGTGATCCAGTGCTCCTGGCCATACCGATTTGTCAGCATTACTTCACTAGACCTATTTTAAAAGCGTTTTATTTTAGGGGGGGGCTTTTTTAAAACCTTCTCTGTGCCTACGTCATAGGTTTATTAATAACATGGAGATTATTAGAAATATAGATAATTCTAGATGGCTTTTTTTTTATCTATTTTAAATATTTCCCAGTGGAAAACGACAGTCATGCTAGAATCTATTCTTCGGCGGAATGTGTGTGTCTCCAGGTTGCTCTGGTCACATTTTGGGGGTCACAGACTTGGAAACATAAGTCCATCATAAGATACAATCTAAAAACCTCTTTGAGTGTTGTTCTCTGTATCTACGTGGTCACTTTGAATCATCATCATCAACATCATTATCATCAGTCTCTTATCCTTAATTGTTAGACATAGACCTTCCTAAAAAATAGACCTTTCTATCATGGGCTTCACGGAGCTAATAATTTCGGAACTTATCTGTTCCGTCTCGCCATCTTATATTCTATTCGTCACAGTTTCGCTTGTGATCTCTGTGGATCCATGTTGTGAGTCGTGATGTCCATCGTTTGTCTGTCATTCTTGCAACACGACCAGTCAATTGCCATTTGAGTTTTCTAATGGATTCAATGATGTCTTAGACTTTTGTTTTTAACGTGTAATACATTATGCTGTCTTATTATCCCTCCATGTGAAGTTGTTTCTGCCCCGTAGGAGTCTATCGGGAAGATGCCTTGGTTGCATATTACTTTCTTTTCAAGACTAATGGTATTCTACAGTTACCAGTTTTACAATGAAAGTACACAATGGAACGAACACATTTTTTGCAAGACTACAGATATTGTCATTTCACTCTCATACAAATACATAGTGAAATAATTGATATGCTATAAGAACACATCTATATTTCTGTCCTTTCAGGAAGTAGTTCAGGCAAATGTTTCGATTTATTTGAGTCCCTTTTAACCCTTGAAAAACACTTGATGAAAACCAACCACGAAAGCAAGCTGGCTTTAGAAGAAGCTAATCGACCATGGACCACCTGCATTCGATGAATCAACTGAAAGAAAAAGCAACACAGTATAAACTACCTCTCGCCGTAGCATTTATCAACTTCAAAAAGGTGTTCAACTCAAGAGAAATCCCTAAGGTCATGGAGGCCATCAGTCGACAAGGTGTAAATCCAGTATATTCACAGCCTACCTCGACGTGATCTTCAGAAGATTAGACTAGGAGGGTAAAGGGATAAACATAGACGGCAAGTATCTGAGAAACCTCAGATTTGCAGACGACATTGCCCTTTTCGCAGAGAACCTGCACGACCTCCAAGCAATGATAGATGAACTAAATGAAGAGAACAAGAGAATTCGCCAACACATGAATTTCACCAAGACAAAGATCATGTGCAACAACAACTTCTGAGATAAAAACACTGAGATCAAAATCGAAGATACAGAACTGGAGGAAGTAGATCACTACATCGACTAAGGACAACAAATCTCCATGAAACCCTCAAAAGATGGAGAAATCAAGCAAAGATCACACTAGGATGGCAAGCTCAACCTGAAAAAAGATCCCATTAATCCTAAAAAAAGGATGTACAACCAATGCATCCTCCCAATAGTCACTTATGGAGCTGAAACATGGAACCTAACCGAGAGACAGATCCGCAAATTGAGAACTATGCAATGTGCACTTAAAAAAAGAAATATGCTGGGCCTCACATGGAGATACCACAAGGCGGTACAGTACATATGGGGAAAAGACAAGAGTCAGGGACATCATAGAATCCGTTAAAAATCTCGAATTGCAGTGGGCTGGCCATGTTGCAAGAATGGTGGACGACTGAAGGACATCACGACTCACGAAAAGGATCCCCCGAGATTACATGCGGAACTGAGGCTGGCAGAATATCAGACAGAGAGACGGGCTAGACAAATTAAAAAAGTACTGGCTCCGCGACGCCTATGATAAAGAAATGTGGCGAATCCTGGGGAATGTCTATGTCCAACGATGGACGTTGAAAGACTGATGATGATTGGGAGGTTATAGGGTGTTTGCCCATGTTTCTGGGAGGAGAAACCTCTGATTCTATTTGTATTTCTTTTTTTTTTCTTGCTCATTGTTGATCCCTGTTTGTACTAAAGCATCAAACCCTAAACATTAAAAATCTTTTTCAAAATTTTGATTGCTATATATTGCAGAACTGGACGGTCAGTAGTACCGAATTATAGTGATATATTCTCTTTCGTACAATCCCTCGTCTACCAGAGTGCTCCACTCCAGCGTCGGAAGAGCATTGCTATAGTAGCTAACGATGGACGAGTTGTCCTACTTAAGAGTGCTCAACCCTGAGGAAGCAGAGTTTTAATCATAATAATAAGCAATAATTGTTTCATCCATAGACAGCTGCTTTGTTGTATTACAACTCTTCAGTGTCGATACACACACACACACACACACACATATATATATATATATATATATATATATATACATATATATATATATATATATATATATATATATATATATATGTGTGTGTATATATATATATATATATATATAATTGAGTGGACCATATGGAAAATAATAGTATTTAAATCAAGTTTATCATACCTACAGGCTTTGTCTACCAGCTTCACCAAAGAAGAATTTTCTAAATAAAACAATATTGAAAGATTTGTTTCTTTATAATTCAAAACACTTGAAAGAAAACACAATGTTCAATACCGTTTCCCTAACGACAAAGCTGGTTAGCGAAACATGTGATATAATAAACTTGGTTTATATAGTGCTTACTCCATATTGTTATTGTATACAAGTTTTTAGCACTTGTTGTACACAGTACGCCAGCTGTAAACAAATATAGATCTTCCTCTTTTTTTTATGGCTGACTCATCTACGAAGAGATAGATCATAAATACTGCGTTAACAGCTGCGTACAGATTGGAAAATATGTTTTATTTCCAAAATGATAGATTCTGCAGATGGCAAAGAAGAATCCATCTGACCTCTATTCCACTGAAACCATGGAGCCATCATGAGATGTGCAAGTTGGAAATGTTTTCTTGGATTCTCCCACAGGGCAACAGCATTTTTGACAGCATATGGCACATGTGATTGGCCAGGTTTTGGAAGAATCATACGGTGAAAAAATTCTTCTTTTGTGTGTATGAAACTATATTGAATTTCGTGGATGTTTTTGATGAGAAATTTGTTTAAAACTATTGATAGCACGTTGATTTAATGATGCAAGAAAAGGTTGCTTTTATTGAGATTCACCTTTTATAGAATCTGCAGCGAAACAAAGGTCATGTGCAACAATCATGTCAAAAACAAACACACAGCCATCAAAATCGGATATGCAAAACGGGAGAAAGTACACCACAACAAAAATCAAGCGAAAACTCACTCTAAAATGGCAAGACTTTGGCAAAGCAAACTTGATCTTGAAGAACAAGACAATCCCATCAGTCTTAAAAAGGAGAATATACTACTAACGATTCCTCCTGATAGTCACCTATGGAGCTGAAACATGGAACCTAGCGAAGAGACTGACCTGCAAACTGAGAGCCATGCAATGTACACAAGATAGAATCATGCTCAATCTCACATGGAGAGATCACAAGATAACACGATATATCAAGGAAAAACCAGGAGCCCAAGATATCTTAGGAACAATTAGAAAACTCAAATGGCAATGAGCAGGTCGTGCTTTAAGAATGGCAGACAACCACCCGAGATTACAATATGGAGCTCACATGCAAAATCGAGGCAGAATACAAGATTTAGAGACAAAGTGGTCAGGCTCCGAATTTATAAGGACTGCGACGTCCATGATAGAGCAATGTGGAGATTCCTGGAGAATGTTTATGTCTTAACGACGGACGATAAAAGACTGATGATGATGAATTCCCATATAAAGATAGAAATAGCATTCAGTGACAAATAATGGCAATTGTTTGGATAAGGTTCACCAGAACATTTAGTTGATATTTGACCAGTGGGGTAACTTCCAGTGGACAAAATTTACTGCTCCTAGATTATTACAGAGCAGAAAATTGTATATTTTGAACCATGCAAAAGGTTAAATTTAAAGTTAGAAATTAGGGTTTGGTTTGTTCAATCTGATAAATAGAAATATCCAGCAACAATAAAATGCGTTGCGGTAAGAACAAAGATTCGATTAAATCTGACGACAACTTATTCCAATTATTCAATGATTAAAAGAAAACGTTAATCTCTGATCTATCGACGTCTCCTTGATTTATCACTCTTACAAGATATCTAAAGAATGATTTGGTGATCCTATTCTGGACAATCACCCAAATAGTCACTTCTTTGGCTTTAGTAAAACTAATCTACGTTTGTAACTACCAACAATAAACGCCCCCTGTCTGCTTTGTAAACGGTGTTATACAGAAGTTTGGTGTCTGTTTTCGGAAACTATTGATAGTATTTTTTTTTATCTGTAACTGATGATAATTCTAAGTCCAAAATATAACTTTCTCCAGTATTCGCAAAAGTCAAAACAGAGGTAAATTTCAGATGTATCCACATTTCCCTATTAGATGCTTTTGAGTTGGTCGCACGGTCGGTCTGTCAGTTGGTTCCATACATGTTAAACAACAGAAATAGGAAGTAAAGAAATGGGGCAATGTCATCAAAATACGTGATGTCATTAAATAGTGTAGTGCGCTCAAAAGTTGTGACGTCATTAAAATACCAATATTCTGACAATTTTGATTCATAAATTCATCTTTTCTAGGGAATAGAAAAGACTGCAACGTTTAGGGAAGAAAATAATTTTTTTTTGTTTTGAAGGTGAATATCGGTAATTGAAGATTTCTTATTCACCTTGAAGAAAAAGAGTGTAATTATACACTTATCGTAATTCATTCGTTTAATTATCAAAAAACTATTGTAATAAAATTTTCTATTATGATCATTTTGTTGTTGCCATTCACTTAAATATAAATAAATGTGCGTGTGCGTGTGTGTGTGTGTGTATGGAAAATACATTTGAATAAGTTTTATGCCTAAAGAATACCGATAAAACCGATTTTCTATGAGAAAAAAAGGAGGGATTCACACATATAACCTTCCGTAACAAAATTTTCTGATAGTTTGAAACGCCGAACGAGATGAATGTCCAGTCAGATGGAGGCAGTAAAACATAACAGAAATGTTTTAAGATCGATTTCTAAAAAATGAAAAAAAAAAATCTTCTGGCTGATATTCATCAGAGGATGATCTGCAAGAAAAAATGCTCAATCGTACTGCGTGAAAATAATCCGAAAATCTACGAAAAACTTTGCTTAAAACGGCAAACAAAAGCGTTGGAAATATCTTCAAAAGGTTACTGACGTAATGTTCGAACGTCAAAACGCGTTGATTTTTCATTTAAACTAAAAAGAAATGTTTTAGCGTTAAAACAAATAATTTTTGTCTACACGGTACCGATTTTTGTTCTGATGTGAATTGACTCTAAAAGCCCCAGGTAAAAGGAATATGTTGCAATACTGACAACTTTGAAGCAGACCTCCTTACATGCCATCACACACTCAAAGTTATCCAATATATGTTGGCTTATTCTCGAGTCAGGTTTATTCGTGTAAGGTGACCAATTTCTTGTAGGATGTAACATGCTGTTTTGTCCGATTCTCCAATCTTTGGAAAGTGCAACCTTGAATCAAACCGACGAAAGACAGTCGGTTTATCATGTGATAGAAAGGCTGGTCCACTTGAGTGTCCTATCTATCTAAAAATACCGTGGATAAGCAATGTTTCTATGCGGATTGCTAATCAAGTAACTAAGGCTCTTACCAGTTGTCTCCCGGCGATACACCAACGTGCTGGATTTAATACCAGAAAATCTTGCCTTCCATTCAGAGAGATCGTCTGCCACACAAAAGAGCTTACCAGTTTACGAATCAACGTGTCATAAAATCACAGGGTTTTATTTATTAATGATAAGAAAGCCGCTGGGGGAATGGCAGGGAATTGTTGGTCTTCAGTTGATGATCTTACTTTTAACTAATTCAATTCGTAAACCATTCATTTTTACAAAATCCTTTCACCGTAAGAATTCATCTTCTGTTTCTAATCCATATATTCACCATGTTTGCTCTATGGGACTTAAACGACTCAGAATATCCCCTGATTAATGTGTTTTGATATTTCCTATTTCACATGAAACTGAACAAAAAAAGGACTGGTAAGTATGAGACCCTACCTACCTGCACTATTGCAAAGACCTTCCACTTTTTCACGGCATTTTGTCCAGAGACAAGTTTTGTCGATCACTAAGGGGTGTTTGAGGATAAAACGTGAATAAAAACCTTTTTTAAAATGTAAAAAACACAAAGTATTTCTTTTCGAGACGATAAAGACATAATAATGTATTGTTACATCATAATGAAGGCTTAACAATACCATAAAAATACATCATGTCATTTTGATTGAGGTATTACGACTAATCTCATTGTGACATCATATAAGAGGTACTATTACATCATAAAATGACAGGGTATATTTATATTAGAATGTGGATTCGTCACACAATTCATATATTCTGCCCTCCCCGGGCCTCATCAGGCGATATATATATATATATATATATATAGTGTCATTCACAAACAGCTGTTTCGTAGTATTAAAACTCTTCAGTGTGGCTATATACTTTCCATTATCCCATCCAGTACAACGAGGCAGGATTGAAACCTTCGCTTCAGACCTGGAAGCCGATCCCCTACCTCTGAGCTACGGAACTGGACAGTCAGGACTGGATTTAAGCCTTAAATCTATTATAGGTCAAATTCCCCGTCATCCAGAGTGCTGCATTCCTATGGAAGAGTATTGCATAAGCTTACAATGAACGAGTTACCTCACTTAAAGAGTGCTCAACCCTGAATGGAGGAGCGATATATATATATATATATATATATATATATATATATATATATATATATCAAAAAGCATGAAATGATTATGACACATTTAACAATCGGTGTCTCCAAGATTTTGGTTCGGTATTTTTAATATCTACACCAAATAGAAAAAACAACTCCGCTACAATCAGCTCCTTTGTCACAACTGTAAAGAACCGTGGCAAAACAACAGACCGTAAAACAGGCATAGTGCTACTTATATCTTCACCAAATAATTTTGTTGAAGCTGCTGCAAAATGAACTTGTATTTCGTCACGTGTGTACGGAGCTCGGACAGTACAAAGGACTGAAAACAACAAGCTTTTTTCTTTTGATGCTTTCTTCTATTCCTTTCTTCTTGAAATCTCTTTCACTGAATTCACTGAATTATCAACAGTTTGCTTTTGATGTACGATGCCTTGACCGTTTTGAAAGAACTTTTCAACAATCCTGCCTTCATCCCCAACAAGTCAAAAAGAAATGCTCAAGTTATCCGGAAGAACACATTGTCATTGAGACTACAGTGAAAATTAGAATCACTTCAGTGAATGTCTGCAAGGCTATTCTTCGGTACTTGTTTGGGATAGGTTTGCCAAAAACAAAATCCTGATATTATTCAAGGAAGATAGCTCGGATTGGCGCTGTATATGATAAAAGGGAGATAAACGCTTTTTGACCATTTGATTTTAATTTGGACAGATTGTCGTCTGATTTGAACTAATCTTTCTTTCTTTCTTCATCGCAGTGGATTTTTACTGTTGCTGTACCTTTCTATTTATCACAAAAAATCAAACCTTGACCCAAATCTCAACCCTAACCCCAACCCTAATCTTGACCCACAGATTAAACATTTGTAGTTAACTGATAAGTGCTCAGACTGATTTTACGTTGGAGGAATATCATGGGCGATATAAGATATACCGGGTAGCCAAATTGACCAACAGTCTTGTAACTGCACGTTTTGTCCAGTAAATGTCATTTAATACACCCCATGACTCGAAAAGTAAAGAAATCTGTAAAAGTGACCATTCCAAACATTGAAAGTTGATGTGACAGTGGTGTCACGTTGGGTTCTTACGGAATAAATGTGACAAAATGGTTTTTGCTTTCACTTGTGCCATAATAGTTCAACAGCAGGGGCAGCAGCAGCTAATCGTGTTCTCTAAGAAGTTATCTACCTTGCCGAATATCCATCTATTGTTTTGGTGAACCTATTCCAAACAATTTCCCAGCTTTCGTATTATTAGTCTACGGTGAAGCATCGCTTTACAAATCTTTGTGTAAGCATGGGTGTGCAAGTGTTTCACGCATACGTGAATGTGCTTATAAGAATACGTGTGAATGTGTGTGTGTTCACACTGTCATATAAGTGTGCTGGGAAAATGAGTTCACATGTTTTGTGTGTTGATTATTTGATGTACCTGGTATAGACATCTATAAAGGAACTTTTGTGCCTATTTAATGTGTTCATATGAATAATAATGTTTATAAATGTCGGTTCGTCATCTATTCCCTATATTCTCACAATGCTATAAAAGCTGATAAAACTATGCTCAAAAATGTTTCAGCTTATTTTAATCAAGCAAAATACAGGTAAAAGCCACCTGACACCCCAGGAAGAAAATGTCACACACATGCAGAAAAATACAAAGGGATATATATATATATATATATATATATATATATATATATATATATATATATATATATATATATACACACATATATATATATATGTATATATATTGATTGATTGATTGATTGATTGATAGGTGGGTAGATGAATCAGTTGGTAAGTTAGGTGAATAGATAAGTATGTAAGTTAGTGTTTCGCAGTTTCATAGGGAGGCAATTAGTTAAATACGTTGGTTAGTAGGTTGATAGGTAGGTAGGTTGGTGTTTGAATAGGTTTGTTGGTTGATTGGTAGGTGAATATGCAGTTAGGTATGTATATAAATAGGTCAATAGGTTGATTTGTAAGTAGGTAGGTGAATAGGCTGGTAGGTAAGTCTCTTGCTAGCTTTGTAAGTTTGTTGGTTATAGTTAGTAGGTAATATGATTGGTACGTAGGTAGGTACATACGTAGGTAGGATGATTGATATTGGTATGTACATGTTGGTATATCAGTAGGGGGTATAGTGTTTTGTAGGTTGTTTGATAGCGAAAAGAGTCTCACTAGAATGACAAGCTTTTGGCCGGGCATGTACAACTTTCAAGAAGAATAATATTCCTCTAATGCTCAAAAGAAGGGTATACAACCAATGCATCCTACTGATAGTCACCTATGGAGTTGAAACGTAGAACCTGACCAGAAGACTGACCTGCAAACTGAGAACCATGCAATGTACACAAGAGAGAATAATGATCAATATCACATGGAATGATCACAAGGCAGTACAATGTGTTGGGGAAAGAAGGAGTCTGATCTATCATAGAATCCATTAAAAAAACTAAAATGACAATCGGCTAGTCATGTTGCAAGAATGGCAGACAACTGCTCAACATCACAACTCACAACGTGGATCCCTAGAGATCACATGTGAAACAGGGGTCTGCAAAATATAAGATTGCGTGACCAACTAAATAAGTTCAGAAAGTAATGGCCCTGCAACGCCCATGATAGAAAGGTCTTACCGATCTCAGGGAAGGTGTATGTGCAACAACCAACACCAAGAGGCTGATGAAGATAATGTTGAAGATTACAATGATGATGATATAGGTCTGTTGGTAAGTATGTAGGTTAGTTGGTTGGTTGCTCGGTTGGTTGCTCAGTCGGTAGTGAAGTAGGTTGATAGTAATGTATGTAGGCCAGTAGGTAGTCAAGTCGGTAGATAGTAATGATTAAAAAAATAGCGATTATTATATCTTTTTTCATAGTTTCGATGAATCAACCCTATGACTTCCACTCTTTAAAATACTCTAAATTCAACCATAAACTATCTAAATTTGCAAAACTGAAGAGAAGTAACACGATAGACGAAAAATAATTTCACATAACAATAATGGTATCCTGCTCCACACACAATAACGTCCGGCTACTTCTGAATATGCACCTTTCGAATTGTCACTGTCCTACTAAATCTAAAATTCAAGAAATATGTTACATATTATCATATTAATTATCACTTTAATCAAAACCATGATATTAAAGGTTTTATCATGATTCGACATATTTTTCAAAAAATCAGCTTACATTTAGTTACCTTAATTTGTATACCAATACATCGACAGTGCCGCATCAAGATGAGCACTAATCAGAAACGCACCGGACCAGATGTTCCTATATGTCTATATTCACATATATAATAATTAGCTATGTATAAATGTGTTCCGTCATACTAAGTGACGCAAGTGATTTAAAAAAGAAATTCCTTCAAGCAACTAATGTTTTAATAAGAATGCTGTATTCAGGGGATAATAGAATTATATAAAAAGTGACAAAACAAAAAATTAAAAAAATCTGTTTGTAATCAACGGAACGTATTTCTCCAAGGCTACTCACAGCAATGCAAATCAATATTCAAATTTCCTCTTATATATCCATATATTTCATTGTTTCTGTCATCATTGAAGGCATGGGTGAACTCGTTTATATAAACATAATAGCTGGTGGCTGCGTAACGCTAGATTGGTCACTGTAAATTTATGTTCATATAAAAGTTTGTAGATTAGCTACAGCTTTCATATTTTGCATGCATAGCTCTGACGTATGTCCCAAATGAATGTTATTAAAAAAAGAAGATTCGTATATTTGGGACAAAATTTGGATCCTTTAATAAGTGTACATAGAATGGGGTATTAATTAGGTGGTGGATTGATTTCCTATATGTATGAAATATACACTGATCTACGATAAATACATCCTGGCGTAAGATGTCCCTGGACATAAAAAGAGGTATCAGTTTTCAACTGGAATTTCGTAACAAGCTGATCCCTCTTTGAATAATACATCCAAATCCATTGCTATCAAGTAACAAGCTTGGGACTAAATACACATTTACAAAACCCTAAATCATGTCCGAATAAAATGATATGGAAAGGAACATCATAAACCCCAACTACTCTTCTTCTACTAGGCTTTTTTGACAACACAATAATTCATTTGACCAAAGTGTTAAAGTCTTCATTATGCACTAACAGTTCCGTTCAAATCAAAGCGGTGAAGTCAAGCGACTTGCGTAGTTATAATTTCATGCACATGAAATGAAATAATGATTAAAGAAAATACATGCAAATATATCATGTATTCGGTATGTTGTCAAAAGATGTTAGTCGTATGATAGTTTCTTCAGGGTGACTAACCTGATCTGTTACAGTTTAAGAGCGAAATGCTTACAACTGATTATGATAGTTGATCAATGTTTGATTTTCTGTCCGAATTCCAGATCAAAGCAAAGATATAACGGCGCAGCCAAAATGAACAGTCGTGTCAGGATCTCTTTGCTTGACATAGCTCAGTGAGTCGACATGCACAAAGTAGTTTCTTCTACATTATTTGATTTATATATTTATGTATCTATGATGAAGTAAAGGATTCGCTTATTCATAAATACGTCTATGGATTCGCTTATTCATAGATACGTCTATGTTTCTGCCCTGTAAGGCCTTTTTCAGGCGATACTCTAATTCAACTCAATGTTTGATGTTGAATGTATCAAACAGGAAATACACTTATCATGTGTTAGGTATTGAATCATGATATATCATAGTCATTTCTGATATATATATATATATATATATATATATATATGGTATGTATCGGGCTAGTAGCATTTAATAATATAAAGTCACTTCTGATGGGTAATGGATTTATTTCATAGAGTGCTCGATATATAAAACTTTTTACTATTGAAGTTGAGTTGTTTTAGAGCAGAGCAGGAAAAAATAGTAGAATTAGGATTTACTATACAAATTAGCTCATGTTTCTGCCGTCCGAAAAGGTTAGAAACATGAGCAGGTTTGTGTCGCGAATCCACATTCTACTATGTATATATATATATATATATATATATATATATATATATATATATATATATATATATATATATATCGATTTGAACGTTCACTGTTAAAAATATCAGACAATTTTGGTTATTTTTTTTAATTTGCATGCAAAAATTTTATGAATGTCATCAAAGATTTTTAAGAACGATTAATATTTTTGGAAATAAAAATAATTTTCACGTAAGTATTAATTCTTTTAGTCGTCAAGTTCGCTCTTTCGTCAAAAGTTAAGAAAGTGCATGCACACCTCCATGAACGTCACTTTCTTTTCTTCTGTACGAAGGAAAAATGCAATGTCTGCCTCTGGGTCTAAAGCGGAGGTTTTGACAACGAAACAGCTGTCTATAGATGACACAATTATTGATTTTATATACATACATATATATATATATATATATATATATATATATATATATATATATATATATATATATATGACTCCAATGAAGGATTTTCAAGTGGTCCAAGTTTTCGAAAATCATTCATTATTTCCCGCATGCATAAGTATAAAAATTATATCAGAAAGAGTATTTATCAATAAAAAGCAGCACATAACTCTTGGTATATATATATATATATATATATATATATATATATATATATATATATATATATATATATATATATATATATATATATATATATATATATATTTCTCTGATTACAAAAGTTTTTCATCATAGAAGATTTTTTTATGTCTTTTTTTCTTGATTCAATAAAATTTTGATCAAACTGATTCAATTATTCACTTTTTATTTAAAAAAATATAAATATCTTTTCAATTAGGTAATTTCACTGATTCGACGTAACATCTTGGTACATTTCACAATTAATGTCCGTAACTTCTTGTGAATTCGACTCATGAAAACAAAAATATGACCACAACTTACTATGATAAAGAAACTTCCTCTCGATGGGTCGTCTAGATCCAAAACAAAATTTTATCATATCATCATTTAACATTCGGGAACAAATGCGCCAAACTATCCCAACAATTGGGGTAGTTGACACAATCTGATTGCTCTAGTTGGTCCTCGTGTTAGCAAGGGAATTATGATTAATATAGTTTTACGATTGAGAGATATAAAACTCCAAACCAGACTGAAGAATACATTTGAGTATAAAGTAATATTTGAGGAACATAATGACTACGTGATAGGACAAGTGAAATCATATGAGAGTGAAGTTCCATGGTGCATTGTATTAAGACAGAAGATGATTTCCTTGTTATTTTGCAGGCTTTTGCTTTTTCCTCCGTCTCCATTGCATACAATTACAGTGTACTGCTTAGCCCAGCTACGTACCAACCAGCCCCAAACATATGTTTTTTTTTGTTTTTTTGAAAAATTCTATTCCAAGAAAAGGTTCTGACAGGAGATTCTTGAAATGTACATTATGTACTGTTTATAGC
The DNA here is from genome assembly GCA_963457665.1 of Thysanoteuthis rhombus. Classification (NCBI taxonomy): domain Eukaryota; kingdom Metazoa; phylum Mollusca; class Cephalopoda; order Oegopsida; family Thysanoteuthidae; genus Thysanoteuthis; species Thysanoteuthis major. The sequence continues at coordinate 5,774,160 of OY735236.1, read as the reverse complement.
CATTTTTCAGAAACATAAACGACGCTATCATCAACTGCCTAATATAAGATGAATTAGACTCTCGTTTTTGAAAGGGGAAAAAAGATACTTACACGGGTGAGAAATCGTTTTTCATTCAAGACCTTTCGTACACACAACACATATGACTGAAACTTGGGAAAATGGCCGAAATTCTCCGGTTCAAAACGAGGCTAACAGCGGCACCATTTAGCGGTGGGAATAAAAATTAACGCATGAGATTCAAACCAACTCTCACGTTCAACTAACCCCGGTCTCCTATATATAATGTATTTTTTTTTTCTTTAAATAGTCGTCTCATTTTTGACTCCTCTCTGTCTATCTATCTGCCTTTGCACGCGATCTATAGAATATGAGAAGGCCGATCCAGCAATCGTTAGTTTGATTGATTGTGCCATTATCAACTGTTTTTTTTTTCTTATTTTATTAAATCACGTTACTTGCATTTTTGCTCAATTACCAAACTCCATTTCCGCCGATCTATCATTCAACTAATCAATCATATTCAACCTGAACTTGAGCCTACCGTTCTATTTACGTAAGTCTTCTTTTTCTTTTTCTTTTTTTTAGTTCGTGTTCACCCTTCCACACTTCCACCCCACCCCCCTTTCTCATCTCTAAACGTCACGATTTTATTGATCTTCTCTTTAATTATAGTGAGAACTACCGGAAAAATACGTCCTCATTAACAATAAAAGTTATTCCGACAAACATACTTGTTAGTTATTCATCATCATCATCATCATCATCATCATCATCATCATCATCATCATCATCATCATCGGTCTTTCAATGTCCGTTGTTGGACTTAGACCTTCCCCAAGATTTGCCACACTTCTCTATCATAAGCATTGCGGAACCAGTACTTTCTAAGTTCGTCTACCTTGTCTTTCCATCTAATATTCTGCCAGCCCCGGTTGCGCATGTATTCTCGGGGGATCCATGTCGTGAGTCGCGATGTCCATCGGTTGTCCACCATTTGATTCCATAGGCGAAAATACTCTCTCTCTCTCTCTCTCTCTCTCTCTCTCTCTCTCTCTCTCTCAGTGTGTACCTGATGAAGTCGGTGATGCTAGGACTGAAATTCCTTATTGTTTATCACTGTGAATTTGAAACAAAACAAAACAAAACACAACAAGGGTAGATGCAATAGAAGTAGCATATAAATGCACCCTTCCCATTTTCCCAACGGGAAGGATTTTAGGGATAGACTTTAAGGTCAAGTAATGAAAAAGAAAAGAGAAGTCCCCAGACACCCAAGTGAGTTTGAAAAAAAGAGCGAGACTCTTCGACAAAATAACAAAAGGTTGAATTCAAAAAACCTTCGAACTGTGACCGTCGAATGGAAAATCTCTCGACTTTCAACCCAAAAGCTTCGTTGGTTATCTCTAATGAATCATCAAACAAGAAACGGTTTTTAACGTGGCTATTATTTTTGCACGTTACTTGCTACCACGGAGAGTGCGGCATTGGGTGTAACAAAATAAGCACTAACCTAATGATTAAGAAATACTGTTTATCCAACCTTTTTTCATGCAAAACGTCTATCCCCCTTGCAAAATATAGATACAATGTCTTGGTGAACCTATTTCAAACAATTGCCAAAAAGCCATGTTAGCAAATTTGTATGTTTATTTAGTCGGTTATCTGCTGTATCAGAGTCTTGTTATAACCTAAATTTATGATGGATTGATTTTTGCGAAATACATTAACAGAGACGATAAAACTATAAAAAGATTGTAAAATCTAATAGCCTGCGGTCATAGCAACGAAAAATACGTCACAGAGACGCTGGTCGTCAGAAACTTGGATAAAAGAAAATGAAAGTGTGTGAGAGACTAAAAGAAATATTTAATGTTTGTTTAATGTCATACTTAAGACTTGAGACTTTACGTCCGACCATCCTTTAAAACAGTTTGAGTAGAATTGAGACTTAAAATTAAGATACTTGAATTATCAGAAATAAATTACCTAATAAAATAGCTTCGGGCTCGTAAGTGCCGATCAATAACCGAATACATTTGTCATTGTGGACGAGTATCTCAGAGTCTAACCATACAACAAGATTATGTGCAGATATATGGTTTGTTTGTTTGTTTGTCACAAACACATCTCATTGGTTGATTTGACTTCCTATTATTGTGTAACAATTACGTCACGGACCACGTCATAGAAACTGCCAAATTAGAACGTCCGGTCACCTTTTAGACCAGCTTGAGTTAAATACAGACTCGAAAAAAATTTCGGGTACTTGAATTATTAAAAATGATTAACCAAATGTAATAGCTCTAGGCTCTATCGAATCGATCTCTACATAAATAATCTTGAAATTTTTACAGATATAAGCTAGTCTTCTAATATTTCGATATACGTTTCATTGGCTGAATACTTTAATCATGTAAACAATTCAGGTCTTACTCCTTATTTCGTATGCAATCAGAACTCACTTCATTTATTACTCCAGCAGAATAGAAGCTGCCGTATAAAAATATTCTAGTGACCAATACATAACGTATTTTCGTATCCGGAAAGTGTTTGTGATTTTTCAAATCACAATCTTTTAACTTTCCAAACCACGGCAGGCATTTACAAGCCTTCTCTCCACCAGGGAACACTTGATAAATGTTCTTCGTTGTCTACGCAGTCGAACAACGCCTCTGAGATTCATACGGCAAACATTGGCGAAAATGTTGCTCTTCCAAGTCTCTATCCTCCAGAGGGTTGAATTTTACTGTACACTTCTAAATATACACGGCCGGATAGAACAGATTGGGAACCGAATTCAAATGAGGTTTTGCTCCATTTAACCATGACCTTGCCTTGGTTGATTGGTGTATAATTTATAGCACTGAAATACGCAATCACTTTCTAAACACCCCTACAATTTAAGATAAAGTCAACTTTCGATGTAGTGGATCAATATACAGGAGGAAGTGTTTTTAAATGCTGAAATCCATTAAATCCGAATGCTACCTCAGAGGCCGTTTAAAAACGTTTTTTTTTTCAGTGTAAAGAGGTTTCAATACAACATACACCACTGCGCTGTATGAACTTATTAATTTATAATGAATAATTATATTTATTTCAGGCAAGGTTGAAACCGTACACGGAATGTGGTAGGGATTTAACAATATGCTATCAATGATTAATACGCAGAAATAAATATAGAATACGCAAAAAATCCCTTTAATCTCAATTGCATTATAGCGTGGGTCGTTAAATCGAGGGTTTCATTTTATGGAATGAAGTATTATTTAACTATGTTCAAGGAATATACTATTTTGAAGCGTGTATTTTGATCCATTTATTCAAACTGAACGTTTTCTTTCCGCTATGCATTCTGGTTTATTTGAGATTGTCAAATCGAAGATAGAAAAATGGCGAATTCGTGCAATTTTGTTGTATGGGCTCAAAATAGGACGTAAAGTTGCCAAAACTACTAACAATTTTAACCAAGTATTTGGTCAGGTTACTGTAATCGGCATCCAATTTAGGGTCATTATTTAGATAGACCAATGCAAAAAAAAAACTTTTTTGCAGTTTTCTGCAGGGGTCTGCAGAGGAACTAAACGTTGACCATTCGACAATTGTACCAAATTGACCGAACTGGGGTGCGAAACTCGACATCACCTTACTCACTCATCAGACTTTTCTCTGGCCCCAATAAACATTTCTCAAGCATTTCGACCACTTTCTGCAATGGAAGGTCTTCAACGACCAGACAGCAGTTCAAAAGGCCTCTAAAGAATTCATTGGTTCTAGGACCACAGAATTCTATTCTTCCAAAATGCAGGAACGTATACCTAATGAGCACAACGTGTAGACTCTGAAAGTTCTTATTTCGATTAATAACTGGAGCTGTGATATGGTGCTGTTAAGATGATGCAAGAAAAACACAATTATTTTTGTAGCATCTTCATGAAACTAATAATAAGAGGAGAATTCGGAACATCTTTTTACTTATATACGAGGAACCTGCATTTGAATTTTCAGAATATCTGTCTGTTAATAAACTTTTATGCTTCATTGACTTGGATGATTGTAACATTCTTCCTGGATTATTACAATTTATTTCACTTTTTTATCAGAAAATAAAGCGTGAAAAGTAATTCCAAGAAGTGCCCATAAACCAAGAGACAATTATGTTTATGCCAAACTATAATCTGAAGAAAAATACATTACCAAATTTAAATTACAGGCTTTTGCGTGTACCCGAAAGTAGAGTGTGTTTTTAAAAACTGTCTGAAACTGAAACAGTGGTAATAGATAGATAGATAAGTAGATTGCTATACCCAGTTAGTCTCTCAATAGAAACAGTCAAATGTCCAACGTCTTTAGACACCATGCCGTGTTAGGAGTGATCAATCAAACATCTCGAATAAGGGCAGGTTTATAAGCATCACTTTTCTCCCTTTTTGTTGGATCATCGAAAAAAAAAATGGAAAAAACAAACGGGCACAAATTAGGGACCAATTTAGCATAAACTTATATTGTGAATTGGGCCACACGCAAAACCTATCTGGAGGTGGATCCTGAAAAAACAAAAATGTATTTTCTGGACAAAATTAGGAGTGAATGTTGAAAATGTTCCGTCCTCTAGCTCCGTTGGTACGGCCTGTATGCATGATACATATATACATATTTACATGACCAGTCAGCTAGACCAACTCAAAAACTGGAGGAATCTATCTTGACAGTTTTGATTGCCGGTTTCTGACGGATAGATATATAGATGTGAAAGAAACGGCGAAATTTGACTGCAGGTGGCCATCACCAAAAATTTAATTATCGGTTAGGCTTTTATTGTTCTCTTTCTCAATAACGAATATTTTCTACTCGTTCACCGAATAAGAAACAAAAAACACTTAAACAATGAACTTGACGCTCTGATACAAGTTATCTTTTCACGGAATGAATTCAATAAAATATTCTCAGGTTTTAATCTGTCGTACTGCGGGAGTTTTTTTTTTCCTTTTCTTTTCTTTTCTTTTCAGAAGAAGATAAGAGGAGATAGTTCATGCAGGTGCTCTGATGCCGCATCTCCAGGAGTGAGTGTTTGTTTGCGTACCCGACAGGGAGGCATATATGCGTATACTGATACGATAACACAGCATAGCCATCTTCGTTTTTCTTTTTTTCGTTTCTCTTTTGTTCGTTGGTAATAAGTATTATTCTCTGAATGATTATGTCTTGAAAGTATGGAAAGTGTCAATTATTCCCCTTCTAACTTTGCTTTTGCGACCAGGACAATGATAATTTGAAATCGGCTCATTTTCAATTGGACAACAGGCGAATTTGTACATTTAAAGGGTTTTAGCCGGGAGGGGGGGTTCTATTCACTATGTGACTACAACGGTAAAGTGAACCCTCACTGTTCCCCATACATATATACATCCCATTATTTTATTAAATACTTATGTAGATCACACGTCTTATAATGACATCACGCATCTTCCTTCCTCTCCTTTTCTTTTGTTTAACGTAACTTTAACTGACCGACAGACCGACTGAGAAGTGGCTTATTGGGATGTTCGGTTACATCTAATAATAGACATTTTCTTTAATTTTTAGACATAGGCAATTGGAAAATAACACTCATTACCTAGAAACAGAAATTGTGTTGTGTGGTATAATTTTCGTTTATGTTTGGATTCGCTCAAGTACGAGTCATTCCTTTATAATGACAGTGGTAAACAGACACAATAAGAAAGATTTTTTTAAAAATAGCATTGTGTCTAAGTTTTAGGACTATTTACCAATTTCATTTTATGTAAACTAGAAAATAACTCGCCATCACAGTCAATAATTGAAGCACCGTAGCGTCAAAATTTGAAGTCATGTAAAAAAAATTCCATTCAGAATAAATATGGTCAGAATGAATTCTATCATGACATCACTGGCGTTTTCCACATGGGAGATCTAGATGATATTTACTAAACGTATCAGAATAAGGTCCCAAAGAGTCTAATAGACATTTTTTCATTGGATTTTTAAAAAAATTCAGGTGGGGTCCAGTGGAATACTGATGCAAATTTCCAAGTCTGTAGACAAAACAGTATGGCCAAGAGAACTAGAACACACAACAAACAAAAAAGGATGGCATCTTTGATGGCTATGGTTATTCAATAAAAAAACTTTCTCTGTTAATTTTTTGTCTTTCCTTGTTTTCTTTACATATTTTAGGCATTTTAAAAGTTGTTTCAAATGAGAGGCTAAGTAGTATCAATTATTTTTGGCGTGCTTGGAAGAGTCTCGCAAAGTCATTGTGTGCGGTCTATTTGGACGACTTTCCTAGTCTTTGTTTTCCAAAAACGTTTCAGCTGTGTCTGATCTTACCTTCCTCTGGAGTCTTCAGTGTTGTGAAATGAATCAAAGCTGCTCTGAGTGAGCAGGTGCATCCTCAGTCCTTTAGGTCACGTCCAGTTTTTGCATCTTTGACAGGTCATTCCAGAACACAACAGACACCCTAGAAAGACAGGAGGTTACATAGGTGAAACATAGGCAACCCCCACCCGAAAGCCGAGAAATTTAGCCAGAACAGTCCGCTTAATCTTAATGGCCGTCTCCACTTCGCATGTTAACTTTGGGGGAGATTCCACTACAACCCTGATTTTCCGCCCTGCTAATGATTTTTCGAAAGTTTATCTCTACTCTTTTATATTTTTCCCAGGATGAGGGGGGGGGGCTATAGATTTTTCAACATTTCACCTCAAATTATAACTATTAGACAATGCAGGGGGAGAACTTGGTCAACCATGGTCAATTGCTTCGCTGATTTCAGCGATTTTTAAATTTTGTCCAACCAAAATACTTTTCCAGTTCAATTTTTCTTCAAAAGGATCATTTCTCGTTTCTGTCAATACTGTACGTTTTTACTTCCCATGTGCCTTCACCAACCTTACTCCAAGTCTTACCCTGACACCCTTTGTTTTGTTCAGATCTTATTAGATTAGGAAAGTGACAATAGTTTCCTACCCCCCGGCCAATTTAACAACCCACTTATTAAATCGTGACATCTTTTCCAGCCCTTTGCTTATTCCATTCTCTCGTTTATTGAATTGAAACAGACTTTTCAACACTTTGCTCATTTTGACGCTGCCCCTTTATTAGATTGTGACTGATATTCCAACCACCACCTTTTTCTGAGCCACTGCTTCTGCTTATTAAATTGCGATAGATATTCCAACCCTCCTGCTTATTCTGTCTCTTCTGACAATTAAGCAAAAAAGCGTACAGTGATTGAAACAACACGTCTTACATGATTCAGACAAGGACAGCCTTGCAATGTGTGTGAAAATGGTATCTACAGAGAAAGATCAAATCATCCGGGCTACAACTTTACTGATATCAGGTAGAATAGAGAGGACAGTGGTAGAGATTAGATGTCTTTTGATCTTCCGTGAAAGTGACCTGGATATACCGGTATGAATCACAATAAGTCAATGTAGTTAAAGTAGCCCAGAAAAAAAAAATGAACAGTCACTCAATAAAAACTGTCACGTAACCAACAAATTTTACCTGTATGCATGTTGGGTGTGATGGATTGAAAAAAAAAATAAAAAAGGGGCGATCAATGAACGAGTTACTCCATCCGTCTTTTGCATGGAACATTGCTCACTAAAGTCAGACATATCAACGAAATAGGCGGGCACAGAGCAGTGATCAATTTAGCATACGTTTACATTGTAAAGTGACACCTCCAAACTAAAAACCCTTTTAGAGGAGATTGTTTAGGGGAGACTGTTTTTGTAGACGTAAGGAGTATTCGTTGAAAATTTCAGCCTTCTAGCGCCATTGGCACAGCCTGTATGAATGGTACGTAGCCAGCAAGCCAGACCAACTAGAAAATAGATGAAACCTATATTGACAGCTTTCGGACAGTTTTTGCTGACGTTTTCTGATATAATAGAATAGGAATGTGAAGTCCCTGGGAATTATGCAAATGGTTTGGATCAGATTAGTTTTGTCTGAAAACTCAAATGTACCATATCATTAATACTTGTAAATTTACATAATCGAAATAATAAATATATATATATATATATATATATATATATATATATATTAAATAATGAATACATAAAATTTTGATGATTTGATTTCTGTACTCTATATATATATATATATATATACATATATATATATATACATATATATATATATATATATATATATATATATATATATATATATATATATATATATTATATATGTATCAACCATTTATACATTTTACAATGATAACAAAGTATAGGGGAAACAAAGAAAAATACACTTATGAATATTACATGGATTGCATTGACTGATATTTAAAAGATTTTTTATGTTTTGCGTTTAAAGCTGTAAAGCCTTCTAGACTATATATATATATATATACGTATATATATATATATATATATATATATAATGTGTAATTGCTACACAAACTATTTGATGAGGCCCGGAGAGGGCAGAAACATGACCTAGTTTGTGAAGCAACTCCACATTCTACTATTCATTTACAGCTCTACTCTGAAACAGCTTAACTTTCATTATAAAAAATTGAATATATCGGGCACTGTATGAAAAAAATCCATCACATATCAGAAGTTGCTTTATGTTATGCTATACTGCTCTACTGCTAGCCTGATCTGTACCATAAGTATTATATATATATATATATATATATATATATATATATATATATATATATATATATATATATATATATATGCAAGAGAGGTAACCTATTCATTGATTACCTTTTTTTTCAATTATTCAATCATATCAGCAGCCACACAGCTTGCAGCCCAGATACTTTAGTCACCTGATGGTTTCTATTGAATGACTAAGCAGACATTTCTTTTTAAAACGTTTATCTTTTTCAGGGTAGCTCAGAAAATGCCAGAAATTTTTTCTTACGTTTTGTATTTTATCCTGGCTTTACCTGACGGTTCGTGCCAGTCATATTGTTGTCGCTTTATTCCAACCAGCCGTCAGCCATTCAGCGTCGGAATTATTTTAGTTTCGTATTTTTTTTTGCACAGTTTGTTTTGGTTATGAGATTCAAGATAAACTTGGTAATCTTTTAATCCCGTTTCAGGAAACAATGCCAATAGGTACAAAGAGATACGTTTGGTATTTTTTTTTTCTCCAAGGAGTGGATTTGTGATTTCAAATTTATCTAGCCATATTTTGCACTCCGTGTTTGCAGTGATAAAGCTATCTCTTAATTTTACTACACTTCCCCAATTTTTAGCCTTCTTTCTCTGTGTATATATTTGTTGTTGTTATTGTGGTTGCTGTTGTTGTTGTAATTGTTGTTGTTCTTCTTCTTCTTTTATTTCTTCTTCTTCTTCCTCTTCTTCTTCTTTTTCTTCTTCTTCTTCTTCTTCTTCTTCTTCTCCTTCTTCTTCTTCTTCTTCTTCTTATTGTTATTTCCAATCTCACACTAATTGCCTGGTGGTTACCACGAGAGTGACAGCATTACTATTATTATTATTATTATTATTATTATTATTATTATTATTATTATTATTATTATTATTATTATTGCCTTAATCTGTGTCCTTTACAATCTATTGCTGACTCGTTACCAACAACTAAGAGCGAAAAAAGGTTCAAGTGATGTGCAATCATTTTTCTCCTCCCCCAGTTTTTCTATGTACGGACGCAGAATTATTTTTTTTAATTCAAACAAATACAAAACCCAAGAGAAGAAAAATATTGACAGCTCCACTCAACGATGCATGTTGGGTATGGGGGTTAGGTAGGGGACAACTGGATAAAGAGAGTTTTTCTATCTATGTCAGCAGTGGTCATCTGCACGATCTTTCGTAACACAGATGAAAATGGATTTTCTGGATTTTTTTTTAGATGTACATAGGTATTTTCCTTAACCATTTATCTGTATATTTACACCGGATGTCTGGTGGTCATCCCAAGATACTAAGTGATAGCTAGTCTCCTCAAGTCGCACGCCTCTTCTCAGCACACACCAAGTCCATAGTAATACAGTGGTTTGCTTTTTCCGACTAGTTGTACGGTAATCTTCGCTGAAGGCTAGGTGACAATAAGTACCCTTAGGTCTTTAGCTCTCAGCTGATGTTTATATCGTATTTACATTGCCCCATTTCACTTACGCACACCTTCCCTGTTCTAACTGTTCGGCCATTGCTGACAACTGGAGGTCGTGAGTATCATAGTTCCAGTACTTTTCTCAGTATTCGGGCAGAGGTCAGTGGTGCTATGGTCTGAATCGTCTCAATTCTCTTACCTCTACCAAACTTGATTTCTATACGTTTAGGTCATTAAATAGGTTTAGTGCACCCATCATTATTGACTCTACCCTGACATTCATCTTCCGCTCATTTTCGAGCTCCCGGGCCAAGTCCTGATATTTTCAAAGCTTTTCACTGTTATATCCACTCAGTGGTCCGCCGATCATTGTTGTTTGTTTGTTGTTTGTTTTTCTCTCCAATTTGGACATTTTACTGATCCAGTAAAAAGCAAGAGGAGTATCGTATAAATTTATCACCACCTGTTCTAAACGTTGGTCTCATTGCAGTTTCTTGTGAGTGACTAACCAAACTTTTTCTTCTTCTTCTTTTTCTCCTTCTTTTTTCTCCTTCATCTCCATCTCCATCTTCTTCTTCTTCTTCTTCTTCTTCTTCTTCTTCTTCTTCTTCTTCTTCTTCTTCTTCTTCTTCTTCTTCGTCTTCTTCTTCGTCTTCTTCTTCTATTTTCAATGTCGTTGCCTATCACTCCTCTTCTTCATCTCAATTCCAACCACAGTTTATTTCTTTAATTTAATATTTTCCTCCAACACCTTCATTTCACTTCTCTCTGTCTCCCCCTCTCTCCCCTCCTCTCTCTTTCTGTCTATCTATCTACCCCTCTGCATTTCGTCCAGTCTCTTCTCTTTCCTTCCCCTATTCCTTAATCTATCTATAAACCCTCCTTCTCTACCACTCACACTCCCCTTCCCACATTCGGAACCGTTATCAGAAACCAGCAATCAAAACTGTCGACATAGGTTTCTTCAGTTTTCAAGTCAGTCAGGCTTACTATGTATTTATGTATTCATAAATGTATCACGGGCACAGGCTACAACAATCGAGCCAGTGGACTGAAAATTTCAACATTTACTTCATATGTTTAGGAAAAAAAACGAATCTATTTTTCATTTACAAAATTCCTCCATAAATTGGTTTTTAGTGGAGGTTCAATTTACAATGTAGATTTATGCTAAATTGGTCTAATAGTTTGTGTGTACGTTTCTTTTGGAAATTCACGATTTATCACTGTTCACTCCTCAACAAAAGGCGATGTGTGTAGATTATTTATTAACCATCCCTTTTTCCTTTTTTTAATTGATCATCCAAAACTTGGCATGACGCCAAAAAATGACAGTTTCTATTGAACGATTAAGCAGACTTGTTTCTTTTCTTAAGTTTCAGTTCTTACCCCCTTCCTAATTGTTGTCAGTCTTGATCTTTCTTCCCGGCAATACGATTTTCCTTATCTTAAGTTTTTCGTATTCTCCATTGTACGAATGTTTTGAGAAAAGTTTGAAGAAAACATTCGCCGTTTATACAAATAAGATTAAAATGATAAATTAAATACATTACCTGAAAATTGGAAAAAAAGCAGGAGAAACTAAAAAAAAGAAATACTTTTTAGATATCAGCAGCAGATTCTTAACAGAAATTCAGGTTTGTTTGTTTTTTTTTCATCTTGAAGTGTTATTCAGTTCATTCTCGCAAATAATGTCTTTTAAAATGGCATTCCAAAAGTTTAAAACGCATTCTTTCTCAAATCAGTATTATCGGCTTTTTAGCGTTGGTCGTTGGACATAGAACTTCCCTGGGATTAGCCAGACCTCTTCATAACAAGCGTTGTACTTTCTAAACTTTCATCACTCCACTAAGCTTTGATTTTTTTTGTTGGGTAGTCAATCAAAAATTCGAGTTTGTGCTAGATAGTCCGCCAAATTTGAGCTTGGTAGAGCTCATACCTGTCAATTTTTTTATTTTTTTTTAATTATTATTATTCGGATTTTATTTTATCGATCCAGCAAAAGGTGAGAGCGGTAACTTTTCATTCATCAATTGCTTCTCCATCAGATTTTTTTAATTGATCTCTCCCAACACAAATTGATGCTGCCAAATGACGTTGGTCACATTGTGGTTTCTAACCAGACCCGATATCGAAGATAATTTTTTTTTTTAATCTATCTTTTTAATATCATGATCTTTAGCGCTTGCTGTGTTGAGACCTGTTACATTACGTCAATAGCAATACAGTGAACTCTGAGAGAAGAACGTTGAAGAGATTCTCAACAGAACACCGAATATACCCTAATTAGCAAATGGCTGCTTTCCAACACACACTCACAAAGACACACAGAAATACAGACAGACAGACAGACACACACACACTCACACACTCACATATATATATTCAATACAAATTAGGAATGTAATATTACATGATATAATACAATACAAAATCTTATGTGTGATGGATTTATTTCATGGAGTGCTCGATACATTCAGCATCAAGCATTGCATTGATTTAGAGTCGAGCTTGAAATATAATGGATGAAGGTATTCGCTACACAAACACGTTTATGTTTCTGCCCTGTTTGACTTTCTTCTGGCAAATCATTTGGTTTATTTTAGATTCTTAATCGAGCCATTATTCTAGGTGCCTGTACAATTTATTCTTGGTGGTTGGATCTCATTTTTATTTTATTCTTATATATCATCTGTTTAGTGGATGGTCATTGCTCACCATGCTATTTTGTTCCGACTAGTGGGGATACTTGCTGTGCTTTTTAGTACTTCCGAATCATGAATTGGTGAGGTATGGTATCGTCATTTTTATTATTAGTATGTAGATATTACATCACGACTTTGTGGTATGTTTCCTCTCTGAGGGTATTCTATTCTCACTTTATTCTGTTTCCCAATGTCAGAGTTCGCTTTTATACGACCTTAGTTGTTATTTCAATTATTCTAGGCTCGGTCTGTTTCCATGTGCTTAAAATAGCAATGGGAAAACAAACCGAATCATTCGCCTGAAGAAGCCCAAACAAGTGAATCCTCACTCCAATATATACATACATATATATCGTATATTCGTTAAGACACCATATTCAAGTATGAACATTTTTGTCTGTGATCACTATCTTCTCTTCTTTATATATTCACCGCCTTTTGTGAGTTTGCTTGATGCTATTTTCCCGCTTTTATAAAAAGAGACGAAATGCAAAAATATCTTTTAGCGTTTATTTCGAAGCAAACAGTCACAGGGGCAGCGCGAAAACCTGTTTCTCTGTATATATATACATATATATATATATATATATATATATATATATATATATATATATATATATATCCCTCCCTTTCTCTCTCGCTCTCTCTCTCTTCTCTCTCTCTCTCTCTCTCTCTCTCTCTCTCTCTCTCTCTCTCTCTCTCTCTCTCTCATATCCATCTCCTGTAACTATGTAATACCTGACAACGCATCTGAACATACTTTCATAATCAATTGAGGTGCAGGGAGGTCTCAGAATACTATAATGCCCCCCCCATTAAAACAAAGATTATTGTATTTTCACTTTATGCCATTCAGGTTTACAAGACAGGAGAGATAAACTTTCAGTAAAAGTCTATAAGAAAAATTCATGCCTCTCGGTCCACAAAGAGTTATGAAAAATACACCGATTTCAGTTGGCGATTATTACTACGAGATCACCATAGAGCAAGTAATGGATCAGTTTAGCAGAAGTTTACAGCACAAATAGAGCCCTATTGCAAACTATTCCAGGCGGTGGGAGATTTTTCAAGAATCAAAAAAAATTAGACTGAATAGAGTGAATATATACATTTCCAGCCTTCTAGCCCCATTTGCGCGTCCCATAAGCATGATTCATGCTTACAAAGTCAGATACCACCCAGACAATCAAATTGAAAAATATGTTAGTTTAAAGTTTCGATTTGGACTGAGGCTTTCTACAATGTTCTCGTAGATAGTGGTAAAGATGGAAACCTGTATTAAGCGAGCTATCCTCCGAAATGGAGGGCCTCGAGTTCGATTCTAAATTGGAACTTCATTCTTTCTTCCGATCTGTACCATTAATTCATTTATTCACTGCTGAAGAGAACACGGTCTGAGTTCTAATAGTTCACGATCAGAGACAACAACAATTAATATGAAGGTAAATACTAGCCAGAAATCGATAATAAGGATTAAGAATACATCATCTATTAAAATAAGTACTTTTTTGGCTTTGATTCTTTGTTTATCCAATATTGGTTATCGATGTTTTTCAAAGTCACTTTCAACCTTTCAAATTGACTGGTAAATAAGACACATAAGTTTTCACATCTGTCCAAGTTGGCAATTTGTGTAAACAAATCTTTAGTGTAACCCTGGACATCTGCTGCCGGACAGTATCTTTAACTTCCCATTCATCAAATGAAACCAAAATCAATGCTATTAAATTCAGATTAGTTTAATCCGTTGTCTGTCTTTAGCTGCTCCCAACAAGCCCGACATCTTTAATCTCTTCAAACCCACGATTAACTTGACTCGTACAAAGCTTAGAAGACTAACCTTTGTTATGAGACCGTAGGTACCAGTCAGTGATTGGAGCAATAACCCTATGTCCTTGGGCAGTGATTCTTAAATTTTGGAATGATCCACCCAAAGATGAATGAAATATATAATCAAACCTGACATAAATGAATCATCTTAGGCTTTGCTTGTACCAGAACTAATTAATTAAAAAAATATATGACTGAAATATTAGATATTTCATCTCAGAAATATCAGCACAAGATTTGAACATTGTTAGTCAAAAATGATCATAACCACAATTCGAGATTTTTTTTAAAGATCGTTTTAGATGGTGCATAGCCCCAAGAATGGGACCAAGATTACCTCACACTCACTGACGGATATATAGATGGATAGATAGATAAGAAGATATATATACACGGACACTTATAGAGGGAAAAATCTGTTGGCCACTTGGCTGGTTGGTTGGACTATTTGTGGAGCTACGGTGATTTGATTATCTTTTATTTGAATTGATCTCAGAGGATGAATCAGTTTGAGGGTCCATGTTACAGCTCCATAGGCAACTATCAGGAGAATTCATTGGTTGTATACCCTTCTTTTCTGGGCTAGTGGGATTTTCTTGTTCTTGAAGGTTGAGCTCGCTCTGCAGTAGGCTTGCCATCCTAGGGAGATTCTTTGCTTGATTTCTCCTTTTTTCATGATTTCCATGGAGGTTCGTTGTTTTTGGTAGATGTGGTGGTCGACTTTCTCCTGCATGCGTTTCTGATTTTGATCGTTGAGTGTTTTTACCGACGTGATCCTCGTACAGGACCTTTGTTTTGCTGAAGATCAGAAGGCAAACTCTCCCGTGGACGTTGCATGATTCTCAGTTTAAGGGTCAGCTTTTTGGGTTGGGTTCTATGTTTTAGCTCCATTAGAAAAACATTTAAAATAAAAAAAATTCTAATTCTCCATTTGAAGATTTTTGTTCATTAACTATATGTTAGATACACTTATTTCGATAAAGTTTGGTATAAAGCTTTTGTTACTCCTCGTGTCCTTCGTATGTTTCAGAATGATCAAGGAGGGTACATAACATAAATATCTCAGAAATAAATCAGTACCTAAATTTCCCATGAATGGATCATCGCACCCCGTGCTTGTGCAGTGAGTAATTATCAAAAATCAAATTTTATCTTTAAAAACAGATCTTCGAACAGAAATCATCAAAAGAAATTCCTGCTCAAAATTTGAGCTTTGTGGGTCCAAAACTGCCACAAAGATCCCAAAAGCGCTTTTTTGGAAAGAAACAAACGAAAAGAGTTTTCCTGATTGCGTCTAGAGGTGCACTCTGGCAAATCTTCAAGATTATGGTCTCCTAAATCTGATCAAAAGTGCACACACACACACGTGCACACACACACACACACATACACATACACACACGAGCCTACTTGACTGGTTGGTCGACCAAACTATTTGTGAGGCTACGTTGATTCGATTATTTTAGAGATGAGTTGAACTTGAAGCTGGGGATGGTGGGTGAATGAAAGATGGAGGGTGAAAAACTCACTTTACTCCGATACTTTTTGATACCTAAAAAAGTTATTTCAGTGGTAAAAAGTTTACTATAAGGACACTTTACTTTATGAAAAAATCCTTTTCTTCTTTCAAGACAATCGATTGCTAACCTTTGTAAACTGAACTCATTCTCTTTATTTTTTGCCAAGTTTTTATCCTTCCTCAGATCGTAACTTCAAACTGTCACCAAAACTGTCAAGATAGATTTCTCTCAGTTTTGAAACTAGTCCGGCTGGCTGGCTATGCACATATCATGCCTAAATCATCATCATCATCATCATCATCAGTATTTTATCGTCCATCTTTAGACATAGACCTTCCTCAGGATTCGACACACCTCTCTATCATGGGCGTCGCAGGCTTGATAATTTAAACAGTCCCTCATCATGTCTGCATTAAAACGTTTTTCAATTTTTTTTTTGTTTGTTTCTTAGATATCACTCAAAGTGAATTTTAAAGTTGAAATGTAGGTTTACGTTGAAATGATCCCTTTATTTGTGCCCATCAGTTTTTTTTTAATGAAAATCAACCCTTTTTTAGACAACCCCCCCAAAAAGGTGATAAAAGTGAATAACTCATTGATTTCCCCCTTTTTTTTATTATTGATTAACTCCAACATGCAACCAGAAGATATTTTCTACTAAATTACTAACCAGACATGTTTTCATATTTTTTAGGATGTTCAAAAAGTATGTATAACAGGTTATTCAGGAGATGAGTTAATTCATGATTTTGCTCGTGATATTAAAATTAGTTATGTGTAAAATTACCCGCGAAGGAAAATGGGCTGGATTGATTAGAAACATGAGGATATTTAATCATGGGTGAGTGAAATTTCGTAATGAAGACTTCTGGGGGGATGGAACTAAAATAGTCGAAGAAGCACTTTTATTATAAATTTAAGCTGTAGAAAGTAGATCACTATATCTACCTGGCAACAACTTTCCATGAAATCCTCGGAATAAGAAAAAATTACGCAAAAAATCACTTTATGTAAGCTTTTGTGAAGAGCAAGCTTATCCTCAAAGAACCTAAAAAAATCCATTCGTCCCAAAAAGAAGAGACTACAACCAATGCATCCTCATGATAGTCACCTACGGAGTTGAAACATGGAACTTGAAAGACTGACCATCAAACTGAGAACCATGCAACATCCACAAGAGAAAATCATGTTCAACATCACATGGAGAGATTGAAAGACAACAAAGTATTTTAATAGAAACAAAAACATGAGTCAGAGATAGCATAGAATCAATGAGACAATTAAATCGGTAATTGGTTGGCCATGTTGCACGAATGACAGTCGAACACTGGACATCACAAATCCCAATATGGATCCCCAGAGATCCTTTATGAAATAGAGAATAAGATGACGCGATGTATTGGCTCTATGACGCTCATGATAGAGATGTTTGATGGATTTGGGGGAAGGTCTATGACGAAGGACGCTAAAAAGCTTGATGAATGTCTAGTCTGCCTAATAACCATCCTAAATTCAATACAACTAAAACGAAAAATCAGTTAGCTCTTTGTGATCCACAATATAAGAGTCGATGAGCTACTAGGCTAATATTCATAATCAATTAAATCAAAAACAAACCCAGCTGCTGCAGGGTCATATTCCCATCCTGATTATTGAACAAAAACATCCAAATCGTTCAAAATAATCTAATATTGGGAATACCATCAGTGAAAAGTTGCATCCCCTTAATTAGATGGGAATCTTTACAGTCGAATTCCATATTGAATTGGCTTTCTTTTTCTTCCGTAACAAGATTTTCCAGACACAGAACCAATGGGTCATGAATCTGAAACGATGACGCACGCAAAAACTTGGGACATGTTTGTTTAGTTACTCGATATCAAACAATAACAAAAATGGCTTAGCTAGATCCCTTTGATAAGATGCTTTCGTATGTACTATTGTTATTTTTTTTTTTCCTTTCTTTCCAGCCTCAACTACTCAAAGTAGAAATTCAAAATTTTGCGGAGACTTAGCTCT
>OY735236.1:5728512-5751012 GCA_963457665.1 Thysanoteuthis rhombus | reverse complement strand
ATTTCCTTTGATACCCTGAAAATAACGGGTTTACAAGATGCACATCAGTTCTTTCAAAAGGATCCTAGGATTGATCAGATGATGAAAAGGAGTTTAGAGAGCGTGCCTTGAAGATAATAGTTATCATTAATGCTGCCGAGAAGGGCATTTCTCTCACCCAACGTTAAAATATACCGTTAACCAAAAAACAACTACTTTGATAAGCAGTATATTTCACAAACCGTAGTTGCCCAGCGAAAACGAATGCCCATACGATCCAAAGCTAAATTGATGGGGAAGGAACAATAAAAACTAACTTTTCTTTTAGTTTATACCAGGTGACTCCTTCCCCCCCCCCCGAGAAAAAGAAAAAGGATTAAGTGGACGATAATCAGTAAAATATAATTTAATGACTTCCGCCTTGCCGAGATCCCAGCGATTCCATTACTGAATGAGATATTAATCGTTAACTCTCAGTGAATTACTCCCAACATATTCGGGAACTGTTTAAGTTATATTCCTGCGACTACAGTCCAACAAATCCTTATCGTTTTTCTCAAGGATAGGTCAACCGGTGTAGGTTATACATTATTTTTTTTTTAAATGAAAATAGAATCTATGAATCGATTTTCCAGAAAATTGTGTTTTATTTTCACGAAAATGATCATAATCCAAATCGTATTTAATTTCTCACATATATTTTCTACATCGCAGAGAATATAGACCGCCTCGTGGGGAGAACCTTCTGTGAACTTCATTTTAGGGACCACCCTAATGGACAGGCAATCAAGATTGTAAGGAATAGGTGAGAGAATAAGAAGATAAAAGTCAAGGGTGAGAAAAGAGCAGCAGCATCCTATTATGCCTATTCTTTGTTATCAAAACCCATGGAATTTCCATGAGTTCAACAAGTCTAAATAACAAGAATCGGAAAAGCGTACATTTTTCCCCTCCTGACACTAAAATGCTATCATTTACTTTTTTTGAAAACTTTTATTTCCCTCGTTAGCGAATGAATAAAAGTTGTTAAAGAAAAGAATCAACACAATGCGGTGTTTGTAAGTTTAATGTTTGTGTATCAATTCCCAGTCGGAAAGGAATAAAAACCCGTGTTTTCAATGGTAGATTGATTACTTATACAAATTGAATCAGCCATAAGTGAAGAGGAATTTTACAACCAGAAAAAAAAAAAATCACCAGAATCTTTGTCTAACGACTGGCAAGGTAGTCTGGTGTTGTTATTACGTAGGTGCAAAAATAATTGCAGTTTTTCACTATCGAACCAATAGCTGTATATCTCAGCTTAGAATCAAACGTTATTCATCGAAATGAGAATCGTCAGAATATACCCGTTTTTTCTAACTAGAAACAAGCCAATTTATTCTCGTAAATAGTATGAGCTGCTTCTTGGTTGTTGAAGACCTTTCCTTGCACGTAGTGGTAAAATGCTTGAAAAGGCGGTAGTTGATAGGAAGGGAGGTCTGACGATAAAGCCGGGTTTGGTGAAGATTTGTAGCCTACTTTGGTCAATTCCTGCAAGATCGTTCACGCGATATACGAACTCTTTTGGTTCTGATTCACGATATTTTGCACGACAGGTCGATCGTTTTTTTGCTTTTCCAATTCGATACAAATTCCGAACATCTGTTGAATGATCAATGTTAAGTTCCTCTATAACCTCCCGAGTTATTTTGCGTGGTTCCACTCCAAAACGGCTCTCGACAGGATGTTACCAATTACAAAACGACGTCCACATCTCCAAGGTTCCCAGTTCCGTTTTGAAATTTTAGAACTGATGTTAAGCCGTGCGTTCGTTGACAGTCTCCCTGGCCAAATACTTGCTTGAAACTGAAAACATCTTCCATTGCTCTACATCCTATTTTCACCCATAGAACAGAATTGCTCGAATTTGCCTTTTCTTTTCATATTTGATTTGATAGCCTTAAATCGACCAGAAAAATAGAAATGAAAAAACGTTCAGGTTGAATAAATAAAGCAGAATTCACACTTTAAGATGGTATATCCCATGGACTTCTAAACTTGTAATGAGTTTTTATACAATTTTTCTGTTTATTTATTTGTTTGCACTTGAATGTAGTGATCTCGTTGTTTGATTTACCTCCATATTATGACATAACAATGAAAATTACGCCATGAAAATTCTTAAGACTTTTATGTCTGTTCATCAGACGTTAGAATAACTTGAGATGAGTTGAGACTTGGAAAAAAAACTTGACATTGATAATAGAAAGAAAATAACCGAACAAAATAGCTTTAGGCTCTTCAGTGTCGATTCATACAAAAAAATGTCATTTTTGACGGGTATATTCTAGTTGTTAGAAAAAAGATAATTTCAAGATTAGCATCAAAGCCTGAAATAACAAAAAATGATAATTTTTTACACCAACTCAACACATTCTTTTGTTATTTTCTTTTCTTATTTGGACTTTCAGTATTTTTACTAACGTTGCAAACAAAATTGTGAAGGGTACACCTTAACACCATACAGCTGATCACATCAAAAAAAGTATCAAACAATTGAGAATATCTCGAGAACCGGTTGTGTTGCCTCGATGTGAGTCGCCATCCAAATAAGAGGAGACCATACTATGTATAATGGAACACACTCACTTCCTTAGAGTTACTCAATCAGCAGAGAGAAGCCGTTGTGCGAGATGATATATCTACTGGCTGTTTTTATTCACAATGATGAAGCGAATCCTCATGTTTTTTTGTTTTTTTTTAGCAAACCATCAAATCACCCGGATATTTCAACTCATTTCGAAGTCCCGAGGTGGCTCCGTACGACTTCTGGCTTTTTGCCAAAGAAATTACAAACCATGGACAAGATGGAAGAGAATCAGAAGAGGCAACTGATGAAGTCTGTTATCAAAAGTCGAAACTGAGATAATTGCGTTAGGCCCAATCAAGGGAAAATAAAGATCTAAGGCGCTATTGCCTTCGTTAAGCATTTTCTTTTCTTTTTTTTTTTTTTTGGATAAATGTATTGATACTTTCCTACTTTCCTGACGGACCACTCATAATCCTGGGATCATCGAACATAGAAATGACTGCATTGGCAACCACTCTATGAAAACTTTTTCGCGTTAAATCGACCTCGAAAAGCGTGACAAAAAATATAAAACGCGCTATAAGGACAGTTCTAGCCCTCTTTTATGGCCACTTTTGATAGCTGAAAATGACTACCTTTATCGGAAATCGCTGGAAAACAGCTAAAAATTGGCTTGAATTTATGAAAACTTGAACTTGAAAGACTAAAAATATCAGTTAATGTTGAATTTTAATGCTACCAAAACGAGAAACGCGCTAAATCTTATACAAAAAACGCTACATTGGTAACTCTGTCCTCAACATGCAGTGGGCCATGTTTTCTTTCCAACAATATGAAGATTTCTTCGGATATTTCCTTGAGGAAAAGAACACGAGAAGTGGCCCCGGGATCCCCATTACGATAATTTAGAAGAAAAAATACAGATGTAATGTTGACAGAAAGAGATCAAGAGAAATCAAACATGATTTTTTTGCAAGGTCGAACTATCTTCTAACTTCTGCTCCGACTGAAGATGATTACTGCAAATTCTGTATATATTATAAATCAAAAATCAAATACTATTTGATAGAATGAAATAAGCTCTTGTGTATCTGTAAATTGAATTTTATTTATAAGCAAGAATTGTCTATATGGCTCTGTCGGTAAGAGAACCCTTCATCAGTCGCTTGGTCATGATTTCAAATCACGGTAACAGAATATTAGTCTTATGTATGTATATATTTATCAGAATGAAATAAGTCCTAACATTTTCAATGTTTACTTACCTAAATTTAGTGAGTGTTGTTCTTGTTTTTGTTATTATCACGGTAAAAAAAAACAAAAACAAAGTTAAAGGTAGCTGTGGGGTAGAGTTCGACGATAATATTTGCATCTTAAAGCAAGGAGTGGAACCGTGAATTGTTGAATCGTGTAAAGAGATGTATCTTCTTTGAATCCCAGATCAAAGATTGAAACAGGTCGAATATCGGGAAGTCGTTGTTCCAGCAGTAAAAATCTACGAGCGTCGGATATGAGAGAATAAAAAGGAAAAAAAACAATCCGACATTTTTGAAAACAGGATTACTTTCTTTCAAGGAAAGTTGGCTGGAGAGAATGTGATGTTCCCGATCTAAGATGCAACAGAGAAGTAAAGAGACCAAAAGGGAATTGGTAGTTCCAACTTCGAGGTCAGCTCAGTGCGAAGAGATTTGTACAAAAAGACCAGTGGCGAGTGCATGAGATGGCCGAAGATCCTAATTCACGAATAAGGAGCACTAAAGAATTGATTAAGCGGGCAAGACCGAGTGAGAAATGGCGCAAATAACTTGGATTTGACCTTGTGAACAAATGTTACGTTCGTAAATTAGAAATGGTTCAAGAAAAAAATGTTAAAAAAATACTCCGGCATTTGGAGGTCCAGGTAAGAAAAAAAAAACACAGGTTTTTGTGAACACAGAGGAAGAATTCTTTCTGATCACACATCTTGCTCTTTCAGGAGATCACAAAGGAAAGATAGGTGAAACCAAAATATAGAGAAAGGACTCGCTTTGGAATTGAAGGAAGTGTTTAACACAAGGATACGAGTTGTGTAAGTAAAGGTTTTTCTTTTCAGCTTCTATTTTTTTGCCTTCATTTCCCTTCGCTTTGTTGTTTCATGAAGGTGCTGAAGACTTGCTGCCACTCGATCCTAAGAGACGATCACCAGCTGGTTTATACATGTATTTGTGTGAAATAGATAAATAAATGATTAAACTGTTATGGTTAATCACTCAATAGAATATGTCAAGTGATCAACATTTTTAGGGAGCATGCTGTATTTGGGGAAGGAATCCTGGCAAAGGTCTATGTCCAAAAGACTGATGATGCAGACGGGGAGGAGGAGGAATAGAGGAACTGGAAGATGGGTGATCAATGAAAAGTTACTTCTGGTATTGTGGTGGTTAAAAAGACTGTTTTGTTGACATTATAAGAAGTTAATCTTGAACTATTGGTGCGACTTATACCAGCAAAACCAACTTGAAAACTGAGACGAACCCATGTTGACTGTTTTGATGACAGTTCGGGATGACGGTTTCTAAAAATTCCACTCATATAACGAACAGTGTGATTTTCTTAGTTCTCTGTCTGTAACAATTGATTCAACCACATATTTGGCTGATAGATATACCTGCTACCAATCATTGAAATTATAGACTCGTCCACTGGAACGAATCCATTATTTCCCTTTTTTTCTTTTTTTTCTTTCCTGAAATCATCTCATAGGAAATAAGATATATATATATATATATATATATATATATATATATATATATATATATATATATATATATATATATATATATAATATATATAAATGAAAACTCATTCTACTAGGATTAACTAACGAATGAACAGGTATTTGTAAAAAACAAGTCAGGTTATTCACTCAACAGAAACAGTCGCTTAACGAATTGGTGCTTCTATCAACGGGAATTAACACAGAGAAAGGGCGTGGACATTGGTGAGATGGACTGTGGCGAATAGATAACGAAAAATTACCGTTAATCTTCAAATAAAAAGACGAAAAAATTTATATGAGGTGTCACAGAGATTTGAGCTCGCTAAGTCACAGTGTAATCTTGAGGATTTAGGCACCTCTGTTATCTATAGACTGAGGCTAGTATTATATTAATAAAGCAAAACCTTAGAGACTAATATCGCTGTCATAAACGTAGGGTAAAAACAGGTATAGTTGGTCACTCACTAGAAATCGTCAGAAAACCAGCATCTTTTGGCAGCATGACATCTTACAAGAAGGGATGATCAACGAATAAATTAAATTTCCCGCCCTTGTCTTGGGTAGCGATCATTAAAAAGTCTGAATTTTTAAAAACAAACAGACACTAGCTAAATGGCCGATTTAGCATGAGCTTACATTTCAAATGGACCCGCTAAGAACTTATTTAGAGAGAGAATTCGAAAAAAAATCTTTCGAGACATGAGGAGAAAATGTTTATATTTTGGCCCTCTAGATCCATTGGTGCGACATGTATACGTAATACACTCAAGCAGTGCCAGCCAGCGAGCTAGACCAACTTGAAAACTGTAGAGAATTGTTGACAGTTTTGTTCGACAGTTTCTGGCGAATTATAATCTGAGCTTCTATTAACAAAATTAAACTCACGCTATGGATGTAGGTATTGGTGAAACGGAGAGTGGTGTACTGATAACGAAGAATTACCATCAAACTCCATAAAAAACGAAGGTGTCACCGAAAGTTGAGCTCATAGTGTAATCTGAAGTATTTAGGCACCGTAGTTATCAATAGACTGACGCAAATATTATATTAATAAAGCAAAACTTCACAGACCATTATCGCCGTTGTAAACGTGGCAAAAAAAGATTTAAATAAAATAACATTAGAAACACATACTACAGAATATGTGTCCTTTTAGATAAGCTGGTTACGCACTTGCTCGGTATGGCTTCGGTAAAGACCATTTCTTTTGAGTGAAAGGCCAATACGGGAAAGAACATTTGAAACAGCTTATCATATTAGAAACTATCACCCAAAACTGTCACCTAAACTGTTAACATAGGTTTCTTGGGTTTTTTTTCAGTTGTACTGGCTATCTTTGTATGTATGTATGTATGTATGTGTCACACGTAAATGCTTTAGAAATATCCAATCCCTACCCCCTTCATCAGGTTTTGTAGTAGGGTTCAATTTACAATATAAGTTCATTCTAAATTTGTCACTAATTTGTGCCGGTAAAACCCACTCCTTTTCTTTTCCTGAAAATTGAGACTTTTTTGTTAGAGATCTCGGTCACAAAAGAAACTTATTAATTGATCACCCTTTTTTCCAATTTTTTTTCCATTGATCGGCGCTAAACACGACATGCTGCGAAATAGCTTTAGTAATGTGACGGCTTCTATTTAGTGACTAACCAGACTTGTTATTAGTTTCTGCAGCAACAACAGAATGATTTTCGTTGGCTCTGCACTTTTTTTCCGAGATATGCAGGTATTTTTTCCCACGTTCTCAGGCCTAAAAATCTGACGTTCATACCAATTCACGAGAACATAGAAAAAAACTGGTACAGATTAAACCCACTGAAAAAAAAACACAAAAAAAAACAAACTTTCGTAATCCGAAATGGCGTAAGGCAAAGAAGCAGTTACCAATAAATCATATTGAAAAATATTTTGAGCGTTTCTAAACCATATGTATGGTTATGCTTGTATGCTATGCTGAGCTATCGAGATCACAAGACGCTGCGTCGTTGGAAAGAACGAGAAGAAATATACAAATCAAAATGTTCGGGGAATTTTAGCAGCACGTGCGAAGGGAATGTAGTACGGACTTTTTCCGCCATTACCTTTTAGAGCAGGTGGACTTTAGATAGTGCGAGACTGAGGCTGACCAAGTGGTGAGTGAAAAAGTCACTTTGATGGCCCTAAATAAACGGCGTCGATGAATTTATAAGAATTTGTTACAGACATATTTGAATTGAATCGGTTAGGAATTAAGCTGAATCTACCTTATATAACTTGTTTTTAGAAGGTTTGCCGTATCTACAGAATGATACTCAGGGTTAAATAATTTTTGAACACCTACTTTTTGAAGTGCTTCTTAATTCGTTTTACGGCGTTTCTATTCTCTGATCAAAAGGAAGGACACACAATGTCAGATTTGCTGTTGTCTCATACAATGTTTTTCCCACCTATCTTCTATTCACTTGTAAAAGATTAACTTTGACATAATTCTATTCATCGTATTGTATTTCCTACGTTATTTCATGTCTCGAGTTTACGTGTTTTTTTTCTTTGAAGCTATACTGCTATCCAGACACACACACATATATATATATATGAACATAAACATACACGCACACACGCACACACACACATACACAAACACACACACACACACACACACATATATATATATATATATATATATATATATAAACACATGCATACATATATACTTGCGAACATATATGAAAATATGAAAATATAAACACAGGCTGGTCTGGCTAGGCATTCAATACAAATCGTGATACGAACAATATCTTTTGACAGCAAGTCTTATCAGGGTGATCAATTACAAATTGAAAAAAAGAGTCAATGAATAAGTAACTACTTTCGCTTTTGGGGGTAATCACTGAAAAAAAAGACGAAGTAACTGATCGATTTAGCATTAGCTTACATTGCAAACTGACTTCCCCGCTAAAAATCTACTTGAGAGTGGGATTAGGGCATACAAAAATATTTTTGTAGAGATGATAAGTAGCAAATGTTTGAATTTTCAGCCATCTAGCTCCATCTGTGCTGCCATAACGCATGAAACGTTCATGTCCAGCCAGCTCGTCCAGCTTAAAAACTGAGGAAACCTATCTTTACTGTTTTGGTGACTATTTCGATTGATGGCTCCTAACATACAAACAGACATATATGTACATATATACATATATGAGCGCTCTTCCAACGTAGAGTAGAGCACTCTGGTAAATGAGGAATATATAAGATAAATAAGTATATCGCTTAAATTCAACCTCACTAACCGTGAAGTTCCATGGAGTAGAGAGAGGATACCTGCCTCCAGGTCTGAAGCTAAGGTTTCGATCCTGCTTCGTGGTACTAGATGGGGTAATGGATAGTCTATAACCACACTGAAAGGTTGTAATACAACGAAACAGCTGTCTGTGACACTATATATATATATATATATATATATATATATATATATATATATATATATATATAAGCATTTATTCATAAATACAGATGCACACAAAGTCACATGCATACAGAGGTACATGTAAGTATACTTACATAAATACATACGCTCACACAGTTTCAAAAACACACACATACACACACGCATATATATATACATGCATATATACATACAATCAAACATACATATAAACATATACGTACAACTATACAAAGAAAAAAATACCCATATATATATATATATATATATATATATATATATATATATATATATATATATATATATATATATGATTATACAAATGCATTTTTAACATAGACATAAACGTCATACACGGTCATACACGCGTTGATACATGCACACAAACCCAGTTCCAAAAATAGACATACACTTACGTAGATACATGGAGTCATACATACATGTATACAAATATGCATACACACGAAACATAGGTTCATCAAACACTTATTCAAACGCAGATATGAACTTACATACATACAGAGAAATACATTAAGTCATACATATAAACACACATACAAATACTTTTGTGTACAACCAACCATAAGTTCATTTAACACAGTTCCAAGCATTGACATGAACTTGCTTGAACATAAATACATATATATATATATATATATATATATATATATATATATATATATATATATATATATATATATATATATATATATAGTCATACGTAAGGACAGATATACGAAAATACATGCATTCAGATGAACAGAGATACTTTTTTCTTCTGATTAGCGCCTCTTTCTGACTAAAATAGGAATCTAGTT
The DNA here is from genome assembly GCA_963457665.1 of Thysanoteuthis rhombus. Taxonomy (NCBI): domain Eukaryota; kingdom Metazoa; phylum Mollusca; class Cephalopoda; order Oegopsida; family Thysanoteuthidae; genus Thysanoteuthis; species Thysanoteuthis major. The sequence continues at coordinate 5,741,459 of OY735236.1, read as the reverse complement.
TTCGATCTCTTTGCTTGGAGGACCATTATCGGGTAGGATGAAAGGATTATTCGCTCAGATCAATTACTTGACTTTGTCTACCGATGTAAATAAATCAGACATTTTAAGAATAATGAATGAATTCTTTCTTATCTTTCGTTTGCAACAACGTAGGGCCACTGATTATTTTCATGGTAAACCGAACTGTCTATATTTACATCTATCAATATTTACGCGTGAGTAACAATTTTCACCAATACATAAAAAAAACATATAGATATAAACATATAGATATTTACACACACACACACACACACACATATATATATATATATATATATATATATATATATATATATACACGCAAACTCGAATAAATGCAGACAAACATATTTATATACACAGGTCTTTTTTTTGTTTTTACTCTACAGGAACTGTCACGTGACAAAGGTCTTCTGGCAGCATGCGGTGTTGAGGGTGATCAATTAAAAAATTGATAAAAAAAGGGGTATTAGATGGGTGGATTACTTCTCTCACTTTTTCTTGGACGATGATCGCTAAAGAAAGTCTGAACTTTCAGAAAACATGTGTGACCACAATCTGACACAAACTAGCGAACCAATTGAGCATAAACTTGTATTATAAACTGAAATCACTTACTTACAAAAACAAAAAAACACGTATTTTTCGAAAGTGTATAAGTTTGAATTTTCGGTCCTGTTCATCCTTTTGTGCTACGTATATATATATATAAATATATATTCACACACACACATATTATTGTGTCATCCACAGACAGCTCTCTCTATATCTTACACCTCTTCAGTTTGGCTATGGACTTTCCATTATCCCATCCAGTACCGCAAGGTAGGATTGAAATCTTTGCTTTGGACCCGGAGGCTGATATCCTATCTCTGGACTACGGAACCGATCAGTAAGGTTGAATTTAAGCCGTATATTTATTTACGCATATATATATATATATATATATATATATATATATATATATATATATATATATATATATATATATATATATATATATATATATATATACATACATATATATATATATATATATATATATATATATATATATAAAGTTAAATAATTGAGTCATCCACAGGCAGCAGTTATCGTTGTATTATAATTCTTCAGTGTCAAACATTCCATGCAGGATCACAAGGTCGAATCAAATATATAAACATAAATATATGTACACACTAAACACTGATTCAAATATAAATGCTATAATATGAAGGCTGATGGAGACACTTTTGTTGAATACTTCATTTTATTCTCTTGATTTTATTTGTTAATGGTATTTTTCTGTGGAAGTTACTTTATACGTGGGTACATGTGAAGTGTAGGTACATACTTAATCAAACATCAGATAAGTCACAGAGAAACCCTTTTCAGACGCCGAAAGAACGGTGGAAACATCTTAAGTAGATTTACTGACAAGATAAAGCGTGGTCGCGTGGAACCCCCGCAGATAGATGGACAGTGGTGGCCACTTAATTAAAAAGATATTAAGAGAAAGAAATTGAAAAAGGGTTTGATGAAAAGCGGACGGTATTTACGGTGAAAGTAAGAAATATAGATTGTATGTTTGGTTGCGGGAGGAACGAAAGAAAGCAAGGGGTGAAATAGAAAAGAAAAGGGTAGATGATCATTTAGTTCCCGTATCAGGTAAAAGAGTGGGGTAGGTTAATTTCGAAGTAGATAGCAATAGAAAAGGGACCTTTGCTTATAAATAAGGTACTAAAGGTTGGTCACCAAAGTAGCAAATTAGACGAGAGTAGTCCAGTTAGAGAGTCTGCCGGTCTACGAGCCCCTGGCCACTGGCAGTTTTCTCTCTCTCTCTCTCTCTCTCTCTCTCCCCCTCTCTCTCTCTCTCTCTCTCTCTCTTTCTCTAAAGGAGGGATTTGTTTGGTCTTCAAATATATATATATATGTGTATATATATATATATATATATACATATATATATATATATATATATATATATATATATATATATATATATATATATATATATAAACGGATATACGTACATGAATATATTTACGAAGTGGTATCAGATAGTTCGTGAACACTAAATCCTGTGATTGTACCGTTCAACAGAAATACGTGCTCAATCATTACACAGCTTGTTATCCCTTCGTATTCTCGTATTACATATTTTTTTTTAATTTTGAAAATTGTGTCTGTTTAGACCTGGAACTCTCAGAAAGCCACTCGTAATAATTCTAATGGACCTTGCCTTATGATCTAATGTTCAGTTAAATTATAACTTATTTATGAAGATTCCTATATGATTCTCTTTCCCTCTCTGCATTATTCTTCAGTGGATATTTCTTCATGATATCATAGAAAAGTGTACAGTTAATCATAACAAAGTGGACCGTTTTTATGACGTCATGATAAAAGTGTATAGTTCTAAATCCTAGTCGTGGGTTTTTTAGCTTATCTGTCACAAAGTAGACCGTTTTTATGACGTCATAATAAAAGTGTATAGTTCTAAATCCTAGTCGTGAGTTTTTTTAGCTTATCCGTCACAAAGTAGACCGTTTAATGACGTCATAATGAAAGTGTACAGTTTTCAATCGTAGTTGCGACGTTTTTTCGAGCTCATCTGTCTCGAAGAAGATCGTTTTTTATGACGTCACAATAGAAGCGTATAGATTTCAGTTGTAGTTGTTCTCCTCTTAACTGATCTGTTACAACATTGACCGTAAACCTCTGATATCCCCTGAATAATCCTAATAACTTGATATTTGGGTTATCATTCGATTGTACTTGTCTTGCAGAGTGGATACCCATGCACACACACATGCACACACACACACACACACACACATATATATATATATATATATATATATACATATATGTACGCTGGGTGAAGATTAGGATAGTTGTGTCCGGGTGGTGATATTGTTGTGATATCTTAAGGAGAAGGCCGGATGGGGTTGGGTGGTTTCATTGGGATCGGAAGGACGGGAGAGGATTTTTATGAACTTCAGTAAAACAAATCTCATGTGCAACAAACATAGACACAAAGACACAAAAATCCAAATCAAAAAACGCAGACCTGGAAAAAGTACACCATTACATCTACATAAGACAATGAATTTCTATGATACCTCGAAAAGAAGAATCAATCTTGGGTGGCAAGCTATCGCTAGAGTAAGCTCAACTCTCAAGAATAAGCAAATCCCATTCGTCCTGAAAAGAAGGGTCTACAATCGATGCATCGAGATAGACCCTCAAACTGAGGACCATGCAACGAGCATACAAGAGAATCATGTTCAACCTCATATTGAGATATCATAAGACGGCAAAGTATATTAGTCAGGGATATCATAAAGAACCCCAAATGGCGATGGGCTAGTCGTGTTACAAGAATGAGAGACAACCACTAGACATTACGACTCTCAACGTTAATTCCCAGAGATCGTACGCGAAACTGTGTCTGGTAAACTATAAGATGACGTGACGAAGTAGACAAGTTCAAAAGTACTTACTCCGCGACGCCCATGATAGAGATTAGGTCTACATCCAACAACGGATGCTGAAAGGCTGCTATAGATATATGATTAAGATTAAATATAAAGGATGATTTATATTAAAGATAGGGTCAAACATCAGAAAAAAAGACAAATAACATTTGAAATTAGTTAAAAGTTAACAAGGTCAAATGAAATTGACATCGATGTAAATGTATGGATGAAATCGAATCTGACAAGATGAGTCAAAATAGGATTATATTGTTACTAAGTTAACAAAGGTGTTTTGTGGGTGAGGTGTAAGGTTTTGTTGGGGATGAGAGAAGGCAGATCATTGTTGAAAGGATTTATAATCAAATTAGAATAAAATGGATTTAGATTGTTTTCATGGAGAATATGTCGAAACAAAGGGACTGATAAAATACATTAAATCTAAAATTAATCAGAATTAGTAAAGATGGAATTAAATTGTTAAATAGGTAAATACTTAATTGAAATTAACAAAGTAAATGCAAATTTGAGATAGCAATAAAACCATTTGTAATGTGAATGTAACAAAGCTTGCAAACACCGTCAATAACCGTAAAACCGTAGCATTAAAATTTGGAGTCATGTAAAAAAAGTCCGTCGAGAAATAGATATGGTCTGTTTATGATATCATTGGCGTTTTCCATAGGAAAATATCAAAAGATCCTAGAGAGCGTGAGTTTGATTCTCACCGTGGGCTTGCTTTTTATTTTTCGATTGCAATGTTTAATCGTTCACCGTAGGATTACGTTCTCATTCAATGTTGTGATTGAAAGCAATTGAAAATTATGATGAAGGTAAAAACTCGTCACAATTTATAATAGATTAAAGCTGAGTTTAAAATAGAAAACGAACAAAATCAAGAAACGTCAAGATTTTGGAGAATTGTAATGATATCATTGAATCCGTTAGAATGAGACCCCTAAAGGTCAAAGAATCAAAAGAACCATTTTGCAAAAGTTTTAGTTGAATGTTGATGCCAATTTACAAGTCCGTAGACAAATCGGTGGAGCCAAGAGCACTAGAACACACACACAAACACACATACGAATTAAACAGATAGACCTCTTTGCCATCTATGTTGGCTACGGTTGTTCAGTACATTGGAAGATGATTGCGGTAAGCAGGGGGATTTTTTTAATTTTAAAAAATTAACTGCAATTAATTGAACTGTTATATGAAAGTAATAGGACATGTTGCAAAAATGTTAGACGACTGTTATGCATCACGACTCACAACATGGATTCCGAGAGATCATATGCAAAATGGTGGCCGATAGGATGTAAGATGACGTGACAATGAAATCTGTATGTAACAGTAAGTATTGAGTGAATACTGTTTATGTTGCATGGCTCTTGAATATCAGAAGTTTAACGTATATGACTCTCACATAAAATCAGTCCATCCACCCCTAATTTATTGCATGGAGGCACCCTGATCAATATATATGAGAGTTACGTGGCACACACATGGTGTAAAATGAAATTTTTCAGTAGTCATAAAATGACACTTTTATAACAGCATACTGATATGGCAATGGGCTGGACGTATAACAACAATGTGAGACAACCACTAGGCATCACAACTCACGACAAGGATCTTAAAAGATCATATGAGAAATTGTGGCCGACTGAAAGTAAGATGGTGTAACGAACTAGGCAAATTAAGAAAGCACTGGCTCTGCAACGCCCATGATGGAGAGGTGAGGCGTTTTCTATGGGACGGCCTATGGCAAACGACAGGTGCTATAAGACTTCCGCTGATGAGGAAAACAAAAGATGTAAGTCCTACTAACAAGTAAGATGTTGAATATTTCTCTTCGTTCAATGGTCCCCCTATTCATACTCCCTTGGTGGAACATTGAATGAAAACCCCTTCTTCAGACCGGAGGGATATTCAGCATACACGCCCTACAGTCTACGGTCTTCTTTTAGGGGAAAACTCAGCAAAAATCTTCTTTCGCAAAGGCAAGACCTTTATTCATATATTTTCAGATATTATGATCAACGTTATTACATAAGATAAATTAATATTTGTAGAACAATGCAGCTCAGTTGTGTTACCAGTCCTTGAAAATGATTCAAATTCAGCGCTTTTTGCGCTAACTCTAGCACGTTTGTTATTTTTGCAGTGCGAACAGGTTCTAAATTAACACAGGTACGCTTGAACATTTCTGCGCATTTTTGACCACTTTAACTTCTTCTTGGTGCCCTTTGGCCATTTCCGTTTTCGCGGTTTTGGCTATTTCTTTTTAATTTAGCATTTTCCGGCTGTCGAACTAGTGCGAATGTATTCGTTTTAGTTGGCCACACTGGCCTCTGAAACATACGAAAAACAAACGAAGTTGCCAATCTGCTTGATCAGATACTTCGAATATCGCTGCTTCAGATAATTACACGTTAGGACATAATTAAAAAAAAGAAATTAGGCGTGAGTCAAAAGAATTGCTTGCTATAAAATACAAAATTAACTCGCCTGTTTCGATTTTTAATCATTTTTTACCACCGTTCCTGTGTTCGACGAACGTCCCATGGGTAATAACTTTGATAATAAAGGGAGACAATCACCAAAGTATACAATTATGAAACACCTCATAATTATCTACACGACTGGCCGTTTTGTATAATCAATGATATAGTTTACTTCAATGGATATTAACTGTAAAGATAAAAGGAAGTAATTATCTTTATGATAATAGTTATCATTGTGGGAATGTTTTGATGGTCAAGGCAAACAATAATGATAATATTAAGGGAAAACAGGGGTAAACGAGAGCCTTTATGCTGGCTACGGCTACACTTTTCCCTGCCCAGACTTTTTCATATCACTAGTCCCTCGACCACGGCTGGTTTTGCTAGGTTTACGATATGTAAAATACGTGCAATAAGCATATGAAGTGGTGTCACTCATTTCTACATATGCTCTTTTCTGTTCATGGCCTGGGGGTAGAGGTTGGATTCATGCCTTTCCGTAGAGCATTAGTGCCAATCTCCGTCATTTCATTTCCAATCAGCTACCGACACTTCTACTTCTTCATCAGAATGAGGGTTGTGAACAAACAGATCCACTCCACGTGCGCTTACCGTGATTTGAACCCACGACTAACTGATCGTCGGGAGACTGTCGTACCGATTGAGATAAATAAAAAAAATCTAGAATGTTAGCTGATATATATATATATATATATATATATATATATATATATATATATATATATATATATATATATATATATATATATATATATATATATATATCATACAGGTAGGCATAGGCTAACATCGTTTTAATAGAAACAAATCATTTATATAAAAGAATATATATATTGTTTATTTAATTTTTTCATTTGTTACATGTCAAGTACAAAAATTGCCGAAATCAACTGGAATTGAAATTGGAGTTGGCTTTGACCTTGCAGCAGTCAGTCTTGTTTAAGTTATCTTTTGTCTCATCTTTGATCTGAACTGTTTATTTGCAGTGACAGACCGGCAGTCTAAGCAAGTTGTGATAAGGAACGCTTAAAATTTTAGACGAAAGAAAATACGGTAGAGATTTTTCTTTAATGAATTCTACATTGTAGTCAATTTGCCTCATAAAATCTGAGATGATTCCGGGTTCAATTGAAGAAAATTACAATTTTTACATCTCCGCAGGTTCACACACGAAAACACACACACATATACAAAAGAAAAAACGAATACATACGCAAAAACACACGTAAACACACATGTAAACATACATACTCGTATACACATGCATACACACACGTGGAACCAAAAACAGACTCACGCATTCACATACACATATACATCTGAAGTCATACACACACGAATGAGGGAACATGCACACGTATGCATATAAACACATGCACTCATGCACATGGAACCGTACGTATGTATGCACATACATATAAGCATACACATGCACACACATTTACACACCAACGCCAATGTATGCACAAGTGCTTTTCTTATTCGATATCAACAAATGTGCGTGAAGCCTATGGAACTTAAGATTTATCTTGATTGAAAGTTTTTCTTATCTACACATACATACATATAAACACACACGCACACACACACACACACACACACATATATGTACACACGTATATATATATATATATATATATATATATATATATGTATATATATATATATACGCATGCATATGCATATATATATTATGGCAGGCCGTATTTAGCATATGGCTTCCTTAATTGAAATCAAACATGCAAGAAATAAACATTAAAGGAAGAATGATAAGTTTATCAATATTTACAGAAGATCTCTCTCTCTCCCTTGCTTCCTCTCTCTCTCTCCTTCTCACTTTCTCTCTCTTTCTCTCTCCCACTCTCTCTCTTATACACACACTCTCTCTCTATATATATATATAATAGTTTTATGTTATTGTTTTTTATGGTTGCATTATCTTTGAGTAAAGGATGTTCAATATCAGGGATAAAACTTATTTAGATATACATAGTAATTTCAGTGCTTCATGATGACTCACAGATTATATATATATATATATATATATATATATATATATGATATTTACAATATACATATACATTACTTACAGTATATATATATATATATATATACATTACTTGCATTATATATATATATATATACATTACTTACAATACACACACACACACACACATATATATACATACATACACACACACATATATATATATATATATACACATTAATAACAATATATATATATATATATATATATATATATATATATATATATATACATATATATACATTACTTGCAATATATATTGCAACAGCATGAAACTTGGAGTCACCATGAAGTACTGAAATTCCTGTGTATATCTAGTAAAGTGTTGTTTTCACAGCAAGTGTATTCGATATATTTTCAAAAAACACAGCTAGAATAATCTTCATACTGATGGTTATTCATGACCGGCAATTTTCATGATCTTAAGTTTTTCGGTCAAGTTTCGAAATTGAGAAAATACCTGTCTCGCTTCAATTCCATTATTCTGATACATTTTTCTTTCAATATGTTGTAGTCTCATTATTCTATGTATTAAGTTTGAATTAGAGATATTTTCCTTCCGTTGTACATGGTATCTCGATAAAACTACCATGTTTACTGTTTCACGTTCTTTCTCTGGATTTGAAAATTCCTTATTCACTGAGCTGTGATTTATCATTTGATAAAAACTGCTTATAACCAAGATTGCCACGATATCAGTCAGTTATTTTTAAGTGTCATTGATTTGATTTTTCGATATTATCATCTATTTTAAGAAGGGTTCACTTATTTGTATTGATTCTTCAGTTATTTTTATTATGCCCAACGAGAGGCTCTAGAAGACAGCCGCTGATAATGAACATAAATATGAAATGGGGATGAAATAAGTGAAAAAAGAACTAAGACGTAAGTCCTACTAACAAGTAAGAAGTTGAATATTTCTGTTCGTTCATTGGTGCTCCTATTCATACCCCCTTGGTGGAACATAAGATGGAAACCCCTGGTTCAAACCGGAGGGATGTTTTGCGTACAGACCCTGCAGGCTACGGTCTTATTTTAGGGGAAAACTCACCGAAAAATCTTCTTTTGCGAAGACAAGACATTCATTCATATATTTTTAGATATTATGATCAACGTTATTACGTAAGATCAATCAATATTTCATTGATTATACTCGATAAACAATTTGGTATTGCTGTGCTACCAGTCCTCGACAATAGTTTCAATTTAGCATTTTTGCGCTAACTCCAGCCCGTTTTGTGTTTTAGCTGAGCGAACGGGTGCTAAATTTGATACATAGATATTGTTGAGTCGACGATAAGTAAATCGTTGTATTTTAATAGATTTATTATATCTGTATGCTTTGCCCTTTGGTTTTATCAAAATCATAATATCAAAATGAATGTTTATTTCAAGTAAGGGGGTCATACGATATTATGACGTGTGAGTACAAACGCCAAGTATCTAAATGTTAGCTAAATGTTAGCTAAATGGTAGGTGCAACGCCACGTTGAAGCTGCTACCCTATCACTTACAAGTCTGATTCCTGCAGCAGACACTTTTTATTTAGTTATTTATTCTATTTAAGTTGTCTAGTTCGAGTGATATATTAGTCATGCAGCGACGGAAGGTCATTTCGAATACGTATTTCGATATGAAATAAAGTAATTTAAATATATATATATATATATATATATATATATATATATATATATATATATATATATATATATATATATGTATGTATAGCATGTGTGTGTGTGTGTGTGTGTGAGCGACTCACAAGTGGATTTATTTTGTATTCTCAATTTTATCATTGCATATTACATTTCATCATTGCATATGGTCAAAATGTGATATCCAGTCTGAAGGACTGATGCTTCGTACGAAGGACTAAAATTTTGATTTACAACACTTTTTGCATATCACTACCTACCTATCTATCTATCCCTCTCTTTCTCTCTGTCTGTATGTCTGTCTGTCTCTCTCTCTTCCTCTCTCTCTCTCTCTCTCTCTCTCTCTCTCTCTCTCTCTCTATATATATATATATATATATATATATATATACACACACACACACACACACATATATATATATATATATATGTGTGTGTGTGTGAATGTATATATATATTTGCTATAGAGAAAAAATGTCACGTGGACAAACTTGAAAAATTACTCCATTTCGTTACACCTAAATTTAATAGTTTTCGTTGCTAAGTAAATCTTTACTCGTTAGTTGTGTATATATACTTAAAGCTAAACTAATAAATTCAGGTTTAACAAGATAGATTAGAGAATTTTTTCAAAGTTTGGTTACGTGACTTTTTTTCAGAGGTTTAAGTGATGTTCAGCTTCGAAAATTGTAGCATTAACATTCCATCAAAGCGTTAATTTTCCAAGACCGGTATCAAGTTTTGACCACTGTTATGTATTTTTCAATCATTATCTATATCAAACGACTGATCGTTCCCCCCCTTATTGGCTGAGGGCGACCAAATTGGACATGCATTGTCAATAGACACAGGAAAAGGTTTTAACGTAATAAGTTTTGAGGAAAAAAAATGTTTTGGGGAGGATTGGGTCCCAAGACCTTTTCTTTCCTTTCAGTATAGATATATATATACATGAAAGGCAGCGACAGTCTTGGTTCCGCTTGGCAACACTTTGTTTTGGTAATATCACAGCTAACGTAATCAATACACAACCTTTAAAAAAATCTGGTTTTCTTCACACTGCAACAGAGTCGGCCAAGCATTTCATTATATAGACACAGCACCAATTATATAAAACACGCAAGGTCAAATGATTTGCATAAATTTAATTTCTAGCACCTATGATGAATTTTGAAGGGGTCATTTTTAATTATCTTTATATATTCAAGTATTTATATGTACTTAGAGCTTGGTAAAACTGTTTTAGTCGGCGCACTTAAGAGAGAGGGAAATCAATTTTCTAAACAAGAACATCTGAAGCAGTAGCTAGCGTGAAGGTAATTTTTATAGTTCGAAGTAAACAAAAGTTGCTTTTTGCTTCAAAATTCTCCAGTATCAAATCTCAGCTCAATCCGACTATTCACAAGGCAAGTCCGTTGGAACAGACTGCAAAAGATGCAGACCCCACAGTCAAATATGTTATGCGAGTAGATGTCCGTTTCGCTCTGATAACTGGTTAGGAATTAATTCAGCAAGTTTTCCCATATTTTATAATCAGTTATTTTATAATTAAATAATTCATGATTAGATATTTTATTATTTGATTTTTTTTCTACGAAGGGTATTGGGCTTTCAGTTCCAGTAAGACTTTACAGTTCACCTTCCTATAAATAATGACATCTGTCTGACATCTTGACCCTACCGCTAACATCTGGTTTTCTTTACAAGTCCTCTTTCCAGAAAGACAGCTTCTTCGTGCCATCTCTGTCAAATCCGTAAGTGACACTGATATGAAGTCGCAATTAATTTCTCATTCCTTAATGGAACCATCTTTCCGATCGTTCGGCGAGAGCCTTGTAATCGTGCCGTAATTGGAATGCCGTAAATCAACGCCCGCGGACGCTGTCATGAGGCAATTAGATAGAAACGGGACCAGCTTTTAACGTGAAGAAAATATTGCATCGCTGTCAGGACCGGTCTTGGAGGAAATGGAAAAAAAAGTGCCATGAATTATGGACAAATGGTAATTGCGTATGAATACTCGTGAGAGGGAAGACGGAAGACGGAAGCTAGGACATAAAATGTTTTTTATGGACTCACTATCTACACAAATTTATGTTAGTATGTTTTGATAGTTTTGAAGCAAGGAAATAACTATTTTCAAACCCTGCGACGTTTACATATATATATATATATATATATATATATATATATATATATATATATATATATATATTTCTTACAAAACTTGTCAAAATGTGTCAACATTTGTTTCTTTGATAAAAATATTACTAATATCAAAGAAACATTTGTATCCAATTGATTTTTCAAGCTAATCCTCATCAAAACATCCAAAACAAAATTATATATATATATATATATATATATATATATATATATATATATATATATATATATATATGTATGTATGTAGATGTCAAAACATACAATTACTGATTTGTTAAACAAAGTTTAAAACATAACTTTGAGAAGCAAAGGATAATTTACTTTGTTATATATTGAATATTATTCACACCTTCCAAACGTCTTTAAAAATTATGAAAACAGATCTGGTTAGTCATTAAACTAGAACCATCATGAAACCAATGTCTTTTGGCACCACACCCAGGTTAGGAAGGATCAATTAAAAAAATATTTAGAAAGTGGTAATCGATGGGAAATTTCCTTCAGTCGCCTTCTGTTGGTTAGTGGTCACTAAGAATGTCTGAATTTTGAAAGAAACTGGGTATCAATTTAGCATAGACTTACATTGCAAATTGAACCCACAACCAAAATTCTATTAGAGGAGGAAGAGATCAAAAAACAAAAACAAAGGCTTTTTTTAGCCATATAAAAACCGAATGTTGAACTTTCAACCCACTATAACCTTTGGTATGCCCCTTAAACCGTGATACAAACATGCATATATACACAGCCAACCAGCTTGACGAATTTAAAAACTGAAGAAACGTATATCAAAAGATTTGGTTACAGTTATGTTTGACGGTTTCTAACAAGTTTGAAATCCAAATCTTATATGCATGAGTTCTTCTCTGTGTTTTCAAGTTTACATCAAAAAATGAATCAAAAACATCTCGCAACATCTAGAAAAATGTAGACACTCTATATATATATATATATATATATATATATATATATATATATATATATATATATACATACCTATATATATATATATATATATATATATATATATATATATGTATATATATATATATATATATATATATTTATA
>OY735236.1:5706012-5723512 GCA_963457665.1 Thysanoteuthis rhombus | reverse complement strand
ATGGAGAGATGAACTAGACAAATTCAGAAAATATTGGCTCTGCAACGCTCACGATAGAGAAGTGTGGCGAATCCTGGGAAAGGTCTATGTCCAACGATGGAGAATAAAATACTGATGATGATGAGGATGATGGAACTAAATGCATCTGCAGATTGGTCTTAGAAACGAGCTTGCTAATCATCGCTACACGTTACGTGCCTGTCATGGGAAATGCACCCGGTGAGGATCGAGCTCACTGCAGTAGAAATGATCTATAGGACTACATTGCTAGCCACTGCTCCAAGGTGATGCATTCCAAAAGCAAAGCTAATATGGCTCTGCATTGACACTTAGTCATGGAACGAGACTAAAATTACAGGGCTACCAGTGAGTATAAGATTCCTTACTCAAGAAAATTCGCCAGAGACTAGCTTGGTGAAATTCCTGTCATAGTTATTTCATATACAAATGTTTTTCTCTCAGAAAACGACAACAGTTGAGCAGCACAGGGATGCCCCCACGGTCCTTGGTGACCAGGGCAAGCCGAACCTTTGAGCTTTCCAAAATACAGTATCATATTATTTATTTATCTATGTTTTACGGTATGAAAAATAAATATGGACGGCTGGAAAGTTTATCACAATAAACAAGGAATAATAGTTCAAATACCGAATCCAAGTTCAGATCATCGTATGATGAAGATTACAAATTCACTATTACGGCAAAGAGGGGTTCAATCCACAGTTCCAAACACATGTCAGGCAGATCTTAGCAATTGGGACCTTTAAGGCGGTCCATATTGAATTGGTCTATTTGTTCAGCATTCACACTTGATTTACGCAGACTTTTTTTTAGCCGGACGTGGGGGTCGAACTCACTATACGAGCGAATTAGCCCGAGGGACTACTCTCCTAGCTATCGATCTATGGAAGGCACCAAATGTGGCCAGGTCACATTGAAATTAAAGGACAAACAATGATTTAAATGAATCATTGATCGTCGTTCAATCTAAAGATCCTCAAAGAACCTGACAAGAGGCTGAATGAGAAAACACGTTTCCAGCCAAAGATTAACTATCTTGTTTTATTTTCGTGTTTACTTCATCTTTTTTCTTCCCATTAAATTGGTTCTCTTTATTAGTAACTGTTGACCAAATCCATCATGACAAATCTCAACATAGATTTCTTCAGTTTTCAAGTTAGTCTGGCTGGCAGGGTAAGTTTGCTTTCCCCCGTTTTACTCACATTTCCCTCTTGTTACTGAGCAACATCTTTTTTCTCTATCTACATTTCATCCCCTCTTCCAATGCTGTCATTCTCGCTCTTCCCTCTCTCTATTTTTATATAAGTACATAACTCTTTTCTCTTCATCCATCCGCTTTTTACTGCTTCTCTTTTCACTCTCTTTCCCTCTTCCTCACCCACTTTTCATCGATCTCTTCCTCACTCTCTCTCTTTCGTTTTCCTACATTTCTCTCTATCTCTATTTTCCTGTTCTCCTCACAATTGCACATACCCCCCTTCGTTTTCTCACTCTCTTTCCTTCTTTCCCCACTCACTATACTTGTATATATCTCTCTCTCTCCTGTTTTACTTCATATCCCTTTTCACTCTCTCACACGCTCCATACCTCTATTTTTAATTCATCTTTCGTTCTTACTCCCTTCTTGTCTTACTCACTCCTCTTCATCCTTATATATATATATATATATATATATATATATATATATATATATATATATATATATATATATATATATATATATATATATATATATATATATATATCTTTCTCCAACTCTATTTTCTCTTCGTCTTGTCTCTGTTCCCCTCTACTTTTTTCATTGGTCTCCTTGTCTCTCTTCCTTCCGTTCTCAAACTTCTCTCTCTTCCACTTTTCTCACTCTCCCTCCCTCTATTTCTATCGGCCCCTTTTCTCTTTCTCTCTTCTGTTCTCCAACTTATCTTTCTTAACCTTGTCTAACTCTCTCCCTTACTATTTTTATTTGCTTCTTTTTTTTCTCTGTTTCTTTCTTTAAATCTTCTTTCTTCCTTTCGTTTCACTCTCTCCCCCTTTTTTTCGGTCTCCTACCTCTCCTCCATCTCTCTTTCTCTTTTTCACTCTCTCTCTCCAGCTCACTGTTACTTCTCTCTGCCCCCACTCTTGTCTGATAATATTTCTCTTTCTCTGATTACTCTCTGCCCCCTCGCTTATATCGTTTAATATTTCCTCTTACTCTCATTGCCCTCTGCCCCCTACTCTTGTCTTTAAATATTCCTCCTTCTCCTCTTACTTCTCTCTGCCTTCACTCTTGTCTGTTGATATTCCCTCTTTCTCTTACTACTCTCTGCCCCCCCTCTTGTCTTTAGATATTCCTCCTTCTCCTCTTACTTCTCACTGCCTTCACTCTTGTCTGTTAATATTTCTCTTTCTCTCACTACTCTCTATCCC
Organism: Thysanoteuthis rhombus; assembly: GCA_963457665.1. Taxonomy (NCBI): domain Eukaryota; kingdom Metazoa; phylum Mollusca; class Cephalopoda; order Oegopsida; family Thysanoteuthidae; genus Thysanoteuthis; species Thysanoteuthis major. Next base: position 5,721,082 of record OY735236.1, on the reverse strand, counting down.
CTCACTCTTGTCTTTTAGTATTTCTCCATCTCCTTCTCTTACTTCTTTCCATCCCCCTCACTCTTGTCTTTTAGTATTTCTCCTTCTCCTTCTCTTACTTCTTTCCATCCCCCTCGCTCTTATCTTTTTAATAATCGCCATTAATTTTCTCTCTGGCTCCAAGCGTAATGATCCTTAACGTCTTCAGCACCTGACCTATTTCATTGGATTGTTCCGGGTCGGCGAGAGACGTCCGTCTCGCCCATGGCGGACGATTAGTTGTGGCTTTGTTTGTCATTTGATTACTGCTTGATTTCCACTCAGGACAAAAGGTTCTTTGGCATCAATGTTGCAACATGCCATGAATACAAAACAGGCCATAATTTTGTCGCTACATTTTACGCAGGAAAACGCCATTTTGTGTCGGTGTTTGCTAACTGTCATGGCGGAACCTCTCCCTCTCTCTTTCTCATTTATCCATCTCTATTAGACGTTTATCGGTCGGTTAGTCGGTTCCAGTTCCGTTAAATAACAAAAATAGGATGGAAGGAAACGGTGTAATGTCATTAAAAGGCGCGACATCATTGAAAGATGTGGCACCATTATAAGAAATCCATTCCAATCATTGTTTCTACAAACCACCAATGATATCATGATAAGATGTTAGCGTAAAAAAAAGGCGAAGAACGGCCAGCAAAAAGCGCAAAATTGTTATTTTGTTTTTTTATTGAAAATAATACTGGTAGAATATTTCCACATCGCAATATTTTACAAGTTTGAAAATCATGACTTGGAGAGAAGCTATTTGCTCTTACTCCTCCTTCGCCTCATCCACCTTCTGCTCCTATAACTACAGATTGTGGACGCATCGTTGAACTTATGGTTCTTGTTTTTTCCGTTCTTCATTCCCCACTTTCTTTCTTTTTTCTCTTTCTTTCTTCAGTCTCTGTCTGTTTCTCTCACTTTTATCACTCACTTTCTTTTTCTCTCTCGTTCTTTCACCTGTTGTCTGTTTCTCTCTGTACCTATCCATTCCTCTCACCCTTCTCTCTCTCTATCTCTTTCATACACTCTATCTCTCCTCCTCTCTCTCTCTCTCTCTCTCTCTCTCTCTCTCTCTCTCTCTCTCTGGGATCTGTGCTTAGTCTCTCTCTTTGTATGGTACTATGACTGTATGCCAAAAGCGCACGTTCGAGAGAAAAAAAGAAGTAAAAAAGAAAAGCAGAATGAAAAGTACAAAGCAAGAAAAAAAAAACGAAGAAAAAAATCGTTCTAAGGTAAAAAAAACAAAAAAAAAACCTCAAAACATTTCAATTTTCCTTCAGTAAGGATTTTCCTACGTTCTGCAATTTCAAAAAACGTTTCAGACTGCCACTAAGTTTTGTAAATCAACCCATCAACTACGGAAGTGGGTGCAAGATAAAGTTCTCCTCTATTGAAAGTTATATAGCGCCAGATAGAAGCCCTTTCTCCATTGCCAGTTATCAATTGCAAGATAAAAGACCTGACTCACAGATCGAACTGAATCGTCATAAATCACGATAAAACTTTTTATTTGGCCAGCCGTAAAAGTGCAATAATTGTAATTGTCAAATATTAAATAAAAAGAAAGAAAAAACAGGTCCTGTTAGTCACTTGATAGAAACTGTAAAGTGACAAGTATACAGTGTTGGGGTTGATTAATTAAAATTAGAAAAGCAATTATTCGACGAATAATTTACTTCTCTCGCATTTATTAGGACAGTGATCACTAAAAAAAAGTCTGCTTAAATCAAGCGTAAAGATGTTGGACTAAAACAAATGGACAAATTCAACGTATACTTACATTGCAATGGATCCCCTCTAAAAACCTATTTAATAGCAGGGAATTACACAAAACAAAACAAAAAAGTTTTTGTAGAAATAACAAGGAATAAATAAATAAACTTTCAGCCCACTTGCTTTGTTGGTACGGTGTGTACGTGCGATCCATCACAAACCAGCAAGTAGCCAGCAACACCAACTAAAAAACTGCAGAAAACTGTTGACATTTTTGGTTAAGTATTTCTAAAAAAAATTCCTCAAGTAAATCGAGACAGAATGTATGTGGTGGGAGATTCTTCGTTCGAATTCTTGTCGATTTATTGTTAATTTGCTATAACAAAGAGAAAAAACTGAATCTCTTATTCCAGTGGCCATTATTATACACCATAACCCTTCAGTAACAGATCATTCCACTAGGAACCGACCCTTGGGCTAGGATTAAGGGGGGTAACTGATCCTTCATTGTTCTGAGCAACGACCAAGTTCCGGTTTATTGTTCCCCCAGGTCATACCTCCCCTTTGAACTAAGAGAGGTAGGGTAGTGATTAATCATAGATCTCAGAGGCGTTTGCAAGGGGAAGGTGTCAAGAGGATAAGACAATTTTTATCCACTCTCAACATACATGCAGATTGGGCCTCAAATCAAACATCACTTGTTGTTGAGTTTGCCATCTTGGAGAAACGAATACATACATTAGATCAGTGATACTAATCCAGGCACACAAATGGTCAAGACACGCCATCAGTATTTGAGAATAGATTTGGTCACTTAAAAGGAAATGAATGATTATAATCGGTCCATAAGTTAAACAAACTAATAACCTATTAATTTTATTGCCAGAAATAGATTGTTGATCATGGTTTTCAAAAGATTTCGTATGTTTTATTTATATGTGGTATTATATACACCGAAACAAAATGTTGTTTAAAAGGATTCTATTCATTAAAAAAAATGGGAATTTGATTTTTGACGCTACGGAATTCAGAAGAGCATTTTAAACTGCCATTTGGGATTTCAATGAACAACATGTTCTTTTATGTAATGCTTCACTGAAAATGAGAATTTCAATACGCTTCATAAAGGTACTGGTAATGTCAAAACGTATTCAGATATTACTTTTGTGTCCATACTGGGAATACAGTCCTGCAGTCCTTATTCGGGGTTGGCTTAATCCATCTGTTTTAAAATCTCTACCCTAGATATCCAGTGCTCTGAATAATGAAGGAGAGAAGAAATTTTAATAAAAGATAATTATCTGGAAGAAAAATTCTCAATTAATTATCGATTTTGCACGAATTTCTTTTTTATGATATGGCCTGCAATTAAATTTGGATTCTCCACGCCATTAAGCGGTGAAAGCTCAGAAGTGTCACAAGTCAGCGAATTCGGACTTCATTATAGTTGAAAGAATTTTTTTCTCTTCCTTTTACCGTATTATTTTAGAATTTTGATTTAATTATTCCATGATTGGTGTTTAATAAAATGCCGGCTTTCAAATTTCAAATTAAAAAGCCTCTTTGATTAATAACCGTAGCTAAAATGAGATAAAATGAATTTCTTTTTTTTTTCTCATATTATTTTCCCTAATCTGATATAAAGAATCCCTTTTTGCACGTCATGGGCCAGCGTAGCAGAGGAGGTAAGGTCAATCACTTCCAATGTTTCCATCATCGTCATCGTCATCATCGGCAGTATCGAGTCGGTTATTGGACATTCACCTTTCTCAGGGTCTTCCAGGGTTCCTTGCCTTTGAGCCACACCTAGAGAAAAAATTCCATATTGGAAAAAGGAGACAGCAATCGAATAACAGTAGCCATCAAAGATGATAAAAGGTTATATTCCCTTTTTTATATTTATGTATGTTTGTGTGTTTTTACAAGTTTGTTTATAAGTTTGTATGTGTGTGTGTGTGTGTGTGTGTGTGCGCGTATGTGTGTATGTGAGAGAATGTGTGTGTATGTATGTGTGTGTGTGTATACGTGTTCCAGTGTGTTCCAATGTTCATAGCCATACCATTTCGTCAACAAACTTGTGAATCAGCAACAGTACATCACTGGAGCCTTTCTAAAGATGATGTTTTGTTGGTTTTTTTAAGTTTTGGAAAGGGAGGCTTTTTTCTACTTTTCTGTGGCTTCATTTCGACGGGTTTATTATAAGCATCAAACTTCTCAAGAATCTAGATTTTTCTGCATGTTGTTTCCCTATTGTAGATGTTTTCCAGTGGAGAACGATAGAGATGTCATGAATGAAAATTTATTCTGACAATATTTATTCTTCAATGGATTTTTTTCATGACTTCAAATCTGACGCTACGGCTGTTCAATTATTGACTGTGTTAGCGAGTTTGATTGAAAAACAAACAGATAAAAATCAAAGTTCAAAACAAGAATAACACCACAATGAAATCTATCTCATACATAAATACACCATTCAATATTTTCAAGAATATCTATCTATCTATCTATCTATCTATCTATCTATCTATCTATCTATCTATCTATATATGGCCTAGTTCTTTTGCTTTCTTATGCACAAAGCATATAACAGATTTTTTTTTCATAATTAAGAGTATAGACAAGATGCTGCGCACGTATTCGATCTTCACCAACCATCTTGCTGAAAAGGCGTAAAACTGTTTTCCAGATGCGTCTATACATCTCTATTAGACGTTATTTGGTCGGTCTGCACCATTTACGTTAAACGACTGAAATACGAAAGAATGAAGAGAAGTGATATTATTGAAAGGTTTGATGCATTAAAAAAAATCTATTCCGATTTATTTCTACCTGCTGCTAATGCTTTTGATTTAGGTGGAGGGGAAGGCTAAAAATATTTGAATAACGCAAAAAAATTTTCATTTACTGTTTTTATTGAAAATGTTACTTGTAGAATATTTCATATCGCAATATCTATTATGTATCAGAATCAATCAGGTGAAAAGGCAATGACTTGCAACTCCATCCCCTTCTACTACTTCCACAGATGGTGGACGTATCATTGAACTTATAGTTCTTATATCAATGTAATTGATGGCTATTGCTTTGTTACTTGGGTGCTTCTAATAATGACACGTACTAAATGTTGCTCTCGTAGAAGAAATACTTTCGTTTTCTCAGGCCTTTACGAAACTTATTTCATAGACATACCTAAAGACACTCTATGACTACAGAGGGTTATTGATATGATCAGCATTAAACCTCTTATCATTCAATTTTTATAATGAGTACTTTTTGTTCCAGGTGTTGTGACGGCTGACATGACCGTTCAGATTGTGGCAATCAAAGGAATTTTAAACTTGGCATCAAAGCCGCTAAAGCTGTTTGCAGAATTCTGGAAGGGGGGAAAAATGAGACTGAATCACACTGTACCCACCAAAAACTGTTTTTAAGTGTTTGAAGAATGGTTCCATGTCCCTGGATATAAAGCCAAGCAGTGTGCAGCCATCAGTTGTTGATTATGATGATTAACAACGCTTGATACAGGAGAATCTGGCCAGCAGCAAACTTTCAAAAAGCTATTAGGACGGTGTAAAAAATAATCGTAGTTTTCCACCGTCACCCCATTAAAAACCAATTCGGAAGGGCGTGTTAAAAAAGCACACGATCGTTTTTTCTAGACATAATAAAAAGTACACGGTTAATGTTTCAGAATTTTAGCTCTTTTGGTATGGACTGTGCGCGTGATACACACATAACCAGACAGCCGACAAGACCAGTTTAAAAACTGAAAAGAAAAACAATTTTGACAGTTTTTTTCCTGATGGCTTCTAATAAATTATACATTCTAACATGGAAAGGATTTTTTTAATTCAATACTATAGACATATATTCAGGTACGTACCCTTTTGGCCAATCTTAGAAGAGGAGTTACGACATTCTGAAATATGCTGAATAGGGTGCTCGGCCCCACCAAAAGGTTGGGAATCACTGGTGTAATGAGAGTTTTTCACCTTCGATCGGGAGATAATTTGATACCTTTCAGTCAACAGGTACAAGCAAAGAATCACACTAGGATGGCAAGCCTTTGGCAGAGCAAGCTCAACCTTCAAAAATAAGAAGATCTCATTAATCCTAAAAAATAAAAAAAGAACCGAGGCCGACAGAATATTAGATTGAGAGACGAGCTTGTCCAATTCAGAAAGTATTGGATCCGCGACACCCATGATGGAGAAGAGTGGCAAATCCTGGGAAAGGTCTATATCCAATGACAGACGATCAAAGACTGATGATGATGATGATGATGATGGTGATGGTGGTGGTGGTGGTGGTGATGATGATGATGATGATGATGATATATACATTATAATATGGGGAAGGTTTTTTTTTTTAATTACTATACTATATATACCTTCAGGAATGTACTCTTTTAGTCAATCCTAGAAGAGGAGTAATGACATTCTGAAATATGCTGAATAGGATGCTAGGTCCTAAAAAAAGGTTGATAATCACTGGTGTAATGAGAGTTTTACGCCATCGATCGGGAGATATTTTGATACCTTTTAGTTGACAGGTACACTGTGATACACATTTAAAAGAAGATGGAGTCAATGTTTATAACTTTTGTTCGGCATCTGTGGAACGGTGGGAGACTCCATTTTTTTCTTCTTCTGTCGATTTTCTACACCTGAACCCATTGATGGTGGATTATGCATCATCAACGAGGGCGTTAAGATGGAAAAATATTATGTAAAGACGACAATAAACAGGTCTGGTTAGTTACTGAATAGAAAGCGTCGCATGACCAATGTCCCTGGTAACATGGAGTCTTCGAATAAAACTGGGAAGAGGTTTGGTCAATGGATAAGTTACTTCTCTCGTCTTTTGCTGTATAGTGATCTCTTATAAAGTGTTTATTAAAAAAACAGAACCCCCCCCCCAAAAAAAAAGCTATCTTTAACTAAGGGATCTATTTAGCACAAAGCCACCTTGCAAACTGAACCCCCCTACTAAAAACCAATTAAGGGGCTGGAATTCAAAAACAAAATAAAACCATTTTGTTCTTGATAAAATAAGGAGCAAATTCTTATAATTCCAGCCCTATGACTTCATTGGTGTGACCTCTGAACGTGATACATACATCGGTAGCCAGCCAAACCAACTTGAAAACTTAGAGATATCAATGTTGATAAAAGAAAATGGCAGTTTGCTTTCATAGAGACTTTTGGCAAACTCCGGCCCAAGTCAGAGGCTGGGGTTGACTTTGTATTTTCCACCGTGAAAACAAGAACAAGAACACATCTCGCCTAATTAAGGGAAAGTAACTCTTCACTGATTGCATTTCAAACAGTCAGGGGAAAAATTGCCTCACCTAAAATTAAAAGTGAAGTTTGATCCAGCTGCAATCAGGCTTGTTTCACTAATATATCTTTTTTTTTTTTTTTTGCTATCCCAAGTAGGAGCAAGACACACACGTGCATGCACTGGCATGTACGTACGCACACGCACACCCATCCACTAAAGTACAATACTTCTCTGATGTCCGGGTCGTATTCTTCCCCTGGCGAGCTCAGGTTGCCACAGTTACTCCACCATTCAACCCCCACTCAGAATTCCTCCCATAGCCAAGATTCCCACCCTGAGAAAATTCCTCACCTATGAGCAAAGTGGCTCCCGTTTGAGAATCCATGCAATAGCATAAAATATTTTACCGACCAGTGATCTCCTTCTCTTAGTGACAGGGTGTAGAAAGATAACTATTCGGATTTCTCTTTAGTTATTTAGTTCTCGTTTTTTCCAGACACCCTTGAAGGCAGAATAAGAGATTGAACAGGGGATGAAGGTTTCTTTTTTTTCCTTTTTTTTTTACCCTATTCTTCTGACCAATTCTGACGGGAAGTCAGCGACAAAATCTGAATCCACCTGTTTCTATTGGCTTCTCATCCTCTTCAATCGCTCACTGGTCAACCTTTCTATATCAACCAATGATCAAAGCCAAGTTTTTCACGCATATATATAGATCTGGTGACTCTAATCGATGCAACGCTTTCACTGTAAAAAACTTGGCTTTGACCTGTTCCATGCTATTGAATATATTACGGTGTTTCAGAAAGCAGCTACAGATCTCACAAATGAAAAAACAAATGTCAGTGAAGTTTGTCCTATCTATAAGTAATCCAATCACCATTAATGTCAAATATTAGATTTCTCGTCGAAAAATTCCGCGTATTTTTAAAAAGGTTCTGATTTTTTAAATTTCAAATTCTGCGTTTTTTTGCCCATGGGGTTGAAATTTACTATCCAGTATAAATGACACCATGCCGGATAGAAGAGATGAACTAAAGCCAGACGTGGTTTTGTTTAATCATTTAACGTTTCGTTGGTCGGCTTATAATGCTTATAAGCGATGAGATACGTAATATCTCCCAAACATTCCAATATCAGCCGTACACAATCATAGAGTACCTATGCTTTGATTCTCGCTTGGCAGTCATTGTCTCAATCATAAAAAAAATCTGTTTATCAAATTCTGCGACGACCGTTTCAACTTGAGAAATATGAAAGGGGGCTATCTATCTCAAAAAAAGTGCAGACGAAATACTTGTAAAAATATGGTCTCTTGTTTTCAGAGGAGTTTTTTAACATTCAAAGAGTTTTCCAACGATTGAACTCCTGGTTTTTTTTCTATCAACGCAGCGTTTCGGCCGATCCATTCAAAGGCCTTCTTCATGTTCACCACCCTAATGCACAGGCTCAACATTCAGACACCTGGAGGCAGCCGTAGAATGGATCAACCGAAAGATCTCGTTAACAACGCCATCAACAAGATTCAGGAAAACTCTTACAAGTAAATGTTGGAGTGTTCAGAAAGTAATTACGCATCTTCTTGTTCGGAAAGTATTTACGTATCTCATTGCTATAAGTCATAAGCCAGCCAACCAAGTCAAGACCAGGGTTAAATTGTTTGAAACAATGTCTGGATTCCTGTTCATCATCTCGTTTATTCGGAAGAGTGTGGTTGATTGTGTATAGTAAACTTTAGCACCATAAGGTTAGGGACTATAAAGAGAAAAAATGCAGAATTTTTTTACATGGAATCGGAACTTTGCCTTCCCGTCAGTCTGCTGACATTGATAATGATGGTGATAACAATATCATTTTATCAAATTTCACAGGCATTTATCACGTAATTACTTTCTGAACAAAAAGAATACGTGATTACTTCCTGAACACAAAATAACATTTTTTTCTGAACACTAAAATACGTAATTACTTTTAAAACATTAGAATACGTATTTCCACTCCGGACAAAAATGCATAATTACTTTCTAACGCAGAAATATGTAATTACTTTCTAAGCATGAAAATACGCACTTACTTCCTAAACACAAAATTGCATAATTATTTTCTGAACACAAAATTACGTAATTACTTTCTTAACATAAAATATGTAATCATTTTCTTAACATAAAGCACGTAATTACTTTCTGAACTCGAAAATACGTTATAACTTTCTAAACACAAAAGTACGTAATTACTTTCAAAACACCAAAATACGTAGTCACTTTCTGAACACAAAAATACATAATAAATTTCTTAACACAAAGTACGTAAATTACTTTCTAAACACAAAAATATGCAATTACTTCCTATACACAAAAATACATGTTTTTTTTCCGAACAGGAATATATGTGATTACTTTCTAAACATGAAAATACGTAATTACTTTCTGAACACCAAGATACGTAATTACTTTCCGAACACGAAAATTCGTATTTACTCTCTGAACACGAAAATACGTAATTACTTTCCTAACACGAAATTACATAATTACATTTTGTACACAAAAATACATCATTACTTTCCGAACACGAAAATACGTCATTACTTTTCTGAACACAAAAATACGTCATTACTTTTCTGGACACGAAAATATGTCATTACTTTTCTGAACATGAAAATACGTCATTACTTTCCTGAACACGAAAATACGTCATTACTTTTCTGAACACGAAAATACGTCATTACTTTCCTGAACACGAAAATACGTCATTACTTTCCTGAACACAAAAATACGTCATTACTTTTCTGAACACGAAAATACGTAATTACTTCCCCTGATATATTTAAGTTGACACGTAGCATGCACTGTTTAACATTAGCACTTCTCCATTTATTTTCATTCTGAACGCAAAGATCAATCCAATGGATTATCTCTGGAACACTCCCTAACCTCTCTTAGGTCAAACACTTACGCACATGCAGGTACAAATACGAATCCTTACGTGATTGAATACGCTTGAAAATACATTTAAGCAGATATGAACAAATTAAAGCAGTTAAGAAAATCATGTAAGGCATAATATGCACTCACAGACAGACAAGGTCAGATTTAGAATTTGAGAGCCTGGGTCACATCAGGTTCGGGTTGAGGGCCCCAGACACGGAAATCAAAATACTTGACAACTCGTAAAATTTACACATCCATTTGAAATTTACGTATAAGTCCATTTAAAATTCGCACATTGGTACATCTATTGTATTGTACTTGGAACTGACAAGTTATACATACATAGAAAGATTAAATGAGTGTTACATTTGAGGTAAGTCTACCTGTAAATGCATTCCAGCAAAACTTCAAGAAGATATCAACCATTTCCATACTTCAATTACGGCAGACTCGAATCACAAGCAGTTATTTTATTAATTCATTAAAAAAAAAAATTGACACGTTATAATGAAATGAATTCAAAGCAGTAATCATTAATTTATTTCTTAGAAAAAAGAAAACTAATTTTATAATTAATATATTTTTGTATGGAGAGAGCCCGGGGCAATTGTCCCTTTTTCGTTCTTGTAAATCTGAGCCTGGAGGCGGTATTTTCAAAATTAATCAAGTCATAATTGTTACGTGTTATCATACGGGCATAAACGTTCCCAGATTCATTAAAACGCACGCATACGCACGCACATACATAGACACAGATACACTTACACACACAAACGGACACACACACGCACACACACACACACACACACACACACACACACATATATATATATATATATATGTATATATTCATTAAAAAGACTGTGATTACATGGATATATTATATATATAGATAATGTGACTTGACAACCGATGAATACGCAGTTTCATCAATAAGTATGTTGCCTACTGATGTGTGAGGATCTACAAGTCCGTCCTCTGGCACAGTTATTACCAGAGTTCCGATCTGAAATCTTCATTGTATAATGTTCTGATCATATGATCGGTGAATAAGCTTAGAGTTAAGTGCGTTTAAAAGGAAGAGACTATGTTAAAAATAAATATTTGTCATGAGAAATGCTTTTTCAATATTATGCAACATTCTTGTTGATGTGGACATTCGTACGTTTAAATCTTCTGGAAAAAATTTTCTGTTTAATAAAGGGAGAAAATATTTTCCATGTGATAAAATGAGAAAATGAGTGCACTTTAATGACACAAGAACCTTAAGTTCAACGACGCGTCCACGATCAGTGGTAAGTAGTTGCAGAAGTGAGAGGAGAGCAGGGAAGGAGAAGAGCAAGTAGTGTTTCTTTGATTCATTTGATCCTCATACTGTTAAGATATCACGATATGAGAATGGCCATTTCCGGCGTTTTTTTTTTTCGTTTTGTGTTCTTAACCATTTTTTTGTTTTATGTGGATTTCAGATATACAACTATGACATCATAGACAGCTGGTGAAAATAGATTATTCAGAATAGATGTTACACTTTCTAATGACATCAAATAGCAACACCATTATTCTTTCCTTCCTTCCTTCCTATTTCAATTGTTTAATATAACATATACCTACCGTCAAACCGAATATCCGACCAATAGAGATGTGTGAACGCTTCTCAAACTATCCAAAGAAAAAAACCGGAAAATTTACTCAATATTTGAAAGAGTCACTTAATAAAGTGAAAAATATGTTTTAATTGATTAAGAACCTTGAAGATGTGGGTGTCCTTCTCTGATTGATTGCATCCAATTGAGGAGCAAAGCAACTTCCAGAGAAACAAACGTTGATCTTTTCACAGTTGTTCGACATTTGTACCAAATCCGGCAGCGAAAAAGCTCAACATGTCACGTGAATGACCTTGCAGACATTGTAATAAGCCTCGAAACTCATCAGACCTCTCTCAAGCTGACTACTATTCTTCCTGTCATTCCCCAGGGTAAGGGCAGATCTTTAACAACCTGAAAGCTCTTCAAAACGCCTTCGAAGAATTTATTAGTTCCAATAATCCCAGAATTCTATTCTTCCGGAATAAATAGACTTGTTTCTTATTGACAAAATGTGTAGATTCTGATGGTTCCTATTTTGATAAATGACTTTTATTTCAAGTTGAGATATCCTGCTTCAAATTTGATTGTGAGAAACCGTTATAATTTCCACGTCGCGTAATATATCTGTTCGAACCGCCACTCACATTTGGAGTGACAGTGAAGAGAAGAGACTGAGTGATATGGATATAAACAAACATTAATCTTCTTTGGGGGATATGGACACGGGCGTCCACTAACACCTTTCCGGAGCAAATAGATATATTTTCCGGGATGGGTAGCCAAAGGATTTATACAGAATATATCTTAGTGGCAACGCTGTAAGCAGCAAAAATACCATCTTTTCTTTATTTTATATAGATACACCTTAGGTGGGAAAGCCTGTCTTATTCCTTTCCCCCAAAAGACGCCTATGAATAGAGACTAACTATTTTGCAGTGACTCAGTCCAAAAGCAACCATTTTCCCCTTGCGACGATATTGGATTCTTTGGCGTCACCATTTTTTTAATTTTTTTACTCCAAACATATCCCGACATTGTCGTTCACTTTAAGATATATCCGCATACTAAATAATGTGATCATTAATTATACAACTTGCTACCAGAAAAGAAGCAAAATCTCAGAACAGAATGCATTACGTTTCCTGAAAGTAAGCAGGAAAAATGATAGATAAAAAAAGACTTTAAAAATTTTGTACAGAATTACATAAAAATAGGAAATAAATAACATTTGAGAGAGAGACTGAGAAGTCTGTGAGAAACAACACTCCCGCTGGTTTTAGCGACGTTTTCATTTCAACTTATTGTCTCTGCACGCGACTTTCAAAACTCAGAGATACGATGGCGACACGACGAAAAAAAAATTGTTTGTTTTTACAAATATTTCCTGTTCAGAATTAATAACTGCATGGTTTGAGAAATTTCTTTTTTTTTTTTTACTTCATTTTCCTCCTTTACTATTGTTTAGATTGGCTTTGTTGAAAAAGGATAAGGGTCTTTTGTTGATCACCTCATACATGTGCATTATTTGCGTTTGTATGAGCGTATAGACTTACCTCGAGTAATGCACATGCGTGCTTTTGTCAAACGTCTGCCATTTGAAATCGTTTGTCTGTGTCTCATTGCATTTATTCACTCAAGAACCAACACACACACTCAATATATATATATATATATATATATATATATATATATATATATATATATATATATAAATCAATGTTAATTACCGAAGATTGTGATAGGCATTGAATCTTCTAAAACGTTGCAAATATTAAGCTGCATCCAATGTGCTGGTATTATGACTAGAGCACCGTGCACCAAAGCTCGATAGGCAGTCATGGAGCTCATATGGTTAGCAGTGAATAGAATCTCAACAAATAACCTCGTAAAACATTCGTCTTTTAGTCTGGAATATACAATAAATGGAATAACGTGAAAAGTTTGTTTTGTTTATTGAGTATGAAATAAAAGACATGCTTTCGATATTAACTTTATTGAAAGACGAGTTTACTGTTTTGTTTCAATAACTCTTGTTATTTTCCAAGCTTTCCATAATTCCATCCAACCAGAACTTTTTTTTATCTTTCCTGCAAAATATTGCCTCGTCCATAGAACCATAGTTACCTCTTGAAAAATGACACTGAAAGGAAATTTACCCAAATTCTTGAAAACAAGCCTCGAGATGATCTTCCGGAATCTAGATTTGGAAAATAAACAAATCAGGAAAGTTGACGAATATATAAAGAACCCTAAATTTGCAGACGACATCGTCCTTTCACTAGAGGACTTTCGGAACCTCTTACTAATACTAATGCCAGATGTACTGAATGGAGAGAGCAAAAAAGTTGACCTTCACATGATCTTTCGCAAAACAAAGGCCATGAGCAATAATCACGTCGGAAATTAACACACAGCGATCAAATTCGAAAATGCAAAACTGAACAAACTTGATCACTACATCTACCCAGGACAACACATCCCAATGGAATCCTCAAAAGAAAAAGAAATTAAGCGAAGAATCCCTGTAGGATAACAAGCCTTTGCAAGCTCAACCTTCTAGAAAGAAAAAATCCTGTTAGTCCCTAAAAAGAAGAGTATTCAACCAATGCATCCTCCTGTTGGTCAACTATGGAGCTGAGACGGATCTAATCAAGCGATCGACCCTCGAACTCAGAACCATGCAACCTGCCTTTGAAGGAATCATGCACAACCTCACATGAAGAGATCACAAGACATCACAATATATCAGGCAAAAAACAGTCCAAAACATCATAAAATCCTTTGGAAAACTAAAATAGCAATGGGCTGGCAACGTTGCAGGAATGGCAGACATCACGACCCATATGTATCCTCAGAGATCATATGCAAAAAAGAGCCTTGCAGAATATAAAATGGTGTGACGAAGTAGACAAGTTCAGAAAGTATTGGCTCCACGACGACCATGATAGAGATATCAGGCAAATCCTTGGGAAGGACGACTAAAGGATCATAATGATGATGATGAAATAAATCTTTGATCGTCCTAAAAGAAAAAATAATGAACCCCGCTGTCCATCCGTAAGACGGATAGAAGTAACGTTCAATTTAGTATAACACATAAAACAATCCCATACATTGGGGAAAAACCTTAAGAAAATAATTCAGCGAGAAACCGTCAAATTTCTGGGGTAAATAAGGTGAAACGGATATAGAATACAAGAAAATCAAATACTAATAAATAAAGTGATTTTTCAACACATTCAATTCAAGAAAAATATTATTCCATTCCAACTGCTCTCTTTGAAAATCTTTGAATTACTCCTGACGTCATGTAAGTGAAATACTATCAAAAAGAAAAAAACGTAATTAAGGGGAATTAATCCTAAAATGAGGCTTGAAAACAGAAATATACACTTAAGTTTTTCACTTGAATAGATGCAACCTTGGAACATGAAAAAGTTGAATGTTACAGAAAAAGTTGCAGAATTTGTCTATATAAAAAATAATCTTGTAATAAATGTTCGTCGTTTTTGTGAGACGAATAATTACATG
>OY735236.1:5686012-5701012 GCA_963457665.1 Thysanoteuthis rhombus | reverse complement strand
AAAAGCCTCCCTACGGTCAGGTTTCCCAGTTAGTTCTTGCGGAAGGCCTGAATTATGTCTTTGGTCTCAACGGGAGACAATTTTTTTTCCCTCAATTTTGATTGAGAGAACCTCCTCTCCAAATTTGGTTGGTCTTGTGAAAAAACGTTTACAGGACTTTTTGGAGAACACATTTATTATTGTGAATGGAAAAAAACTCCTTCACGGTATTGTTTTGAAAGTTTTAAATCCCTTCCTTTCACTCAGCTATGAAAAAATTTTCTCTTTCTCTCTCTCTATATTCTATTCTATTCTTTTTCGAAATCATTGGAGACAAGATTTGCATCATATTTACGCTATTTTTAGAAGGTCACAAAATACGTGTTCATTCGATGTAGGATTTCATTATAAACCCAAC
This sequence comes from Thysanoteuthis rhombus, assembly GCA_963457665.1. NCBI lineage: Eukaryota > Metazoa > Mollusca > Cephalopoda > Oegopsida > Thysanoteuthidae > Thysanoteuthis > Thysanoteuthis major. The sequence continues at coordinate 5,700,615 of OY735236.1, read as the reverse complement.
AAGACCCCGAATTGGAAAACATCTAAGATAAGACAGGTGACATTGTACACGCAGGAGGTGACAAACAAGATTCGATAACCATTTTTGATATTAAGATGGGAATAGGAGCCCATTCACCCGTAGTCATCTTAGTATGAGTAGATGACATACAGGAACAAACAAAGTGGACGAAAATTATAAAACAGATATATCTCTAGTACAACTTACTAACATAAAGTATTCGACCAATGTGGTAGGAGCATGTGGTCAATCGACCATTTTCCGTATTTCTATTAAAAACAATCAGGAGCCCTTTTAGAATGTTTCTTGGGATTCAAGACGCCGAAAGTTGCGTGGGAGAAATTTCTCATCCCATCATCAGGGAATAGGCATAAATACTCAATATTCATGGGAAATGCAGAACTGTAGTCTAGGAGATTCGAGGAAAATTAGCATCCTTAGTCTCTGAATCATTCCAACGAGTAGAGGGACTGCCAGAAGTTGTGTAGTAATTTCAATTTACTATAAAAGACCAACAACATTACTATAATATCTCTACCTTGAATAAATGAATCATCGTGTACGGAACTAATGTTTAAAAAATTTGAAAAATAGTTATTTTATCAGAAATTTTCTGACTAAAAATACCAGCATAAGGTCTTTACAGATGTGTTGGCAATGTTCAGAATGTTCCTTCAGAACATATCTTTTGAGGAGACAGGGTGCAAACAAGAAACAGGTGTCAAGCCAAGTGCATGGAAATAGGATCACCTCTCGTGACGGTAATATAAGTTGGTCCTTAAGATTACCTGATTTGACCGCACCAGACTTTTATCTTTGAGGACATTTAGACATATATGTTAATATCAATAAATCAAGGACAATGGATAATTTGAAGTAGAATATAACAGATACAATCCACAAAATTAATTTAAAGAAAAAAAAAGAATGACTTTACCTGATGTTATGACTATTCCTTTTTCTTTACGTCACAAACAGATATTGTCGTTCATGGAAGATATTTAAATGATATTGCTTCTCATAAATTAATTTAACCACTGCATTCCGAGTGTCCATTCATATTGAAAATATGTTTACACAATAAAAAGACTGATTGGTCACTCAAAAGAAACCATCACATGACTAAAAGGGGGTCAGTGAATAAGTTACTTCTCTCGCTTTTTATTTGGGCAGTGATCACTAAAAAGTCAGAATGAAAAAAAAACAAGCTTGAATGCTGCTAGACTCAAGCTCAGAGACTAATTTAGCTTGAATTTACACTGTAAATTTAATCTCTCCCTCTAAAAACCTGTTTAAGAGGGGTTTTTATAGAAAAAAAAGTTTTTCGTTGACATAATAAGGAGTAAAATGTTGGAAATCCATGCCCTCTAGCTCCATCGGTGTGAAATACTCGTGCGATAAATCCATACATATATGCATACATAGTCATTCATCCGGACCGACCAAAAAACTGAAGAAACCCTCTTGACTGTTTTGGTTGACCACTCCTAATCTTTGTTTCATTCATAGTTTTCTTGAATTCCTAAACTATTTCTAACGAACCCAATAACTTTGTCGTTGTTGTTATGAACATAATGTTTCAGCCGATGGGTTTTTTGGGCTTACCAGGCATATGTCCTGGAATGATATCCTTGGAAGAAATCAGTTTTCATTCAGTCGGAGAAGTGGGAGAAGGAAGGTGATGATGAGAGAAAAAAAAACAAGAAAGAAAGAAAGAAAGAAAGAAGAGAAGCAAGGAAAGAGGAAAGAAATAAAAAAGACAAGACAAAAGATAAAGGAAAAGTTGATTCTTGAAAAAGAGAGAACTTAAAGAAAAAAAAAACAGAGAGAGAGAGAAAAGAAGGAAAGAAAATGGATGTTGTAAAAGAAGAAAGAAAGGAAAAAAGATAAACATTATTTCACAATAGGATGGTTGGTCACTCAATAGAAACCTTCATATAGTAGGTCTTTTTTGGCAGCATGCCGTATTAGGGTGATAAATCAAAAATTAGGAAAGAAGGGATGAACCATGAATAAATTTACTCTCTAGCCTTTTGTTAGGTGGTGATCACTGAAAAAAAGTCTGATTAAAACAAAGGATAAAACAAAGGGGCCAATTTAGAATTAACTTATATTTGTAAATTAGCCGTGCCAATAAAGGGGGAAACAAAAGAATTCTTCGAGACATAATAAGCAGTGAATGTTGAAATTTTCAGTCCTCTAGCTCCATTAGAGCTACATGTAAGCGTAGCCTATACATAACAAGCCACACCTTCTTAAAAACTGAAGAAAGGTAGGTTGACTGTTTCGATGTGAGTTTTGATTGACGATTTGTGATGAATGGAAGAAAGAATGAAATCAGGATTGACAGAATCTTTTCTTTTTCGGAAAATAAAACTATTTTAACGACGCAAAAATTATGCGTAAAATTGGAGATAAACGAAAAAGAAAAAATTAATTACAAAAATCGACGCTGGTACCTGGTACGAGTCGTCTTATCCTTCAAAGAGCGACTCCAATTTTTGGAACTACCTACGTTGAAAACCAGAAGAGACGAAGCAGATGTGATTGGAACTTTCAAAATTCTAAAACAACTGCACGAAATCAACACAGACAGTTAATGTCCTCAATGTTCCAAAGAACAAATACTTAATCTGTGGTATCACGCATACTCATGGGCATGGCTATAAATTGAAAGTTCAACGAGACACAGGTGTGCGGGGTATTTTCTTGTCTGCTATTGTTATCCTCGACTGGAATAGATTATTGGAGTCTACAATATCAGCGGAAACAGTAGTTCAGTTCAAGCAAAGACTGCAGAAAGACTTGAGAGCTGAACCAAAACGACCTTAGAACCATAGATTAACCTACTAAAATTCGACCCACATCTTGAACTAAGAAATTGGAAAAAAAAGCCCTGTGTAGTCTACAGGCTAACTCGCAAATGGAATGAACTTGAGTAAAACGTCAACTGGTTTCAATATTCCGTCAAAGGGTTATTACTGGTCAGATAAGTGATACAAAAAAAGATTATGAAATCAAAGAGAAGTATAGAATGGAAACTTGATAGATGGAACAATATTCGATAAATGTGAAAAGTAATGATCTACACATAACACTTTTTTTAGTTAAACAAATACAAATCGTTCCTTAAGATATATAAACATTTGATGTCAAAATCCCTCCGTAGAGTTGATTTTATTTCCCCTGGTAACAACAATGATAACATCAATAACAATGCCCTCAAGCCCCCGAAATTTAAAATCCTTCAAAGCAACTAGGGAGGCTGAAATTTGGCATGGAACTTCATATCATATCAACCGGAGTAAAAAAGATTATCAAGAAAAAATAAGGTCTCTTCGTTACTTAGGGTCAACATCTTTTTCAGTTTTATATAGAATCGCCTCAATTTAGATTTAGATTTACTTAGATTTACAAACGATTCATCTATAAAAAAACAGAGATACCATTTTATCAAGTCCTGTTCCAAAGCCAAATCTAAAGATCTTGTTCAGTTAATTCTTTTATATGAAAGTTAATATATTTTCAAAGTTCATACGACAGATCATTTTAGCTTAAGTCACCGTGGAGTTTAGTCCTGAAGCAGCCAGCCTCGTTTAACACATATGACGATAGGCCTATATATGGTATAAAGCATGGAAATACCGTAGAAAATATACTTATGGAAGAAAGTGGATGAAATTACGTACGAATCCTCTCAAGATTATAAACATTCTTATGTTTATTCTAATTATGTCGTTTAAGCAGAGGTAGATTAACTGTGTAATAACAGGAAATCATCTCAAATAAGAGTTTCCAGATGATATAACGTAATTTGTAATCATTCTGTCGGATCATATATATCCATTTCTTATTACATAAATATCATATATGTATACAAAACTAATATATATATATATATATATATATATATATATATATTTGCCTATGTATATATGAATCATTTGCTAATCCAAATGCATTCACTCAGAAATATATATACACTGGCACACACACATATAAATATATATGTACATTTATATGCTTATATGTGTGTGCGTGTACGTGTACATGTGCATGTGCATTCTAGTATGCACTAATGAATATCATATGCATATAGATGCACTATATACTGTGCATATATATATATATATAAGTTTGTATCTCTTTATATATAGTTTATAAGGCTTTATAAGTATATATGCATGTATGATAAATTCTTACGGTATCCTCACTACAAATTGCTTCATACTTCTCTGATTATCTTAGAGAGGCTGAAACAAATTTTATAAATACACTCACCCCCCCATATATATATATATATATATATATATATATATATATATATATATATATAGAGAGAGAGAGAGAGAGAGAGAGAGAGAGATAGATAGATAGATAGATAGATGGATATACATATACGTATATATATACATATACATATATATATACATATATATATACATATATACATATATAAATATATATATATACATATATATATATATATATATATATATATATATATATATATATATATAATCGAATAACCTACGTAAATAAGCCCTGTTTCAAAACATTAAGTGATGCATACTATAAAATAACGTCTATATGTAATACCTTATATAAAATACTAAACAACATGTATGGCATAAGCAATTTATTTAAATCATAGTTGAAGGAGGCAGTATTTGATCATTTTCTTGGGTGCCATATTGGTATAATTGTTTTGCTTTTAAGATCCCCGAAACGGTTACATGGTTAACAATGATCCCAGCAAGAGAATATTCACACGTAGTAACATAAAAACAAAGTTTCCGTAAAACAAGGAAAAAATACTGAAGAAAAATACATAATTTGTATCAACAAGTATTTTAGAAACAGGTGACTTAAATAACACAAAATAAATTTGAAAAGTTTTTTCCTAATGTGTTTAATTTTTAAAGCTGTGAAGGTTTCCAGAGTATATATATATATATATATATATATATATATATATATATATATATATATATATATATATATATATATATATGTGTGTGTGTGTGTGTGTGTGTGTGTGTGTGTGCGTGTGTGAACGATGTGAATTCTTCTGAATGAAAACTATTGATAGATGTGTTCTAATATATTTATAAGCATTCGTTTTTCCTGGATATATAAGTATATTACTTATAGATTCTTTTTGGGAAAACGGCATATCAAATGGGATTACTTTGTTTTTTTGGTTACACATGATTGTCAGGATGTTTTTTGATGAGTGCAAGGAAAAGGGACAGTAAGTAACATCGAGCCATATACAATTCATCCAAAGAGATCTGCGAAAATATTCAATGACTGAAAAGACAAAGAGATGAAAAGGTACAAGAGAAAGAAAGAAGGTAAGAAAGAAAGAGGAAATAAAGAAAGAACGAAGAGAGAAAGATGATGATGAGGAAAAACAAAAGAAAGAAAAAGAAAGAGAAAAAAGAAAAAGAAAGAGAGAAGAAGAGAATGAAAAGAAAAGGAAAGGAAGAAAGATAGATGATGACAAAACAGAAAGAAAGAAACGAAGATGGAAACAAAGGAACGAAGAAAGAAAAGTAAAAAAAAGAGAAGAACGAGGGAAGAAAGAAAAAGGGATGAAAGAAAGATGATGACTAAAAAGGAAGAAAGAATGGAAGAAAGAGAGAATGAAAGGAAGAACAAAGGAAGATGATGACAGACAGGAAAAAAAGACAGGAAGTCGGCAAAAGAAAAAGAGATGATGATGGAAGGAAAAGATTGGAAGAGGGATAGAACGATGGCAAAAATGGAAAGGGAGATAGAATGGAAGATAGAATGAAACAAAGAGAAAAAGAAAGACACATGTTGGAAAAGGGAAATAGAGGAAGGAAGAAACAAACAAACAAATAAAAAGTGAGGGAGCAAGTAAAAAAGAAAGAAAGGAAGATGGTCCCAAAAGGGGAAAAAAGAAAGAACTAAAGAAAAAAGAATGAATGAAAAAAAAAGAAGATAAAGAAAGATAGAAAGATATGGTGAAGGGAAGGAAAAAAACAAAAAACAAATAGCAGCAGAATAGGAAAGACAGGAAGAAAAAAAGATGGTTGCAAAAGAGAAAGAAAAAAAAGAAGAAGAAAGGAAGAAGGAAGGAAGAAAAACAGATGATGGTGAAAAGGAGAGAAAGGAAGAAAACAATGAAAAAAAGAATGAATGAAAGAAAGAATGATATAGAGAAAGAGAAAGAAAAAGGAAAGTACCAAAGGAACAAATAACGACGGAAAAAAAAGGAAGAAAGAAAAAGAGAGTGAACGTTGGAAAAAAAGATAATAAATAAAGAGAAAATTGACGAAATAGAAGAGAATGGAATAAATGATAATTCAACTGAGGGAGAGAAAGCACTCAGAGAGCACGGACCTCTGCAAACACCATTTTCCGATGAATGAAACATGAATTGATCAGCCCCAAAGTTAACCCCTCCGTGGTCCAATTTTGAGAACTTCTGGAGATGTTGCCATGACAGACATTGACTCTTGGCGTTATTATATTGAGCGAATATATAACAACGACGTGTGAGAGGTAATTATGTATAGATCCGCCCTAAATCAAACCTGCTCTACCTTACTCCATTGTCCACTGAAATCCATGTAGTACTTTCAGGGTGTCCATGTGGACTAACAGACAGACAGGGATATTGACATACAGGCGGATAGACACGACCGAATACGTATACCGCCCAAATTTTGTTGACTGACGTAAGAAGAAAATGGCGAAGGAATTGAAATGGAAACACAAAACCTGATCGAATTATTGGTTCTTAGAGAGAGAGAGAGAGAGAGAGAGAGAGAGAGAGAGAGAGAGAGAGAGAGAGAAAGCAAAAAAAACAAAAACCAAATGAGAAAAGAGGAGGAAGGAACTTAAAAAGAGAAAAATAGAGAGAGCGGGTACAGAGAGAGTTGAACATAGATACATTGGTATGAAAGACAGAGATACATAGATATGGAAGGACTGATAGATAGATTGATATACATGGGAATATATATAAATATATATATATATATATATATATATATATATATATATATATATATATATATATATATGACTAGTTATTTACCTAAATATAACGATGGATATAAATAGACTGAGATAGACGGATAGATAGATAGATTAGGATTGATAGATAGATATATAGATAGATAGATAAATAGATAAATAGATAGATATGAGCAGACTGGGATAGATAAACAGATAGACATATAAATAAATATAAACAGACAGGTAAATAGATTGATAGACATACATACCTGAAAGTAGACTAAGTCAGATAAGTATTATTTACGTTGTAAAGAATGAGGTGTTAAAAATGCAAAACGATTTCTATCGAAATTTGATGAAACAGAAATTGTGTGCATTCACCTCTCAGGTCGATTTAAAATTCTATTTTATCAAGAACTCAACAGAAAAAAGGCTTCTCCATCTCTTTCAGTTCGATTGTTGAACACAATATTAATCGTCTCTTCGCCCGCTGAGATAAGCTCTTAAGTTGAAAAGCACGTGAAAAAGAAAAAAAAAAGAAAAAAAAAGAAAAAAAAAGAAAAGAAAATAGGTCTGGTTAGTCACTCAGACGACACCGTTGCTAAACCAATGTGTTTTGACAGCATATCATGCTGGAAGTGATCAATTAGAAAAATTCTAAGAAGATTGGGGTGACCAGTTGATGGATATTATTTCTCTCGCATTTTGTTGGGCCTAGGTCACTGAAAAAAACAATAAAATAGCCTGATATAAGCTGGACACAAACTGAGGAGTAGATTTAGCATAAACGTACATCGTAAATTCACTCCCCCCGAAAAAAATGTATTGTAGGGGGTATCAATAAATATTTTGTAGACATAGTAAAGAGTTACGTTTGATATCTCAAAAAACAACAGTGAGTGTTGCCGGACACAAATCAATGATCGATTTCGCTTAAACTTACACTGTAAATTGAACTCCCTAACTGAAACCTCATTTCTGAGGCTAGGATGGAGGCATTTAAAAAGCTTTTCCCTGACATAATAATGAGTGAATGTTTCAATATCTAAATTGTAATTTGTGCGCAAGATACTGGTATAGCCAGCCACACCACCTTGAAAACTGTAGAAAACAATGTTGACTGTCTTGATGACAGTTTTGGTTTGCAGTTACCTACAGTATATAAAAAATGCAACGGTTGTTTATGTGAGCATTTTGATATTAGCAAGTAAATACAGTTGGTTGATTTAATCTCAGTGTATATATATATATATATATATATACATATATATATATATATATATATATATATATATATATATATATATATATGAATGATTGAATCGATTGAATGCATTTGTCTGTGACAATGCTATACCCTCGTTTCGCGTTATTCAGCTCATCAGATTGGCAATGAAACTGGGCTAAAAAGTTGTATAAATACTCAAAAGATAACCTATACAATTATTTGAGATGTGACGATTCGAGTAATATATATATATATATATATATATATATATATATATATATATATATATATATATATATATATATATACATATACATACATATATGTATATTATTGTATATATATATACATATATATGTGTGAGTGTGTGTGTGTGTGTGTGTGTGTGTGTGTTAACAGTGACTGTGTATCTCAGTGCACGTATGCATATCCTTGAGTCTGTGTCTGTATGATATAAAAAAGAATGAGATCCGATGTATGATGGGTTCATTTCATGAAGTGTTCGATACATTCAACTTTACATATCAAATTAGTTTAAAGAAGAGCTCAAAACATAACTGAATGATGATTCGTTACACAAACATGTTCACCCGAGTAGGGTAGAAACATAAATCGAAGTGAATCCTCATTCCATATATATATATATATATATATATATATATATATATATATATATATATATATATATATGATATGAATGTGTGTGCATATAAATGTATGCTCATATGTACAAATAAGTTTGAATATACGCGTATATAATTGCGTTCACAGAAGTCTTGGGAATGTTTTTGTCCAACTGATTTATATTTTTGTATATATATATATATATATATATATATATATATATATATATATATATATATATATATATATATATAGTTGGATATATGTCTTCATGCCCGTATATATGTACGTTCATATCGATATGTGCATGTATGTAGGCATATGGATGTGTTTATGTTCCTGCATATGTATATATATATATATATATATATATATATATATGTCTATGTCTGAAAGTGTACGTTGGTGTGTCTGTGTACGTACCCAACAAATATTTTATGGTTACTTCTTTCACACTCTCGTGAAATATATCACGTGAGTCTTTTTTTCCCCCCATTTACCACAACTGTGTGTCTTCACTTTCGTTTTCAAAGAATAAGCTCTCTAGATACATCTTCATTGTTTTCATACCATCTTGTACAAATATCGAAAACGCTGTGGCGCCATTGAGGTTGCTGTCACCCTGTGCGGTAAGTCGTGATATCGACCCTGAGGACCTCCACCCGTGCCAGTCCACGCAGAATCTTACTTAATGTGTTTAACTGCGGTGTGAGTTGGAAGTTCTTAGAATGGCAGATTTTTCCTGTGAAGACCAGATTCAAATAAGTCAACAGCGTTTGTAAGGGGTTAAGTAATTGGAAGAGAGGATGATTAAAGAGAGATATACAGCGTTCCTAACAAATAAGAATGTTTTTGAAATATGACGGTGGATTATAACAGAGAAAAATAAAAAATAAATCATTTCATATTATGTTACACTCAGTCATATCATTCTCTTTTTAAAAATCAGTTTTCGTGATAAAGAAATGGAATACAAGAAAAAAAAAGGAGGAGACGGAAAGAAAAGAAAAGAAAGTACAGTGTTTATAACTAGTGTATACACTCTTTCTAAACTTAATTATATAACCTCTCCCTTTGCCAATAAATCATAATGCAAATTTTTAATGCAAGGATGATTTAGTTTCATGCCAAGAGTTTTAACGGGGATCTACTAAGAAAATCCTTTGGAAACGATTTTTTTAATATCATTAGTATTTTTATCACAGGAACTAATGTTACCAAATGCTATCTGCGTTCTTTCTATAACGTCTAGGTTCCTCAACAAAGTCTGTTCATTTTCTTGTTTATTCTAGAGTTACTCGTAAATTGCAACCGTCGTATATCAATTGATACAATGACACCCGAAGCGATAGGAAGAAATAACAAAATCAAAATTACATTTCTAATCACAATATCATACGTACACAATAAAGCTAGTTACATTCACATGATTCAGTGACAGCGAATTTATGACATACATGTCAGCAGTGATACGCCGTAGATTTATAGGTGACTGGCGATGGACTTTTATTATTCTAGTTTTATTAGTATATTTTTAAATTTCAAGTCATATCCTATTAAACTCCTTGTATCATAAATAACACTAAAAGTATCCATAAGTACCTATCTAAGACACAGGGTTACATGCAAGTGACTCTCCGATAACAGGCATATTAAAGATTAGAAAAAAAAAAAGATTTTGACACTCGGTGCTAAAAGTGTTTGTCATCACTAAGTGTTTAATTTGCATTAAATTGAAGGTTGATAGGGAAGTAATAGATTAACAAGTAAACACGTTTGAGAGTTATATCAAAATTAATTTCAAATTTTAAGTTTAACGTCAAAGCATATGATAATTAGCAACGTTGAGATGTCTTCTGAAAAATGCCAAGGCGTAATTGATGTAGTAAACTGAAATTCTCTTCAGGCAAATAACGATGTAAAAAAAGTCAATTCATGTTCTAAACACGTAATAGGAATACTGAAATTTAAGAATGATATAAAATAGAAAAAAGGTAATAAAAAGAAAAATCAATTTTTATGGACCATTTCAGATCAGACAGAGCTGAAACATGGAACCTAACCAAGAAACTGGCCCACAGACGGGAAATCATGCAACGTGCTCATGAAAAAATCATGCTCAAACTCACATGAAGAGATCACAAGACAGCACAGTATATCATGAATAAAACAGGAGTGTGAGGCATGATAGAATCCACTAGAAAAGTCAAATGGCAATGGGCTGGTCATGTTGCAAGGATGACAGACAACCAATGGGCATCATAACTCTCAAGAAAGAGGTGAGGCGAATTCAGGTGAAGGTCTATGTCCAGTGATTGACGATAGAAGACTGATGATAATGATGATGCTGTTTTTTGAATTTCGCTCTAATCCGAATATTTATTACCAACGTATATAAAATGCCATATGAATATCGATGTATTGCATTTCTGCCGTCATTTTTTACTAGTACTCTTGTGTTAACATAATTGCTATCCACGTAATATGTAGGTGCAAAAATAAACGCAGTTTTTCACCATCAACTTTAAAGTAGTATATCTAAGCTTAGAATATAACTATTAACCAAAATAAGAACCTTCAGAATCTACACATCTTTACAAAATAGAAACAGGTCTATTTATTCCAGAAGCAAAGAATCATGGGGCCTGGAGTCAATGGATAATTCGAACGCGTGTTGAAATTCCGGCAAAAAGTAGTTGTAGGGTGGAGAGAGGTCTGGTGAGAAAGTTTGGTGGGGTAGAGTCTCGTCGCTTAGTCAGGATCGTTCGTGTGACATGTGAGCTTTTTCTTGCTTTTTATTCGACAGCTTCGAATAAACCAGAATAAATAATGGAAAGAAAACGTTCATCTCAAATCGATAGAGCGAAATCCACACTTTAAAACTGTATATTCCATGAACATAGTTAAATAATACTCTATCCCAAATAAGTATCAAAGTTTAAAATTAACAAAAACGGCAATTATTTCTGCATAAGCTTAACAATCCATCGATTTTATCACACGTGATAAATATCGTTTCAATTTGCTGGAATGTAATATTTCTTACATTATATGAATACGACCTCTCCATGATACCACTAGTTACATAAGCATCTCGTGAATGACGTCAGTATATACTTTAAATTTATTAAAACATTTTATTACTCAAATCCTATTAAATTGAGATATCATCTAAGTTATTATTGAACTATAATGAGCAGATTGGTGCGGTAGTGTAATAATGGCACCCATGTAAAGATTGTCAATTCTGAATGAAGTCAGTTCTTCAATATTAAAATCCTGATAATTAATGGCGTTATTCCTCAATGTTATTTATTTGTTGAATATGCAGTTGTTCCTTAATTTTACTAACTCTACAGATAGGTTAGTTTTGTGGCAGAGGCACGAGCTAATTTCGAGATGGTTGTTTGCCACCATGTATGGACCAAGATTTTGAATGGAGGCTTTCAAAGTCTTCAAATCAAGGTTCAAAACTGCACAATCTTTTTTCATTCGGCTTTCAAGATTGTTCTATGTTCTCAAATGAACGTGCCCCCCCACACGCACATATACACATAGATATGTGCACGTGTGTGTGTGTGTGTGTGTGTGTGTGTGTGTGTGTGTGTGTGTGTGTGTGTGCATGTATGTTTCGGTGTGTGTGTGTGAGTCAAAGTGAGAATAGTTTGGAATTGAGCATAAAACTTTTGAGAACCAATTTGTTATTATTCGTTCTCTACATGTAGCAAGCAGATTGATTAGCTAGGGCTATTTTTATTGTTAATAGTTACTTTGTTAAATAAAGCTCTTGATATATATATATATATATATATATATATATATATATATATATATATATATATATATATATATTCATATATATATATATATATATATATATATATAGAAAGAGAGAGAGGGATAAATGGATAGAGTGTGTAATGAAACTTGATTAAATCGATTTTAGGTAAACAATTGCAATATTCTATACTTTACTATATTTTCCCCAATAACGATAAATATTGTATGCAAAGATAATAAGTTAATCTAAGCAAAGATGGAGTAATGGTAGAGTCAATAGGCAGGGTTTGAAAGAAGCCGGAACATTTCTTCATGGTTCAAATGATATCAACGCAAAAATATAACCTTGATAGTAGTTTTCTTCTCCACTAAAAATTACTATGCAATAATCTATTCATATGATACGCAAAGAGATTGGTTTTATTTTTGTCTGTGATATTTATCAAGCGTAATAATTATTAAATGCTTATCATAGAGAAGTGTTCCTTTTTCATTTATTTCGAAAATGCATGAAAATTATTCTGGTTTCGTTCTGACTGAACACAAACAAGGCAACATCTCCAACAAATGTAGTCTTTTGGCATCCGTCGTTTGATATACTTTCCTCAAGGTTCGGTAAATCTCTCTGTCGTGGGCATCACGGAGCCAGTACTTTCTGATTTTTTTTGTTTGTCACGCTGTCTCATTTTCTGTCGGTCATGGTTTCAATCTCTCATCATCCATATCATGAGTCGTGATGTCCATTGGTTGTCTGACATTCTCGCTACTTGGTCAGCCCTTTGCCATTTGAGTTTTTCAATGGATTTTTTCCATTTTGATTTTTGATGTGTGTACGCATTTTTATGACACACTTTTCTCAATCATTATATTTTGACCATTTTGTTGCATATGTGGGATTCTATATTGTTTTATATGCATGCTTTACCTCCTATTGCCAAATATAATATATAGAGAGAAGGTTGTAATGAACTGTTCTCGGCGTGAACAGGATACAGCTCATTTCCCGTGAATCTTATGATAACCTGAACCGTAATATCTATCCACCCGCCACTGTGAGTAACTACGGCTTCGAATTGACTCACTTAATATATCACCTCACGCCACTCAATTGACGAGCACTTATACAACTTAGCCCTAAGCCAAATAGACGAAGGCAAAAGGTGACATCAAACTAACAGTGCAAGTAGACTTCATTGAACTATCCAGCATATATATATATATATATATATATATATATATATATGCCAGACAGTTCGATGACACCTACTTGCACTGCTACTTTATAGTAAGAGTCATAGACATGCAAGAAGGATAATGATATACACACCCACCATTTATAACACTTAACATAATGACTCTAATTTTGAGAGAAGTGTACATATCAAAGATTCCACTCACTATATACTCTGTCTTGACTTCGATAGTCTTGACTTTGATATACTTTGATGATATAGCATCATCCTCAGACAACTGTCTCGTCATATTACAACTCCTTAGTGTGGTTATGTCCACTCCAGTGCCGCCAGGCAGGATTGAAACCTTCGCTTCAGACAAGTATTCCGGTATTCTATCTCTATACTGACATGGGCAGGCAGTAGGACCGAATTAAGGGTTATGTTTTTTCACGCATATGTCTTAATTCACCATCTTCCAGACTTCAAGAGTTACAAGACCGTTGCATATTTTATGATATATATATATATATATATATATATATATATATATATATATATATATATATATATATATATATATATATGTATAACTGGCTTCAGTGACACCTGAATTGCAATATGCAGTCCACCAATCCATCTTGCCAGTACACTTGGATATCTGTACGTACAGTTTTTTTTATACTATTCACAAACACACACACACGCGCACACACACACACACGCACACACACACACACACACATATATGCATATATATATATATATATAGAGAGAGAGAGAGAGAGAGAGAGAGAGAGACGGAC
>OY735236.1:5651012-5681012 GCA_963457665.1 Thysanoteuthis rhombus | reverse complement strand
TTGGTACACTTTTTTTCCGAATGTTTAAATGATGATACGATAAATTGAATAATGCTTTAGTCTTGAATGACCCATCTGAAGGAAACCTCTTCTTTGGTAACTTTTGGTCATATCTGTATCCCAATGGCTTATTTTTTCAGAAGATTACAGCCATGCAAGTAGAAATAGTACCCACTTGCCCCCATATCACTTATATATGTCGATGTGTGCGTATGTATATGAATGTATGTCTGTGCAAGCGCATGCGTTTTCCTCCAAGTATAGGGGTTAGAATCAACACCCTATTAGAAATTATGACCCGCACGAAGACCTGGCATTGCGCCCTCTCACTTCTTCGATTGAAGTTTGGCAAGCGAAGGGATGTATAGCATCAAACTACAAACTCTGGATCGACTCGAGGAGTTTATTTGAAATGTAGTGACCAACATACCATCGGACTCCCTGCAAACGTCTATCGAAGCCATACCAAAATGGTTACCGAAATTGGAGCCTTTGTTGAATTTTAAGACAAACGGCAAGTTCTACCATCGGAAGACCAAAAGTAAAGCTGGCTTGACTGAATATCAATAAATGATAAAGTTATAACCGATTTCCAATCTGGAATTTTTCACCTGTCCCGTAAGCGATCTTCATGCACATTCATAATAATAGTCGAGCCTTTTCTGCTTGTTTATTTATGCATTTCTTGGTTTGTTTGTCCTTGTCCCTTTCACGTTAATAGTACAAGGTCTATTGTCCTAATATTCCGCACGTAGACTGAACAGAGGTGGACGTATCATATAAGTCATGTGAAGTAGACCTCAGGGGTCATTTGATGTCACTGGAAGTCATTTCTTAGTCATTTGTCTCGCGAGTTTTCAGAATTTTTCAGCCACAAATTCTGCACCAAGGATGCTGAAATTTGCATATGGATAAATCTTCTCGCGTCAATTGTAACAGGCTAAGCGAGTTTACCGTTAGATGTCATTCAACTTCCTCAGAGAAAAATATTGGAAAAAATGGTGAATTTCCCAATGGATAACAATGCGCAGAACGAGAAGCATATGACATCATCGAAATAAATTGCGTTATCTCGTTTGAATTTCTATTTGAAATGACATCTCGTTATTACACGGAAGATGTTTCACTTAATCTTATTTATTCTATGCCCATAGTTTCATGATTGTTTCTCAACGCACGCAATTATATGTCCATGAAAATAATGATAACATATATATATATATAGATATATATATATATGGTGGGAGAATCGAAGAATATGTAAAAGATGTATGTATTTGCGTTGAGAAGGATTCCCCAGATGTACCGTTAGATCTGGAACTGGTCTATATATCTTGATCTTCTCGGTTGACCTTCCCAGACGAAATCTGTGATTTTCAAAAAAAGGTATTCAACAAATGCATCCTCCCGAGAGTCATTCAGGGAGACCAAACATGGAATCTAACCAGAAGATTGACCCTGAAAATGAAAACCACGCAATGTGCACGAAAGAGAATTATGCTCAACATAACATAAAGAGATCACAAGGCGTCATAGCATAATAGAGGAAAAAACAAAAGTCCGAGATATCACAGAACCTGCTCGAAAACTTAAATGGCAATTGGCTATTCATGTTGCGAGAATGACAGATAATCACTGGACATCACGACTCACAACGTTGATCCTCTGAGATCACATGCGGATCCGGAGCCGACACAGTATAAAGTGGCATGACGAACTAGATACATTCAGAAGGTACTGGCTCAGTGACACCCCTGATAGAGAGGTCTGACAAAGAGGGTGAAAAAGACCATATCAAACGACGGATATCAAAAGTCTGATGACGATGATGTACATGTTGGCAGTTCATTTGAACGGGTTGTGTAGAATGATGGTATTTCTCTACTTATTGGATCTATCTGTGAAATTATATGGTATGTAACTAAACAAATATCCATTCAATGTCATGATTACGACAGTGATTTCAAATAATCGGAGAACTGAACGATAGACAGCAGTGGGAATAGCAAACAAAAACTCTAAATTTATAGAAGTCTATCAGTTTGGCGTTCTCGTTCGCAATACCCTCAATTAACAGTAGATAGTTGCAAATCAGCCATCTCTTTTGGGACTCTTGCTCTCCATATATGAGCTTCAATGTCTGCATCAATGCATTTAACCTAGTGTTTCCCAAATCCATATTTGATCTTTCTTGCCAAGTCTTTTTTCTTACTGATGTGATATACAACCAAGCTCAATCTCAAGAGACTGTTTGTGTATTTAGAAGATAGAGAGAATAAAGAGGACTATATATATATATATATATTTATATATATATATATATATATGAGTAAATTCACTAATACCTATCAAGTACTTCTCGTGGGCAATTTTTTCAGTTCACTTTCTCATTCACCGTATGAGGTTGCTTGATTTAAATCATCCCAAGTCAATCTTAAACTATCTTTTCTTAATATACAAAACACAACTCCCAAACTGCACACACACCGATAATATATTTCATATGTTTGGGGACACTGAGCCCAAATGATGATCCAAAAATATATCCCTCACCCATCTTTTCTGAACACTTGTAATCCACTATCTTAAAATTCATACACATTCAGATGTTATTCGATACTTTCCCTGTAAACTAAATATACACAGAATATCAGATGATTAGGAGTGAATCAATTTCTAGAACATTTAAATTCCATTGGTTTCAATTACTAATCATTTAAGCCGTTCACAATCAGACATGGTCTGTATTTAACAGACACTTTTTGTATTTCAATCATTTTCTCTGAACAATCGGAACATCAAATAAATTAAACAAATCCTGTTCGTACTTCTTCTTCTTAATAAACAGCTAAGCAGACCAATTTAAAGACTGTTGACAGTTTTGTTGACAGGTTTAGTAACGGTTTTCGAAGAAAATTAAAATTTTTGTGAAAATCTACACGATATGAAAGATCTGCAGAACTCAGTGTGTATTGCAGCAGACAGTCTTGTTCGATACACATACTGCATTTGCCGATATTTCCTCGAAAATGAGTTTTGTAAAATACCTTGTCTGTTTCAGTAGACAGCTATCGTGAAATTCAATTATAAATGACATCATTTCTTTCTCGAATCCTGATGATTTTCTCTTTTCTTCCCCATCTCTCCCTTTCTCTCTCTCTCTCTCTCTCTCTCTATCTATCTCTCCCTCTCTCTTTCACACACACACACACACTGTTAAACTTCAGGGCCATAATGAGAAAGACAAGGAATATCTTCCATGCCTATGATAGATGAATGTAGCGGATCCTGGGGAAGGTCTACGTCCAACAGCAGACGTTAAGAGACTGATGATGATGATAATGATGATGATAATGATGATGACGATGATATGTAAAATCCACATTCCCCCACAGTGATTTGATCTTCCGACCTCCTGGTTGCCCGGGGGCTGTCTAATTGATTTAGCTATATATACAAGTCTGAGATATTAACGAAACACTATAACAGATAGGAACGGGCTAATCACCTTTTAATAAACGAATACATTAATACAAAGAACATATTAATGATAATGAATTATTTGTTGCATAAACATTGACAGAGTTGCAGTAATCACTTTCAGCCGGAGAGGAGATTGAGGCATTTATGAACCTTGTGAAACGTAAGTATAACTGATCAATGAAATGTGGTTTCTGAATCAGATAACAAGCTGAATCATTCTTTAATCTACTTCACAATGCCGTGTGTATAATAAAGGTTTTTGGAACTGACTTTTAAAGAATGGCTTCATTTTTAAGATCAAAGCAATTCTCTTATATATCAATTTGATGCAGAGCTCATCAATAAATGTGTATATGTACACACAATTGTCTATGCTGTTATCAACAAATATATATATATATATATATATATATATATATATATATATATATATAAATATATAGATATTTATATATATATATATGTATGCATCATCTTGTATATATATATATATATATATATATATATATGTATGTGTGTGTGTGTGTTCAAGTATATCTTTATGTGGTTGAACATACGCAAAAAGTTCCCAATATATATATATATATATATATATGTACATATATATATGCATATGATTTATTTATGTGTATGTCAAAATCAATGTCTATATTCACTCATTTATTTATATAAGTATTCACACACACACACACACACACACACACACACACATATATATATATATATATATATATATATATATACTGGGAACTCTTTTGCGTATGCCCAACCACATATACCCATAATCGTACATATATACGTATGAAAAGAGAAATAAATAGTAAACGGGCAGCCATATGTGTAGGTGTTGTTTTTAAAAGAACGTGTGAAACCCTTATATATATGTGTGTATCGGTATCGATGCATTTGATTTATTTATGCGTATATAAATGTCAATATCTATATTCACTCATTTCTTTATATAAGTTCACACATATATCAATATGGATATCTACATGCCATTATATATATATATATATATATATATATATATATATATATATATAAAGGGTTTCGCACATTCTTTATAAACAACTCCTACATACGTGGTTGTCCGTCTATTCATCTTTCGTTTTTTTTCCTTTTTTGTTGCTAAATAACTATTTTGTTTAATCTCAATGCCTTATTCTCTAACCAAAATCCAATATTTCGGGTAAACATTCCATGTATGTTTCTCCAAAGACGACATTTTCAAGTGATGATTTTTTAAAAGAATTTAAGTTAAATCATTTGGTAACAGAAAGTTGATGGGAGAATTCTATTACTGCATTGCTTGAGATATTTCTGGGGAAAAAATGTCTTAATAGCATAGACATTTTTTCAGCTCGACGAAAACAAAGAATTCCTTAGTTTTTGTTTACACACACACACACACACACACACACACACATATATATATATATATATATATATATATATATATATATATATATATATATATGTTTGTGTGTGTGCATGCGTTCGTTACGCTATATTATGCTACATTCTAACAGAATATATCGTTGTTCTTTCAACTTTCAAGCGATTAATTAAATGTTGTAAACGTTCATTTTTTTAAACAAGGTTCTTTTTTCCTCGTGGCTCCATCACGTCGAGTGAAGTTACCGTTTTTATTTTTCAACGTCTTGTTCCATTTTAATTAATTGCTTGAAAGGTTAATAGAACTACAACGTGTTTTGTCAGACTGTTGCGAATTACCGCATAAAATTTTAAAAAAGTATATTAAAGCCTTATTTCAGGAATTTTAATTAAAATGTAGAGAGCACAATATATTATCAACAAATATTTTTTTAAAAGTATATATATATATATATATATATATATATATATATATATATATATATATAGAGAGAGAGAGAGAGAGAGAGAGAGAGAGAGTTCCATAACATAAAAAACAATCATAATTGTGCATTCATCCGATTCGATATCTTAACCCATCAATTACAGAGTTCGGACTAAATTAGGCCATCTCAGGAACTGGGGAAAACATGAAAATTGCCTCAACAAGGATAATTGAAAATTACCGAGAACCCCCGTTGTTCCATGATGAAATTGCCTGGATGACGACGGGTGAATAAGGTAATTACTATGCAACCAAGGGTCGCTACGATGAGGCAGTAGCTTGCAAACTGGTAGGAATAAATTCATCACCAAGGTAACTAAGACAAAAAGCAAAGAAAAAAAAATACAAGGTCGTACAGAGATGATGGGCTGAAAATCCTTTGGACAAGAAGACATTGAATCTCTACAAATATTTAAAACCTCCACATATCATCATCATCATCATCAGCAGCAGCAGCAGCAGCAGTCTTTTAACGTCCGTCGTTGGACATAGACCATCCTCAAGATTCGCCACAATTTTCTATCATCGCGGAGCTAGTATTTTCAAAATTTATCCAGTTCATCTCTCCATCTTGTATTTTGTAGGCTTCGGTTTTGAATGTGATCTCTGAGGATCCATGATGTGAGTCGTGATGTCCATCGGTTGGCTGTCATTCTTGCAACATGGCTTGCCCATTGACATTTAGATATTCTAATAGATTCTATGATGTCTCGGACTCCCGTTTTCTTTCTTATATACTGTGCTATCTTGTGATCTCTCCTTGTGAGGTTGAGCATGATTCTCTCATTTGTGCGTTGCATGGTTCTCAGTTTGTAGGTCTGTCTCTTGGCCAGTTTCCATGTTTCGGCTCCATAAGTGACTATTGGGAGGAGGCATTGGTTGAATTATCTTTTTGTTTGGATTATTGGGATCGAGTTGTTTTTGAAGGTTGAGCTTGCTCTGCGAAAGGCTTGCCATCCTAGGGTGATTCTCCGCTTGATCTCTTTCTTTTTTAAAACCAATTACCCATCAAAAGGAAACTGCCTGCAAAATAACGCTGCATACCAAGCAACTGTAGAATCAAAGGGGGAGTCTCTAGCATCTGTAGGTATGATTTAGAAGTCCTGCGATCTACACTCAATCCACCCTCAAACAAGAACCGTTTGACAGTGTTCCTAGCATTGATACAAAAAGAGAATTTGAATTTATTTTCACATTACAGGCACTTCAAAATGTTGTAATAAGAAATATGCACTGAATTCTCAAGATATTTTCGTAAAGTACTTTTGTCGATGTGATTATTGAATCACTAGTTTTTTTCTAAACTCATGAACACATTATCATTCATTGCTTATTAAAAATTCTCTCCCTAATTAATTTTTTTTTAGTGGGTACCTCTATTTGCAAAGTACGTTTTGTTAAATTAGTCCATTAATTTGTGTCCAACTGAATCTATACATTGTTTTTGAAAATTCAGACGTTATAGAGATCACTACCCAGCAATTTTTTCCTTTTAAATGATCAAATCTATCCTTAGAAACTGATGGTGGGCTGCAACCATTTTAGTGCTTGGTTCACTGTGCCACGCTGTGGAAAAGGTTGAAGATCAATGCTACCGACAATGGAATGACACTGAAGTGACATATCCAGGGCACAAGCCCGAGAAAAGCGTATGAAAATCCTTGAATACCCACTCTACAGACATCACCTTTCTCATGTAATCTAATTAAATCAAAGTGATACGCCTGGCATCAGCTTGGTAGTAGGAGCTGCTGGAAAAAAAAATCAAAATTGGCATCCAGAAAGAAAGGCTCCACTCCTTGATTTGAAATCACAGTTTTTCCGTCACCTTGACCAATTGTCAACCAATACCAGAGAGTCCAGTCTGCCCTAATATTTAGCCATACTTGGGTGATGGATTCATGCTTTTTCCAAACATATCAGTGCGAAATGAACGCAAACTGCCTCAGTCAGAGTTGAACTCAGTTCTCTGATTACATTTTTTTCCATGCTGGGGACTGTTAGGTCATCTTAACCTCCGCCCTCCAATCAACGTTCCAGCACAAAACTGAATTGGAAGCAGGTCTTGTTAATTACTCAATAGGTACTGTCACGTGACTAACATCTTTTGGCAGCATGATGATCAATGAAAATTTGAAAAAAAAACGGTGATCAATGAATAAGCTATTTCTCTCAACTACTACTGAGTGGTGATCACTAAAAAAGTTCAAATTTAAAAGTACATAGTATGAATGCTGTTAGACACTAAATAACTGACTAATCTAACAAAAGACTTATATTGCAAATTTGACCAACCACTAAAAAAATATTTTTAGTGAAGGAATTTTCAAGGAGCAAGAGGTGCGTTTCTTCTAGTCTTAATAAGAAACTTTCAGCCGTCTAGCTCTATTGGTGCAGCCTGTATGGCTGATGCATCCATAGCCAGTCAGCCGGACCTGCTTAAAAACTGAAGAAATCAACGTTGACTGCTTTGGTCGTCGGTTTTAATACTGTTTTGAAAGTAATTTTTAGACAAGTCGTTAGCATTCTATTTCGAGAATTGCATAATGTTAGTGATGCACAAAGGTGAATCAACAAAAGTAATTCAATTATGGAAAAAATGAAATCAACGGGGACTTTCGATGGAAAAAAACGTGACGCAACCGTATTTCTATCTTATTTAATTATATTTCACATTACAGAATGTTTGCTCGGTTATTTCTGCCTCTCGTGAGTCTAAAAAGCAAAAAGAATAATATTTCTTGTCTCAACGGATATGAAAACTTTGAAGCCTAAAAATGTTTTCCTTGGAACACGGAACGTAACGAGCGTTCATTGGCTAGAGTCTCTGGCAGCAGATTCGTTTAAATAGCTTCTTTCTTTATTTTTATAACCTTACCTTCTTTTCTCTGTTATCTCGTAGTTTAGAACAGGGTCTCTTAAAAACTTTCTCAATCACGGCCCCAGTTTAATTTTAGGTAATAATCTCACGACCCACAAGGGTTAAGGTATAATTGAACAGCCGTAACCATCAGAGAAAGCTAAAGGTTCAGTGTTTTTTTTCTTATAAGTGTGTGTGTTTATGTGTTAGCGTGTTCCAATGCTCTAGGCCATACTGTTTTGTCTACAAAATTGAAAATTAGTATCAGTACTTGACTAGACTTTTCCTTAAAATTTAATTTTGGTTTTTCGAATAAAAAGTTTTGTTGACCTTTGTTGGCCTCATTTTGACAGGTTTATCAATTACATTGAGATGTGTTTTGTCCGTAGGCTTGAAGGTTTACATCAGTTCTCCGCTAGACCCCATCTAAAAATATTTTTTTGATTTTTGGAAAGAAAAAGCTTCAGGGCGTTTTAGGGGTTCCATTCTGGCAGGATTAATAATAACATTTATATTCTCTAGAATCTAGACGTTTCTAGATGATTCTGTCAAAACTCTGTTTTAGATGTTTTCCATTGGAAAGCATCAGTGGTATCACAAACAGAATTTATTCCAACCACATTTATTTTTCAATGCGATTTTTCTTACAAGACTTCAAATTTTGATGCAGTGGTTTTCCAATTATTGACTACGATGGCAGGCCTCTCAATTAAGATTAATGTCTGCACCATAGTATTTTTTCTACTTGATCACGAAAACTACGACGCCACCCTTTATTCCTTACGTGAAAACTTGAAGGAAATGCACGATCTGAGACATCTTTCTTTTAGAAATGAAAAAAAAAATGTGTATGTTTAAGAGCCTGAAAAGTCTTTTAGTGGTGCAAAATTTTAAAATTGTCCTAAGTAGCAGATGTATAATAAAACATAAGAGAGAATGAAAAAGTTTTAAAATTGTCCAGTTTGTTTTCACTCAGTATATTTGAAATATTTTTTTCTGATTGGTCATCGTTTGATGAGTGTCATTCGAAAAAAAAAGCTCTTAAGGATTTAATTAAAAACAGGAAAAAAAAACTGTGCATCTACTAATTATGGTAATTTCGAAATTCAATGTTTTCTTTAAATATATCTGAGACGCCATTCACGGAAAAGTGAAAATTACATAGCCACACTGAGAAGTATAAAAACAAGCATAAAAGCAAGCCTGTTAGAGTATTGTATGGTACAAGGTCCTTTAGATAACAATGACAGGCAGATGATATTAAATAAAGGATATCAAATCAAGAATAATTTAAATTCATCATAATAAATTCTCATTTACAGTTATAAATCAATTATGTTATCAAATTCACCACCCTGCTTTTTAGTGTCTTATGTATCAGTTTGAAATGGGGTCAGTTTTGCTCTTTTTTCAAGTATAAGCAGACGACTGTTATTTGAGAAGGTTATGTATATGTATCGCTCTGGAACTGTGCCTAGAAATTGAGTTACCAATTTGAAAGAGCCCCGCTGATCCATCTGATTGAAAAATATAACATTGAATTGAATGAAGGTATTAACAAATTCTAATTGTCTATCGTCCTTTCTATAGAACTGACGGACAGTTTTTAATATCTAGAATTGAGGAAAAAAAAATCTTAAGAAATCTAAATTCCCCCAAAATAATATGAAATATGGCCTAAGATATTTTACATATATTCAAATACATACTACGCAATTTCTCAAACCTTCCAATATAGGAAAAACCATGCGTGAAATTTGCACATATGTATAGTCTATTCGGGGACTCCTGGAATCGTTTTAGTTATTAAGGTTATTATTAGGGTTCGGTCAAAAAGCAAGGAAGAAGCGTTTCAACGGTAAATCTTCGAATGTAAAATAATGGACTAGACTATTACAATTAGGTTCACACTATAAAGAATCAGAACGAAATTTATTTTTCAGATTCAAGCAGAATTTTATACAAATTTTGAATAAATTGTTTGGGATATAGTAATTTCGATAACGATAACCGTTTGATAACACTATATGTTTTTATAATAAACAGCTTTTGCTGTCATAAGAACAGCTATAATAGAGATATGCTCGAGTTTAGAGAGGAGTTTGTATCACCCTTTTGTCATTTAGTGGAAAATAAAAAAATAAATTTAGCAATTTGAAAAAAAATCACCATAAAATTTCCATCGGAGAAAATTAATGAACTTTGCAAACTTTAGCTTTTCATCAATGTTGTTCGGGCAAATTTAAAATTCATTCACGTTTTGTCGGAAGCAATGTCCTTCATTGAAGATGAAACCCATCCTTCTTGGTTTTTTTTTTTGGTTTTTTTTCTGCAACCCAAACTTACACCCCGTCGCATCCTGAGCGACTACAGGAACTTTCCACTCCTATTTATACAAGCAGAATTCTATCAAATAAAGAACAAAGAAACGGCGGCTGATTTGCTTGGCGAAATTTGGTTTCCAGATAATCCAATACAAACTGTAATTAATTAAATGATCTTGAACAAAATCATTTTCTTTTTTCGGCTGATTTTTGTCCTATCACTCTTTATAATTCTTTGGTCGATCGTCGCCATTGAAAAGATGGTAGCCGTCGATTTGGGACTTGGTCAATTATTAATGTGAACAACAAAATGAACATGAGAAAAACCAGAACGTTGCAATGAACAGTACAAGTTCTAAAATACTATTAAAACGGGCGGATCGTTTAGAATTATAAAAAAAGAAGCAAATATTTGTAAGAAAATTGAAAAAGAATTGATCAGAAGTTGATTGTATTGTTTTTTTATTACTTGATTCATTTTTGTCTTGCATGTTTATGTTTGATAATCTTTTTTATCATTGACTTTCTGTACAATGTTATTATAATTGTTTGTTTGTTTTTACTTCCCTTCTCCGCCATTTTTCTTTCTTTCAACCATTTTTATCTTTCCTATTTTTTCTTTTTTTTTTCTCTAATTCTTATCTTGCTTTCGTTCCTTTGTTTTTGTTCTTTTTTCTTCCTTCTTCTTGAAAAAAAAATGCTTCCTTTCTTTTTTTTTCCCTCTCCTATCTTTTCTTTCGACTAATTTCTTCTTTTCTTTTTTTTGTCTTCTTTTATACGTTTTCTCTTTGTTTCTTTTCTTTCGACTTATTTCTTCTTTTCTCTCTCCTTTTCCTTTTTAAAATTTTTGCTTCTTCCCTTCTCATTATCTCCCCTCTCTCTATGTCTTTCTTTTGAGCTTATTTCTTTCTTTCCTTCGTTCCTTTTTAATCTTCTTTTTACTCTTTATTTCTTTCCTTTTGTCTTATTTCTCTCCTTCACTCTTTTCATTCTTTTTGTCTTTGTTTTTATTCCTTTTTTCTCTCCCCCTCCCTCTTTTTATTCCTTTCCTTTCGTCTTATTTCTTCTTTTCTCCCTTCCTTTCTTCGATTCTTTTCCGTCTACTCTTCCCTTTCTTTCATTATTTTTTTGTATTTGTTCTTCCGTTTCTTCATCCCTTTTTCTTTTTTGCTTTCTTTCTTCTTTACCCCCTCTTGCTTTTCACTTCTTTAACTTGTTTCTCTTTGTGGATCTCTTTTCTCCCCTCTTCCTCACGGTTGCTTTCATTAGGCCCTCATTATGAAAAACCATCAACTAAAAACTGCTTCTCAGTTTTTAAACTGGTCTGAAGGACTGGCTCTCTGGTTAGCTATATATACATCACGCGTACAGGTCGCACTAAGTGGCGGAAAATTTCAATATTGATCCCTTATTATGTCTACAATTTATTCTGAAATTTCTTCAGCCTTCTTAAATACGTATCCATAGGAGATTCAGTCTGCCATGTAACTTTATTCTAAATTGATCCTTCTTTTGAGGCTAGATTTTTTTCTTTGAAAATTCTCACTGTTCTCGTGATCATTGTCTTACAAAATATTGTAAAAGCAACTTATTCATTGATCAACCCTTCCTTCCAATCTTCCAATTTTTACCCTGATCCACCCTCGGATGATGCCAAAAGACACTGGTCACACAAAAGTTTCAGTTGAGTGACTGAACAGTTCTGTTTCTTAATTTTCTTCGTTGTCCAATTTCTTTTTCTCTCAATCGTTGCTTCTTTCTATCTTTCTTTCTTCCTTCCTTCCTTCCGTTCTTTCTTCCTTTCTTTCTTCCTTCCTCCCTTCCTTCTTTCCCTTCTTTCTTTCTTTCTTTCTTCCTTCCTTCCTTCCTTCCATTCTTTCTTTCTTTCTTTCTTTCTTTCTTTCTTTCTTTCTTTCTTTCTTTCTTTCTTTCTTTCTTCCTTCCGTTCTTTCTTTCTTTCTTTCTTTCTTTCTTCCTTCTGTTCTTTCTTTCTTTCTTTCTTTCTTTCTTTCTTCCTTCCTCCCTTCCTCCCTTCTGTTCTTTCTCCCTTTCTTTTTTCTTCCTTCTAAACCCCATTTTTTTCTTTCTTTTTTTTCCTTCTTCTCAACCCTGCTTTTTTCCTTTCTCACCAACTTTCTTTAGTCCTATCTTTCCTTTAAACTATGATTCTTTCTTTCTCTCTTTCTGCTTTCCTTTCTTCTCAACCCTGCTTCTTTATTTCTTCATTTTTCTCTCTTTCTCTTCAACCCTGCATTTTCTTTCATTTCTTCATTTTTCCTATCTTCCCAATCCTGCTTCTTTCTTTTTCTCTCCCTTTGATTCTATCTCCCTTTTCTTTTTCTTTTTTCTCAACTCAGCTCCTTTTTATCCTTACTTCCTTCCGTACTTTCTTTACTTTGAACTCTGCTTCTTTCTTCCTTTCTTTCTTTCTTTCTTCTAAAACCTGCTTCCTTTCTATCCTTTTCCTCTCTTTTTTCTCTCTTCCTTTAATTCTTCTTTGTTTTTCCTCCACAAGCTTTCCTTCCTTCCTTTCTTCCTTTCTTTCTCTTTAATTTTGAATGCTGCATCTTTCTTCCTATACCAACATAATCATCATCAGCAGTAGCAGCAGCAGCCTTTTAGTGCGTTTCATCGGATATAGCCATTTCCCAAGATCCACCAGACCTTCCTATCGTAGGCGTCACGGAGCCTATACTTTCTGAACTTGTCTACTTCGTCATGCCATCTTATATTTTGGCCGGCCCCAGGTTGATATGCAATCTTTGGGGATCCACACTGTGAATCGTGATGTCCAGTGGTTATTTGACATTCTTGCAACATGACCAGCCCATAGCTATTACGTTCAGCATGATTCTCTCCTGTACACGTTGCTTGGTTCTAAGTTTGAGGGCCAATCTTCTGATTAGATTCCACGTTTCATCTCCATGGGTGACTATCTGGAGGATGTATTGGCTGAACCTTTTCTTCTTTTCTTCCTTTGTTTTTCTTTCTTCCTCTCTTGTTCTTTTTTTTTTCTCATTATCTCCCATGTCTCATTCATTCTCTTCCCTTTGTTGCTCTTTCTTTTTTTCTTCAGTTCAATATCTTTCTTTTTTTCTTCAGTTCAATATCTTTCTTTTTTTCTTCAGTTCAATATCTTTCTTTTTTTTTCCTTCATTCTTTCTTTCATTTTTTTTCCTTCAATCCTTTCACCCTCTTTTCTCACTTCCTCCTCGCATCTAATTCCATGCAGTTGTCGTTTCCCGTCGTCATATTCAACGCTCTTTAATTTTCCCAAATTTTCATTTCTCATTCAACTGATATTCGCTCCTGATTTTCAAAGAGACATTGCCTCCTCTTCCGCCATAATTCCTTGATCAGAATGTGAACTCATCTCAAGACCTCATTAACAATGGATACAAACTCTCGAGATAACGTTAAAAAAATACAAATAAATTTCATTAAGAATTAAATTAAATTGCAAAAAAATAATATTTTACACTAACTTTACATCTTTGAGATTCACTTTGGTTAAACTAGTCGAAAAAAAAAGAAAAGAAAAAATCTGTACACTATTGATTGTCAGTGCTTGTAAAGCATTAGACCGAAGAACCTTACAAGAATTTGTTAGTTATTAAAGAAATCGATTTTTGAAGGTAAAAGCAGGGATTTCATAATGTAACTTTATTGGACCATTTTTTCTGATTGTTGAACGAAAGAGAGGCTTCAAAGCGTTTTGTTACTCTACGGAGAACATACGCTTACCAACGGGCTGTTTCGCTTCTCCTTGAAACCTTAACGAGAGCAAAAAAATCAAATTGTTATCATAACTTTGAAGTGGCTTCGATAACAATCTTCAAAGGGGGAGTAATCGGATACTTCAGAGCCTAACTTCCATAAAACGGACAGAAATTCGGGGTGCAGTTATCATCGCAGTTACATTGTAAATTTAAAAAAATAACTTCACTGCGCTGGAGGTGTCCGATTAACCAGCTATTTACACATATCTGGAGAGAGAAGGAGAGAGAGGGGGGATTGGTGATTTTCCTAGGAGCATTAGTGGAAAGGGAACTCAAATTATCAATGACTATGAATTCTTTTGCCGATTCCACTCTCCGTGTCCATCGGCATCCCCAATCAGGAACGAACAAAAGGAAAGGAAACCACTGCGTCTCCTTCACACAAACCTCAATAATGATTATCAAATCAAAAGAACATAGACTTCAACATCTACCAAGGACTACGGATCTCCATGGAATCATTTTTTAAAAAAAAGATGGAATAAGGGGGAGTATCATTCCAGCTAAACAAGCAATCGATATAGAAATATCAACCTTAACGAATAAAAAAATGACATTTGTTCTAAAAAGAAGGGTATCTCCAGAGAATGAATCATTTAGCCTAGACAGCGTAAATAAGATAAACGATCATATAATATTGGGCTTTTCCTTTGATTACGTGGATGGAAGGTTCCATCTGACCTGCCATCTTACCGATAGTTTGCAAAACCCACGTCTTAGCGGGTCGTCTCGGCTTGCAGAGCTACAAAAGGAAGGCTCCAGACCTTGATAATGGCCTTGGTTTGCATGAGTGGATTTTCAACTTGAACGAGGACATTAGTCCAACGATGCATCCGAATTACACCTGCCATTACTACAATGCAGCGTCTTCTACTTACATCACTCTATAGTGACTATCTGAGAAGATTCACATTCATTATATATATATATATATACACATTATTGTGTTATCCACGGACAGCTGTTTATGTATTACAGCTTTACAGAGTGACTATAGACTTTCCATTATTCCATCCAGGGAGGCAGAATTGAAACCTTCACTTCAGACCCGTATGCCGATATCCTACCTCTGGACTTCGGAACTGGACAGTTAGTAAGGCTGAATTTAAGCGATGCATTCGTTTACACAGAAATCCCTCATCCTCCAGAGTACTCTATTCCTACAGAAGAGCATTGCGTAAACCTACAATGGATATATATATATATATATATATATATATATCGTGAACCTCGCTATAACGAAGAGTGATACATCGGGGACGCCTGTAACTATTTGATAATTGCGTCTTTAGTATTGCAATCTGAGGATGCTTGTATTATTAGTATTTTCATCGTACCAATACGATATCACTCCCTATAGAAGGAATGTCTCATCAGATTGTCTTGTTTTGTTAATCAAAATTTTCATGACCTCATTAGAATTTTTTTTTTCAATTCTCTGACTAATGCAATTTCAAATGGTCATAAACCAGGGTCCGGTTTTACATTGTAATTGTAGGTTGAATCGAACTCCCTACTTCTAAAATATGATGTAAAATCATGTGAAGTGTAATGGTATTCTTTGAACGTTTGCTCATTGTGGCTGTCGCATGGGATGAATCGAAAGACGCAAGACCAAGACAGTGAAAGTTCGACGTCTTTCTATTGCCAGCAACCAGGGCCAGTAGCCTGTAGAGTCTGTTACTCAGTGCCTGCCAACTCTGTCTTCCCTGTCTTATCCGGTCTGTCTCTATCTGGTGACCATCCTTTGATCTCTTTTCTCAAAGGTAATAGTTTCTTTTCTATCGATATCTCTTTCACTCAATCAATGTACCCCCTTCTTTTACCCGATACCGGAACAAAATGATCATCTACCCTTTTCTCTTCTATTTTCTTCCTGCTTCCTTTTGTTTCTCACACAACTAAACTTACAATCTATTTTTTTTATTTCCATAGTTAGAGTCTTTATATACCGTCATGTTTTTATCTACCCCTTTTCACTTTCTTTTTCCTAATGTCTTTTTGATTAAGTGGCTGTGACTGGGTATCTATCTGCTGGGGTTCCAAGTGACCATACTTTATCTTGTCAATAACTTTACTTACAATGTTTCTATAATCCCTTTGGCGTCCGAAAAAGGTTACTCTGTAACTTTCTATCTTTGATCAAGGATTCAAGTATAACTTCACTTATACCCACGCCAAAAGTATATTGAACAAAAAAATGGTATTTAAAAATAAAAAAGTATAACTTAAGATAAAATTGAATATTCGATTATAGATTCCTATCTGCCCTCATATTGTAACACACGGTGAAGATAAAGGGCTGAAGAGATCCTTTTTAGCATGTTCCGAAAATCGATTTCGAATATATTGGGAACGGATCGTCGTACCTACATACCCGATTATAAAGATGCATGTAGACGCAGGGAAAGCTATGACTTTCATTGTGTAGAGTGCGCAGAGGTCTACGACCACCTTCAAGCCTGCAGAAGTTAGACCATTCTCCCCTGATCCTCAAAAAGCAAGTATTAAGACAGCAGCAAAAATAGCAACAACAAAAACAGTCACAGTAACAATAACAAAGAAGCACTTTTGGACACTCTGTAATTATTATACAGAAAATTATAGTAGTCATAGAGAGAATTAAATTCCTGAATTTTTCTCAGCGAATTGAGCATTGAGTACACGTTCGGCTTCCTTTGATAAGCTTGCACCCTGCCAAGCGGGTGGTCATAAAAAACTTATAAAAATGAAGTCCTGGTCTCTACTAGACTTTAGACTTGCAAGAATCACTAAGCCGATACATACAAATAAAACCAAGAATTTGTCATCGACCGTTATTTTACATCTTAACACACGGATACTTCACATTTCTGTTCCCCACGGAAAAAATATCCGGGGGCTATTATTTTCAATAGGTGTATGTTGTTATTGTTATTTTTCTCATTTGGGTAACTCTGTTATATCTGAATATATTTCAACAAAATGTTATATGTAGGTTTTGAGGGAGAGTTTACCTCGGGGATAGTGAGTTATGGCTGATCCGATTATTTGTTTTCATTCTATAAGCAACAACAATTTTTTCGTTACATTTGTAAACCTCGTGGTGTCTATTGTTGGGTAAAAGTTTTTCCTTTTACATTTGATATGTTATCAGGTGACAGAATAAGACTTCGTAAAAATGTCTCCAGAGAGAGACAAACTAAGCAAGATTTTTTTTCTCTACTGGCAACTTAGTAATTTATTCACCTGATGTTTACAATAAGTTCGGGAAATGGTAGCCAGTTGAAAGATGTTACCGGTGTGACAGCCCCAATTTTAACCCCTGCCTAGACTCTACCCGGATTTAAAGTAGGCTTGCCTATTTTATGCTCCGGGTGTATTCTCGGGTAAACGAGATTATAATCCAGGGCATAAAACAAAGTAGCCTATTCCATATACCCTGGTTCAGATTGAACTTCATTGTGTGTTGTTTTTTTTAAATAATAAGTCACTCTGTTTCAATTCTTCATAACGCTTTCAGACTCAGAAATTACCCCAAATAACCGCAGATACGGTATTTAATTCTGGTTTTATTTAATACATTGCGATCGAACAACAACACTTTCAACAATTTTCGGATAACAATTTAACGATAAGTACAATTCATTGAGATAAACAATTTACTGAGTAGGCCAGACTTGGAGAGAATTGTCGAATAAAACTAAATAAACTTCACAAACGAAGTTTATTTTTATTTACCCCTTAAAGATATGTAAGATAAAAAGGGTATATTTCAGTTTGAATAGGTTTTCATCGACAATTTTTCTCGTTGTAGTCCCGTGTCAACATTTCTAATTCAATTTCAAATACTTATATCAACTATTTTAATGATATCATTAATCATTATTCAATTTTGACTTCTACTATCTACCCCGATCTTAATTTTTAGCTATGTTTTGTTTTTTTAATCAGAAATAGAGATGGTAAGTGAATAATTTTATTTATCACCTATCCTATTTTTCAGTTGTTAAATTTCATGCCTGTGAAATGAATTGTCTGAAAAACTGTATCTAAAAACGGTAAAAATAGACGAAGACAAGTGAAACGTTAGAAAAGTGTTGAAGAGTGAATGATCATTTACGTATTGACTTATGAATTATTGCAGATAATTTAATGAAAAGTCTAAAAACAGTTCTCTATTCTGCAACATACCCAATGTGAATTTCAAGTGTAAGTTATATCAGGTTTTTGAAATAAATTCCACAAATAAACTTTTTTTCGCGCTTAAACACTTAAGATATATAAAATTCAAGTTTTTGGTGTAAGTAATTTCTATGAAAGTTTCAAAAATGAATTTAAAAAATACTTATTCACATAAAAGATACATACAATTCAAATTTTAGAAGTGAGCTATAGAGTGTTTTTTTTAATTCGCAACAAACAATTTTATTTAAACTGGAAAAATCAAAAGGCTCAAAATTCAAGTTACAAGTCTTACATATATATATATATATATATATATATATATATATATATATATATATATATATATATATACATATATATATATATATATATATATATATATATATATATATATATATATATATATATATATATATATATATATGTCGGTGTTTGTGTGTGTGTATTTCAAAAGCAAGTTCATGAGCAACAACGTATTAATATTCAATTTTTTTTTTTAAATGAAGTTATATATCTTTAAAATTATGATGTTCATTCAGTCAGGCAATGGTCAATGCAAACCCTCTGATAATTTTGCTCTTTCTCAAAGCATTGTGAACTTCGAAATAAGGTTACCATAAAAATATACACGGATATTCTTTGATAAGATATTTGATTAACTTCTTTTTTTTTTAGTATTCAAAAACATTTGTCCGAATTCAATATTCATTTTTTACGAATAAGATAGAAATATTCATCCTAATCCTCTATTGAAATTTTAAAAGCTTCTTTTTTTTTTTTTACTAATTCCTAAACTTTTTTGCAATTTTCAAGGTCTCGGTAAATTATAGGTCTCGGTAACCTGTATCTCAATGAATCATACATCTCGATAAATATTGGTAACTTGTCGGTGAATTGTTATCAGTAAATCTTCCACGACGTATAAATACTGATTACAACACCGAATTACTCTGACACATTCTCAAGAAATAACGTATGATCTGTCAAGCTCTTCAGACTGATGTTAGTAGGATATGTTAGCCATGGCGTTAATTGGTCAATGTTGATACTATACTGCACACATGACACATACACACGAACAATACACACAAACGTGTTACATAAGCAAACACACTTATACATATACCGCACATGCACACTCATGCATGCATACGGGCCACATACACGCATGCATTCTTTATGGAACTACTGGTTCAAACAGAATCAAACCTGACTCTGTGCTGCCATCCGCCAACATTATACATTACATATATAACGATAATCAAATAATTGTGTCATCCACAGACAGCTGTTTCGTTGTATTACAACTCTTCAGTGTGGCTATAGACTATCAAATATCCCATCCAGTACCATGAGGTAGGATCAAAACCTTCACTTTAGACCCAGAGGCTGGCATCTTTTCTCTGCTCTGCGCAGAACTGGACGGTCAGTAAGGTTGAATTTAAGCAATATATTTCACTCATGCATGATTCCCCATCCACCAGAGTGCTCCATTCCCGAATTGGAAGAGCATTGCATAAGCTTACAATGAATGAGTTACCTCTCTTAAAGAGTATTGAATAAGGGAACGTTAATTATAATAACAATTAAATAATTATATACGTATGTATAATTGAAAATCTGACTGTGTGAATATATGCATTATATATGAATGTGCATGAATATGTACGTTTGTGTGTGTTTGTGTGAGTGCACACACGCGCACGCACACACACACACACACACACACATATATATATATATATATATATATATATATATATATATATATATATATATATATATTCGGCTGGACGAATTAATTCTCTTGCTGACTGACAATATTAAAAGCTAAATTCTTCATTTGAGATAATGTATGTCTGTAATAAGTACCAGACAGGAGCAATAACAAAATGCTGTTACACCTGCTTTCAACCTTGATAGGCTTTGATCAGTCATAATATATGAGAAATAGAAGGGAATAAAAATACTTAAATGATAACCATTGACAAAATGGTGAAGTAAATATAATGAATAACGTCTCTTTCTCTCTCTCTCTCTCTCTCTATATATATATATATATATATATATATATATATAAAAGTACAAAGGTACCTATACAAGATATATTCAAGCACATACATACACGTTACGAACCTTTATATGCACACCAATACACACACATGCAACATACATACATGTACATTTAAAGATGCTGTATATGCACATACATACACATGCATACCAGTCAAACACACACATGCACAAGAGTGTCATAAAGCTAGCTTGCTTTATACCCCAGGGTATAATTTGGCCCAGGTGGGTATGATATAGCCTAGCCAGTTTAATCTTGCGGGGTATAAACTTGACTGACGGAGTATAAAATAGGCTTTCCCACTTTAATCCCGGGTATAGAAGGGTATACAACCAATGTATGCAACAAAAATATTGACTCACAGACTGAGAACGTACTCATGAAGGAATCATGCCCAACCTCATGGAGGGATCACAAGACAGCATTATATATCTGGAACAAAACAGGCGCCCGACAAATCATAGAATCCATTAGAAAACTCAAATGGCAATGGGCTGGCCAATTTGCAGGAATAACAGACAACTGATGGACATCATGACTCACAACATGAATCCCCAGAGATCACGTGCGAAACTGAGGCTAGCAAGATACATGATGGAGAGACTAAGTAGACAACTTCAGAAATTATTGGCCCCACGACGCCCATGGTAGAAGGATGCTGCAATCTTTGGGAAAGTTTATGTCCGATGACGGACAATAAAAGGATGATGATGATGATGATGATGATGATGATGATGATGATGATGGTTTCGTGGAGGGTCGATCTAGCCCGCTACAACTTTGTCACTTCAAATCAAAAATTGTTTTGGTTACCAGCCGCAAGAACATATGTTTTTGTGTCATCATCATCATCATTCTTTAACGTCCGTCGTTGGACATAGACCTTCCCCAGGATTCGCCACAATTCTCTATCATGAGTCGCGGAGCCAGTATTTCCTGAATCTGTCGAGTTCATCTCTCAATCTTGTGTTCTATCGGCCTCTGTGAGCTCTTGGGGTCCATGTTGTGAGTTGTGATGTCCATCGGTTGTCTTTTATTCTTGCAACATGGCCTGCCCATTGCCATTTGAGTTTTTCAATAATTCCTACAATGTCACGGACACCCGTTTTCTTCCTTATGTACTGTACTGTCTTGCGATCTCTCCATGTAAGGGTTGAGCATGATTCTCTCATGCACATGTTGCATACTTCTCTGTTTGTAGGTTTGTCTCTTGGTTAGGTTCCATGTTTCGGCTCCATAAGTGACTATCGAGAGGATACATTGGTTGTATAATCTTCTCTTTAGGAATATTGGGATCATCTGTTATGTGTAAATAAGCATGCTAACGTACGTTATCAGTGTTGAGTATTTACTGCTTGGTTGTTGTCTTGGAGAGAGGTAATAAGCATCGTAGAAAGCACATTATTTTCGACTTGAAATGTGATTTGCAAAAGCGTGGCAAATAAATAACGATCACAATTTTCTGACGTGAAATGTTATTTGCAATTGCGTTGCAAATAAAACGACCAAAGAAGGTTCTCAATTATTTGACTCAGGATGAAAAACCAAGGAACAAAAGATATTTTTACATCTCCTTCAAACAGTCGTACATAAGCCTTGAATTTTCAGTGACGTCATCGAAGGTGTCTCTCGACGATTGGTATTTTCTCGTAGATGCGAAAGTCTCTTTATTTGTATTTGTAAATTTCCGGTTTTCTTTTTGTTACTTGAATATTTTTTTTCCAACGACCGTGTAATTCAAAGAGACGTTGTCTGTCACCTTCTACTCTTTCATTACTTCCTGCTTGTTTATTTATTTATTTTTTTTTTTTTTGTCATTGGACCAATTTGAATGGGCGCAAACATACATGTTGAGCGCCCATTCGTACGTTTTGAACGCCCACACGATTGCATTTATTGTGTGTGGTTCACAACACGATTCGGGGAAATATCTCATATCTTAATCAATTTTGCTACAATGTTGACAAAACTCCAGGAATTGAATAATGTCGAGCTGATTGATTATTTATATTTTATATGTAAATAACCATGAGTCAACATGCAGAAATATTGAACATTGGAATTGCTTTACTGAATAGAAAGAATGTTGTTATACAGGTTCTTGGACTCATAATTAACGAAAATATACAACGTTTTTAATAACTTCATGATTTTGATAGAAAAAAAACAAAAAAAAAACAGAGGTCTCTGAGATAACGGTCTAAATAAACAGCTGATTGCCCCCCCCCACCACAAACACACGCTCTCTCTCTCTCTCTTTCTCTCTCTCTCTCTTTCGCTCTCTCTCTCTTTAAATTGTTTTCTGCCAGGGACCTTTACACACACACTCTTTCTCTCTGTCTCTCTCTGTTTGTCTGTTTCTCTAGCTCTGTCTGTCCGTCTTGACTATTTTTTCATCAGGGTTCTTTACTCCCTCAATCAAATTGTCAACATAGGTTTCTTAAAGTTTCAAATTGATCTGGCCTACCGCGTATGCATCACCTAAAGTGCTACAGGGCTGAAGCAAATCTTGTCATATACTCGTTCACCACCCCCACATATATATATGTATTTAAATGTATACATATGCAATCCTTACTCTCTTTCTCTCTCTCTCTCTCTCTCTCTCTCTCTCTCTCTCTCTCTCTCTCTTCCTCTTTCTCTCTTCCTTTACCCCTCTCTCTCTAAAACGTTTTTTTGACTGGTTCCTATAAATAGTGAAGATTATTTTATACCTCATATTCTTTAGTTAACGTTTGTGTTAATTCCTGACCGCATCTTATTCGTTCTATCCTTAATTTGAATGCATTTCTATTTACAATTCATTCAGTTTGCTTCTGCATTATAGCTAAAATAGTCTTATTCTGTCAGTAACGTTTAGCTTTAAATCCTGGCCACTAACGATTTTTTTAAAATGATTTTCTAATTTATTTCTATTGAAAAATCATCCATTCTGCCTTTATATGATAATCCTATTGCAACGATACTTATTTCTTGATTTTCAATACTTACTATATAGATAGAGTGCTGGAACTTGTTCAAATTTTAAAATCAGTGGTTAGCAAAAGAGCAAATAACTTGTCAACGTATATTAAGTTCAAATACCGTCGTTGGTAAAGTACATATATGATTATCATTCCATTTTACCTTGTACTTGGCCATAACAAAATATTTGCTGCGTTACACTATATATATATATATATATATATATATATATATATATATCAATACATATATATATATATATATATATATATGTATATCTATCTATCTATCTATCTATCAATATATATATATATATATTGATATATATATATATATATATATATTGATATATATACATGTGTATATATATATATATATATATATATATATATATATATAGAAAGATAGATAGATAGATAGATAGATAGAGAGAGAGATAGATAGATAGATATAGATATAGATTTATATAGATATAGATATAGATATATATATAGATAGATATACATTGATATTACGCCGGGTCGGAAAAAATTGCTTAATTGGTTGACTTTACTTATTTTCTGTAAGAAGAAAGTTTGATTTCAATTTGATTACTTGAACTTTCGACCGTAAAACATAGTTTTATATATCTTTGTTCTGGTCAAAAAGACTTTTGATCGAATAAATCCATGTATGTGAAAAAAAAAAAACGAATTAAAACAACTTGTTTATTTATATTTTTTTTTAGTAGAAAAACGTTCGATTTCACAGACTTCTGATTTATAGTTAATTTATATCCCAGCTCTGAATACATTAATCTTGATCAAATTAAAAAAAACGTATTTATTTTTTTCTGAAAAAAAAAGTTTAAATTTTGCCAATCGGGCAGTTTCCCAATCTGGCGTAAAACATAAATAATAATTGAGATGAATGGGATACTAATAAATTCTATCCGTGATATCTCAGCTAGTTATAAGATATAATGGAGTATTTAAATGACTCTACCATTCAAACCAAATCTTTAAAACCAAGAAAAACTCAATTTGAGAAATATTTCAAGAAAAAGAATACACACCTTCCTAATGTGCATTAGCACATACTATCTCTTCGCTGGAATCTGCAAACCTTACATGTTATTTCTTGAGATTCTAGGGAAGGCAAACGGCTGATATTGAAATTTGGCACTGTTTGATTCGTGTGGCCCCGTTCGAAATTAACAAAGTGTAGTATCTCATATCTGATACGTCATCGATGTAGGGTCCCTGATACCAAACAAATCGTGACTTCATGGGTGGGTTCATCTTGATATCTAGAGGTACAGCAAGATCAGGCCAACAAAAGTAAAGCAAGCCCCTAAACATTTCGTTTTGTTTCGAACATCAATTTAATATTGCCATATTAAGGTGATAAGAACAGATACTTCACTTTGATCCACTTTTTACGCTCGGAGTCGCAGCATTTCAGAGAGAACCGCACGAATCAGAATGTACCACGATATTTAATTTGCTCATATTTACACCAAATAAGCAAGAATGGGTGTAGGGAGGTTGTTAAACCTTAATCTTGCTACTGGGGAGGGCCTGCTCTCTAAGAAGATATGTTCCAACTCTCCCTGGGCTCGAAAACCAACGTCTGGCAATGATTAGAAAAGTACATAACTTGCCATCAAAGTCAGTAATCGATCGACAGTAGCGTCAAAATTTGATATCAGCCAAAAAAAAAAAAAATCCTTTCGAAGAATGAATACGATCTAAATCAATTCTTTTTATGACATCACTCATGTAGTGTAAAAAACATCTAGATTTTCCAGAATCTAGATGTTATCAATAAATCAATCAAATAAGGTACTGAAAAGGTTTGAAGAGGACTCTTTTTTTTTCAAAGATATTTTTGAAGAGGTTCAATGGAGTACCGATACCAATTTTCAAGTGTGTAGACAAGGCAGTATGGCCAGGAGCGCTGGAACACCCATACACACTCACATATAAGAAGGGATAGCAAACTTTGCCGCATTTTGTGGATACAGTTGTCCAGTTATCTCAAACGAAACGGTTAAATAAGGCTTTGGATTGAGAACAAAAAAGGATACGAGGGGCAGCCACCTTATCGTAAGTCACTTCGTGAAGTCTTGCAACATCGTCGGCAGATGACGATGTAGAGCTGTGACCAGGGGGATGGAAAGATGACCTACCTCATCCCCAGGGAAAGAACAAATGAAACCGGTCTCAAATAGGAGTTATCGGTGTCTTATTAATGCGATATTGAGTTTGTATTTACCTAAAATGTGTACAAAGATGCAATTAAACCTCTTTTCTACGAATGAATCTTTGACTTCTTATCAGCTGTCTACTGACATTTTGTCCTGTTTTATCCCACATCAATGTTTATATTCCCACAGTTTTCTCTGAACTTATCTAATTGTCCTACCCTTAAAAGACACAATAATTGCTAAATTATTATATTGACGATTCAAGAATTGCACTTTAACACTTGAAGACTACTTTTCAGTAATTTTTAAAACATTTTTTCCGTTGAAATGCTCAATGTTTCCCTATAAGTTGATAATTCATATCAGTTTTCCTGTTTTTTTTTCAGAGAATGAACGAACGTTGTGTCTCAAAACAGGACGTATCTGAAAGGAGCCGAGAGGTGATGTAATCGTTTGTCAAAATTTATTGGCAGTCATTTGTCATTTATAGAAATGCGACATTGTGTGGTCAGCATTGATTAGTTAGTGGAATACAGCATCGTCATTGTCGTCATTGACCAAACTAGACGAAAATAGAAAAAAGTGGAACCAAACTTTAACGATACAACCTTCTTTCTTTTTTTAAAATCTTTTATTCCTCTTTCTTCATGATTTCTCTCAATTTCCTGAGGTTGATACTGATTTCTTATTAGATTATCGTTTTTAGTCTGGAACTATCTAGATTATAACGGAAGGATTTTCAAATCCGACCTATCTATCTCTCTTGGAAGATTACGTCGCGTTAATATTTTTGTAAGTCCGGGTCTCATTTTTTTTTTCTATATTTAATTGTTTTTGTTGCCTCATGGATTTTACACGAGCTGCTTCCTCCTTAGAGCTACTGGTTCAGGGCTTCTCGGGGGACAGACTAAACTGATAATTAGATGGTTATTCACCGGCTAATTAAGTAAAGCTACTAATAAGCGACAGTTGAATAGATATCAAATAACGGCGTTCCCCCAAGACGGAACATTCTAAATCTGTTACTTAATTTTTCCATTCAATAGTCAGATGACATCTTTAGTCTTCTGGCGAAACTACCTTACTTGTCTGGAACGGAGATTTTGGTGGAAGGATGGTTGCCAAGACGGGTGATGTCTGGGTAAATGTCTTAGACAGTTCTGGCTTTGAAGATCTTCAAGAGGACTTGGCACCGAACAAAGTCTTTATGACGACTCATTTCCATCGATTTGGCACCCTACCAGACCATTATCCATTGGAATGCTGAATGGCAGTTCATATTCAAAGACCACTTTCTATGATTCTGTTTCGATATCTATGAGAGACCGCCAACCAAAACTGTCGACATAAGTATGATCAGTTTTCAAGTGAGTCTGGCTGGCAGGCTCGGTTCGAATGTAAGTTATATATAAATATATGCGTTAAGAAATGGACATATATCTGACAGAATGAATATAGATTGCGTTATGTTATATAGAAACGCTTATTTGAAATGATTTCCCATCTTTACACATTCAATGTATCACTTGGCATAGACAACATATATAGAATAAACGATTAAAGAAAAATGGGCTGATGCATTTTCTTTAACCGTTTATTCTATCTAGGCTGTCCAGGCCAAGTGACTTTAACCGTGTAATGGGGGAAGATCATTTCAAATAAGAGTCTCTCCATTATATAACGCAATTTGTTATCATTTTGTCAGATCATCTATATCCATTTATTGATACATAACTGTCACGTTGAAAGCAACAAATAGAGCAGATTTAAATTGGAAATTAAAACGTGATGAGAATTTGGAGAGAGAGAGCAGTTATTTGGCTTTCGCATTACCGGTGGCTATGTAGCTCAATGGTAAAAGCAACGCTACGTTGAAAAAGCTACTCTATCTGTCGCCGGTTCAAATCTGGCTAAAGTCCAATTTTTTCAATCGTTTATCCTATTTATTGTTTCTTGGCCATATTAACTGTGTAATGACGGGAGATCATCCCAAAAAAGAGTCTCTATATGATATAACACAATTTATAATCACATATATATACATTTATGTGTGCTTGTGTATAATACCTGAGAAACCTTCAACAAAAGTGTTATTTTTCAAGTTGGTCCGACTGGCTGCCTATATATGTATTATGTATAGAAGATGAACAAATGGAGCTAAAGGGCCAAAAAATATCAACATCCCTTTTAAGAATGACTGCACTCTAATCATATTTTCAGCTCAGGGAGGTTCATTTTGCAATGAAAGTTTGTGCTAAATTGATGCCCTCTTAAAAACTCAGATTTTTTAATGATTACCGTCCAAACAAAAAGCAAGAGAAATAACTCATTCATTGATCACCAATTTTTCGCTTTTTCTTTATTGATCACCAACAATATGGAGAACTGCCAAAAACTCAGTCACATGATAGTTCCTGTTGAAAGACTAACCACGAGTGTTGTTATTTCTTTTGACTTTGGTTTCACTTTCCCCTACTTTCATCTCTCCGTCATTTACTTTCCCCTTTCCCTCTTTTGACTGTGATATAAGTCATAAGCGGCTTTCAGAATGTCAAAAGTCTATTGTCAAGACCAGAATCAAATAGGTTGACAGCATTTGTAAGGAATTAGGTGACCCGAAGAGAGAGTGGTTGAAGAGAGATAGACAGCGTTCTTTCTTTGTTGAGAATGCTGTTCTTTTTCTTGTTCCTTTTTCACGTCACACTATGTCATAGTAATATTGTTGAAGTAATTCTTGAGGCTAATAAATATGAGACAGCATGAGAAAGAGAGAAAGAAAGAAAGCAAACTTTACAGTGTTTATAATGAATGCATACACTTCATATTTTCTTTCACTCTTTTTCATTTTACATTGAATTATTTTTGATGCGATGATTATATATTTTTATTTCTGACGTTTTAACAGGGATTACCTTGAAAACAAATATTGACAAATGCTGTCTGATATCGTCAAAAATGATGTAAACAACGTTGCAGTTTTTGAACAGAGTCTGTTCTTTTTCTTGTTTTTTCTTATTCTCAGGTATTGTTTATTCTCTTTATAGTCTTCTTCTCTTTACCCTTCGATTTCGT
This sequence comes from Thysanoteuthis rhombus, assembly GCA_963457665.1. Classification (NCBI taxonomy): domain Eukaryota; kingdom Metazoa; phylum Mollusca; class Cephalopoda; order Oegopsida; family Thysanoteuthidae; genus Thysanoteuthis; species Thysanoteuthis major. Next base: position 5,652,219 of record OY735236.1, on the reverse strand, counting down.
TTTTCTTTTGTTTTTCTGCATTTTCTATTGCCCCTTTTCTTGTTTCCTTTAGTTTGTTTGTTTGTTTGTTTCTGTCTTTTTTCTGTCTTTCGTAATTAGAAACAATCAATCAAAACTGTCAACATAAGTTTCTTTAAGTTTCAAAGTGATCTGGCCGACCGCACGTGTATAATATGAAGCACCGTAGGGCTGAGATCAATCTTGTTATATATACACACACACAAACACAAACGCATACACATACACACACACACACACACACACATATATATATATATATATATATATACTTTTTGCTTTATCTACATATATAAATCATCACTAAGCCTGTATTTTCTGAATCTGTCTAGCACCGAACGCCATCTCACTTTTCGGTCACGATTTCGCTTATGATCTCTGGGGATGCATGTTGTGAGTAATGAATTTTCACACAGTTTATATGATGTCTCAGATTTTGTCTTTTTTCTTATATACTGTGCTGTCTTGTGATTTCCCTTTGTGACATTGAGCATGATTCTTTCCTGTATAGGTTGTATGGATTGTAGATCAGGGTCATTCCTTTGGTCTGGTTCAATGTTTCAGTTCAGTAGGTGACTATCTGGAGGATACATTCGTTACATATGTTGCGTTCCGCCAGTCGTTTATGCTGGGAAGATCTGCATTCAGAATCCTATCTTTACCCGAGCTTGAACTCAACCCTCATTCACCAGTTATGAATTTTGTAGATATTTTAATGAAGAGACTAGGGTTGCCGATTAAGACATAATTTTCTTTCTCTCGATTCCGGAAGTCACTCTCGAATTCGAAAAATAGAGAAAAAAAAATTCTCAATTAACATGATTTCGAAACATGAAAAAAAAATTCAAGTTCAAATATTGTCAACACTAGCCTCATGAAGTAAAAGAACAAAAACGAACAAACATTGAATGGTAACCCTGCCAAACACAGAGTATAACAAGTCCTCACTAAATATCGATGATAGGTTTATGAGAATAGCTACTTCATGTGAAACGACATATAGTGAAACTAAATTCACCATTCACGGTATGAACGAGATATAGGTCTCTACAGTTTATTCCAAGTAACAAAAACGCCACAAACTTCTAGATGGAGACTCAAGACACTTCTAATATTGGACGCTAAAATATACACTAGTAATACATTTTGCATCGCAATCGCCGACCGAAACTGTCACCAAAATCGTCAA
>OY735236.1:5586012-5646012 GCA_963457665.1 Thysanoteuthis rhombus | reverse complement strand
ATGCCCATGATAGAGAGGTCTAGCGGATCTTAGGAAAGTTCTATGTACAATGATGGACGCTGAAAAGTTGATGTTGATGATGATGATGATGATGATGATTCAATGTGTTGTGGCTAAGAAGGGCTCACTGCTAAATACTCTTTAAACTCAAAAGTATCCATGGTAATATTTGGACCTTTTCTGTCTTTTCTTACCTTTTCTCCGCAAAAACTACGAAGCATATCAACCTGATATTCTATGTGTAGACTAAAGAGGGGTCAGCTCAACATGTACGCTAGGAGAGATTCACTTCGGAGGTCATTTGAGATTACTAGAGTCCATTTCAAGTTTTCAGTGACATTTTAGCACATATGAAACTGAAATTGATCCTAGAGGTACTTTCCACGCTCAAGGTGATAAGCAGTGTGGAGTTAACATTTGAGGTTATTTGAGGTCACCAGAATTCATTTATGGTTATTTCTGGTGAATCTACAAAGTTAGTACCCGTAGATCTGGAATCGTGCATTGAGATTCATCTTTCTATGGCAAAATTTATATGCGGTGCAGAGCTGACTCCTGGGGTGATTTGAGTCCACCGGGGGTAATTCTGTTCACTTTACAGCCAAATATCTGAGTTGCAGGTTACAATTGAACACACAGGGAGCAGAAATTTAGCATATGAATGCATTTTCTGACGGTCAAGATCTACGTGGTGTTGATTCTTTAGGGTCATTAGAGATTATATCTGGTCATTTTGAAAAGATTTTCCAACATTTTGCGCCTATGGAACTGAAATTTGGCATAGAGGTACATTTGTCCATGACAAAGGTTATCTGAAATGCAGAGATGACGTCCGAGGTATTTGGAGGTCTCTGAATGTTATACATGGTCATTTCTAGCTAATTTTGCTGTAGGCCAGGATTTTTATTAAGGTTGCTGGAACTCAACCTATGCTTACATTTTTCCTCTTCCAGATAACGGACGAAGTGATGTTGACGTTGGGGTTCATTCAAAATCAAAAAGAGGTCATTTCTGGTCATTTCTACTCAATTTCAAAATAGCTATAATTAGGCAGAAGGGTATATCTTTTCTTGGTGAAGGTCAGAGGTGATAAGATATCGATATCAGAAGACATTTGATATCATCTGGAGTTATTCTTCGTCATTTTAGTTGATTTTTCAAATTGCATATATATATAAATATATATTTATATATATATATATATATATATATATATATATATATATACACACACACTATATATATATATATATATATATATATATATATATATATATATATATATATATATATATATATATATATATATATATATGTATACTTACAAGGTACTACTTATTGGAAGTCCAGAGCAAGCATAAAAACTAAAAGTAATGTTGAATTCATATGATTTATTTCGAGTGATCAATATCTACGTAATATATATATAGTGAGCATTATATTAACATTAGAAAAAATCGCTGTAGTATTTTCTATGATATATGTAATAAAAATGTATTCATACATAAATACAAATCAAAGAGGGACAAATATGTAAATGTATACGTATATAGATGCATTGAGATATATATATATATATATATATATATATATATATATATATATATATATATATATATATATATACATATATATTCTTCAGGCTCTTTCATTCGTTGGAATGTGCATAACAGCATATAATAACACACACACACATATATGATATATACATCTATGTATACATATATAACAAAAATTTGCATATGCGTATATATAACTTCACCTAGGACAATTGCCTACACGAAATTTATATATATATACACAAATATTCATATCGATACATATGTTTGAGTAAATACATACACACAAACAAACGTATGTGTGTATGTATGTACTTGAGGCTTTTCGATTCGTTAATCTAGCGTGGAATCTTTCCGCCCATCTTCATTCTCTATGTCTGCTGGTTATATTCCGTCTAACACAATTTGGTTTTATCTTCCCTGACTTCTCCGAATCCAGAGGCAGTTTTATCAGACTCACCAAATATCAGCTGCAATGTCTTCAGATATTGGCACAGCCCACAGACTTGTCGAGGCGACACTATCAACGTTTGTTATTTCAAATTTCCTCTTCCTTACGATTCCTGGCAAAATAAAATGTTCAGAAAAATTATAAACAATGATAAGGAACAACGGCAGTGCCGAAATTTGCAGTCATGTGAAAAATATTCCATCGAGGAATAAATAAGATCAGAATGAATTCTATTTATGACATCACTGGTGTCCCCAAGTGGAAATCATCTGAAATAGAGTAAGAAAAAATATATAGTCTTTGGAGAATCTAGTAATTAATGAACCCGTCAGAATAAGGTCCCAAAAAGGTAATGAGACTGTTTTTTTTAAATTACGAGAACATCATCTAGGAAGGGTCTTGTAGAATACTGATGCTAAATTTCAAATATATAGACAAAACGGTGTAGCTAGAAGCACTGGACTCACACAAACAGATAAATCTGTCAGAATGAGGCCCTAAAAAGATTTTTTAGAAAAAAAGAAAGAACATTTTCAAGTGGCTTACTGAAGTACTGATGCTAATTCTTAAATTTATAGACAAAACGATGTGGCTAGGAGCACAAGACTCACATTAACGAATAAATCCGTCGGAATAAGGCCCTCAAGAAGCAAAAAAAAATTTCAGAAGGAGTCTACTGAAGTACTGATGCCAAATTTCAAGTCTGCAGACAAAACAGTATGGCCAGAAGCAATGAATCAGACAAAGAAACAAATGAACAAACATAGAAGAAAACACTTAGACACAACTCTGGCTAGTCTTGAATTGAAAGTGTCACGCGACCAAAATCTTTTGGCTGCTGGTTTTGTTGGGGGTGATCAATTAAAAGTTTGGAAAAAAGGTGATCAATGAACAACTTACTTCTCTTGGCATCTGTTGAGATGTGATCAGTAAAAAAATCGAATCTTCAATAAACAACTGCTGGACACGAACTAAGTAACCAATTTAGCATAAACTAAGATTGTAAACCCCCTGAAAAAACTATTGGAGGGATTTTTGAAATACAAAAAATATTTCTCCCTAAAATGTTTTTCGAGTGAATGTTTAAATTTTCAGTCCTCAAGCTCCCTTGGTGGGAGGTTGTGTACACGACATAAACATATATTCGTACATGCATAGCCAGCGAGAAGAAACAGCTTAGAATTGACAGTTTTGGTTGACGGTGTTCAGGTACATTTCTGTCAACGCTTTACACAGACACGATAAAAAAATCTGGATCCGCCCAAAAATGTGATCACGTATCTTCTTTGCTCACAGCCCATCCTTTTTTACAAATTGAAATCCGTGGAAAGATTTTGCAGGTATCGTATGAACGATTATGAATAAATAAATGTATGGTAATAATGGAAAAATATATCTCTGTCAAAAAACTCATTCATGCATGCACCCCCGCAAAAATCTGGAAACTTTTTTGTAATATGATTGTCCATCTTTCCAGGAAATTTCATTGAAATTCATTGAGAACTTTCGAAGATAATCTTGTGGAAAGACAGACGGACAGTTGGAAAGACGGGTAGTCGGAAGGGCAGACGGAACAAAGGATGGATTGACAGAGAGAAAATATATATACCTGTTCTTCGTTGGAAGAGGTGATTATTGTAATTTGAAACCGTCATTCAAAACTGTCTCAAAAACTGTCAGCATATGTTTCTCTCAGTTTTTGAATTAGTCTGGTTGGCTACCTAGCTATGCATCACACGATAGCTGAACCAATGGTTATTCAGAGCTCAAGTTTTCACCATTTATTCCTCATTATATTTAGAAAAAAAGTGTTTTCGTTTCTTTAAAATGTAGCCCCGAAAAAGTTCTTTTGAGGGTCGGGGATCAATTTATAATACTACGTTTGGCCAGATTGATCCCTTATTTTGTGTCCAGCAGCATTAACCAGTGTTTTTTATGTAGACTTTTTTAGTGATCACTGCCCAACAAAAGACAAGGGAAATAACTCATCCATTGATTACAATTTTTCCAATTTTTCAAATGATCACCCACGACAGCATGCTGCCAAAAAGTGTTGCTCATGTGACTGTTTTGATTCAGTGTTTAAGATCCGTTTCGATACTTATATTTGTTTTGCCCCAGAAATGGCCAGCCAGCCAACCAGCCAATTGAGCTACAGATTCTTTTCTCTTAGAGTGTCCGTGCCAATGTATGGGTCTATGCGTATCTCTAGGTCTTCCACATTTGTGAAACCATATCTTTGGGAATGTGCACTGGGCACAATCTACATAACAAGGATTTTTTTTTTCTCCAAAAATTGCTTTTGGGGGTCCTCAGGTCATTTTTGAATCAACAATGCCCAACTGAGCAGCTATTATTTTCTAAATTATTTCAGATTATATTTATATATCATATGATATATATATATAATAATATATATATATATATATATATATATATATATATATATATATATATATATATATATATAGTACATAAACGTATATATAGTGGTAATACCCTAAGGACATTGAACTTAAGTGTAAACAACAGATTTCAAGCAACGTTCTTAGATTTGGATATTGAAATCGAGGATGGAATGTTTGTTTTTACATTGTTTGATAAACGAGACATTTCCGTTCCAACATCGGACGAATTCAATTTATAACAACTTGTATTCCGTTTTATATATTCTATGGGGCTATAATATCAGAATATTCAAGTATAGCACGGGTCGTTCGTAGATTCATCGATTTTATACTGAAAATGGTTTCTTTAGATGTAAGAATGGTCAATCAAGGCGGTGAAATTAATAAGATTTTCAAGTAATTTAATATAGCCATGACAAGATATCCTGATCTCTTTGAAACATATCAGCTTGACCATGATATAATGATTACAAAAATCAGAAAATATGTAAAAAATGAAAAATAATGAATAATGTATATTAGATTAAATTATTTTGTATTAATGTTAGGTAGCCAAAAGAGATAGATGTAGTTTTCAGGATAGAATATAATTATTTAGACTGGAACCAGGGAAAGGGGGAAACATTCGGTGCTGGTCAATTTGTCTGACAGCCCAGTAGTTGGTAGAAATAATGAATAATGTATATTAAATTAAATAAATTTGCATCAATGTTAGTTAGCCAAAAGAGATAGAAGTAGTCTTTGTCAGGGTAGAAGGTAATCATCTAGACTGGAACCAGGGAAAGGGGGAAACATTCGGCACCGGTCAATCTGTCAGACTGCCCTGTAGTTGGGCGGGCTGGGAGATCGAACATGGAAGGCCAAGTAACAAATTGTCTAAGTATATTAGTGTAATAGCCCATTGAGGTGATTCTTCCCACTAGAAAGTAATTTTCATTCCGCTTCAACCATGTACAAGAAGATATTTTATCTGATAATTTTAAGGAAAAAACAAATTGATGGAAGCAAGATGATATATGACGTAAAATAATTAACTTCAAGGTTAGCGGGAAAAATGTCAAAATATCTGGTTAAATATCTTGGTAGTAAATTAACTCAAAGAAGTTTTTTTCTGTGTAATTAGCATTCTTAAAGTTAATATCCTAAGTTGGCTTACATGTATCTAAGATTGGAATCGACACAAAGGATTAAATATTCACATTGGCGAACACTCAATAGAGGTGACACAAACAACAAGTCACGTCTGTTGTTACACTTACTGATCCCTCATTATTGAATACGTTTCGGTTGGCCAACGTGAGTAAGCCCTGATTTAAAAAAACAAACAAAAAAAAAACATGCATAGTATCAAATGATATCCATGTACAATGAATTATGATAATACCTTATACAAAATAACAGACTGCACGTAGTATGATATAAGCTTTATATCAAAACCATAGCTGGAAGGGAACGGGTGTTCGATCCATGCTCCTGGGGCCCATATCAATAAAACTGTTTTGTTTTTAAAATCACCGAAACGGTAATTTGGTACACAACTGATAGTAATAAAGTATATATAAAAGATAAAAATAAAAAAAAAACACTGAGGAAAATGACATGAATTACGTCAACAGATGTTGGGAAATAAGTGACTGGAGTGACACAAAAGAGAATTTTGAAAAGGTCTTTAAAAATGTTACATATTCTAGACTATACATACAATGTCAGTTTTATATATATGTATGTGAGTTTGTTTTTTTAATGATATTGTTGTTGGTTTTTCTGTTATGTCTGGTTGTATTCATTGTACACAGAATGTCAACCAAAAACTTAGGGCAGCCGATTATATGGTTCCGTGGGCACTGACGGATAGATGTCAGGCTCATAGCTTGCAAATTGGTTGAAATCAATTCAAAGTGAAGCTATGCAAAAGAAATAGTACATAGTTGTATAAAAGACAAAATGATATTTACATGGACAGTGCTTTACGAAGGATACGGACAGTGCCTGTGATATTATTATTATTATCATTATTATTATTATTATTATTATTATTATTATTATTATTATTATTATTTGGAATCTCACACCAGTTGCCTGGTGGTAACCGCTGGAGTTTGAGTAACAGCAAGTCTCCTCAAGTCTCCAGCCCTCCTCTCCTAGTACTCATAGGTCGCAGTAATTCTGCGATTTACAGTTTCACACCGGTTGCCAAATGGTTATCGCTGAAGGCTGAGTGACAATAAGTCTCCTCAGGTCTTCAGCTAACGTCTCCTCTCTCTTTCACCTATCATGTCAGGGCTACAATTCGTTGCAGTCCTTATTTCTCTAGCACCTTCCTCAGTATCCGTGTAGTTCCCGGTAGTGCCGTGGTCCTTACGGTCTCAATCCTTCCCCTAATCCCGATCTCCTCCAGTCTCACCCTCAGCGTTTTGGGGACAGTTCCTAGTGCGCCCACTATGACCGGTACTACCCTGGTTTTGATGTTCCACATCTTCCTTAATTCTCTTGCTAGGTCCCGGTATTTTTTCCGTTTTTCACCCTCCTTCTTTTTTACTCTATGGTCTGCAGGCACAGCCACGTCTATTATTTGGCAGGCCTTCTTTTTTTTGTCTACTATTACCAAGTCTGGTCTTCTTGCCTGGATCAGGTAGTCAGTTTGGATGTCAAAGTTCCAGAGTAATTATTATTATTATTATTATTATTATTATTATTATTATCATCATCAACTTTTTCTATACTTCTTGCCATAATCAATTAGAAAATGACATTCATTATTCAGGAACAAAAAGAAAAGAAAAAATCACAGTGTAATAGAATGAAATAATACAATCTGCGTTTGAATACCAAAAGTAAGGAAAGTAAGGGTTCAGTTTCAGATTATACTTACTTGTAAATAGAACTCACTCTTGAGAAAGTTTTTTCAGGAAACCAAATCGTCCAAATCCCTCTTCTACGTCTTCTAATTTTGTCGAATTGCAAAAATGCTTAATCAATATTAAAGGTACAGACAGACAGATGAACACCATAAGTTGTTTTATATAAATAAATAACATTTCAGGTCGGTAAACCTGATGAGATGGGAAATGATTCCCAGCCCAATTGAAGAGTATACTTCTGGTCATATATAATCATTTTTAACACTTGAATAATATACTGTAAGCCAAGTGACGTCAGCAAAATCTTTAAGTCTGAATGGTGAATATCTGATGTGAATGATCATTTCATATACTCAGAAAAACTCACATACACACACAAACACATGCACACACATACACACGCACACACACACACACACAGGCGGACGAATACACACACACATTTATAATGTCAGTTGGGAGAACAAGAGTCAATATGAAATATATTTAAGCTTCTTACAAAATCCTATTGAAATATTTTTTCAGTTTTGTCTGTCTGTAACTTAATTGAGTTTAGTAAATTTTCTAATAAAATACTAAAATATTTTTAGTTTTCGAGAAATTTATAAATATTATTGATTTTTTTAATTGACTCCTCTCAAACAATGAATATAATCAACGTTCAAAATGTATATTTTGCTCTAACTTTCATGCCCTTGGTGGTACAGAATTTCAAAATACCTGTAATCAGTGGATACACATTAAACAAAAGCAACTTATACCCGTATATATTGACCACACACACACACACACACGCACACACACACACACACACACACATATATATATATATATATATATATATATATATATATATATATATATATATATATATATATATATATATATATATATTACTAATGACACTAAACAGAATGATTCCTAAAAGCTATTTTTTCATTAGTCTGACACCATTCACAGGATGAAACGTCAGAAAATAATCCAGATTTGAGAAAAATATCGCTTTGAAAGTTTTAAATGTCGCGCCGTGATCTAAAATCTTCTAAATCTGGATTACTTTTTGACGTTTCATCCACAGAGGATTGCCAGACGAAAAAAGCTATTCGGAAACTATTTTATTTGGTGTCATATATATATATACACACACACACACACATATATATATATATATATATATATGAGATACATTCCATAAGCTGTTTAATATGCTTTTTTAACAGTGCTTTGTTCTTCTGAAATTTCAAAAATTTACCCTCTGTAATTAGTCTTTCTATTCAAGTTGCAAGCAGTTGGCGCTCCTGTGGGATGATGGTCTTTTTCTATTCATATTGTCAATATATATATATATATATATATATATATATATATATATATATATATATATATATATATATAGTTGTTTTTGCTTGATATGTATCTATTAGTTGAGGGAATTATAAACTCATAAGCAGTAGTAATACTAATAATGGACTTGTGCATTGATTTACTAACAGTTAATATGGTAGAGAAAGCTCAACCTTTAAAAATAAGAAGATTCCATCAATCCTGAAAAGAAGGGTGCATAACCAATGCATCTTCCCAATAGTCACTTATGGAGCTGAAATACGGAGACAGATCCGCAAATTGAGAACCATGCAACGTGCACATGAAAGAATTATGCTTGGCCTCACATAGCGAGACCACAAGACAGCACAGTACATCATAGAATCCATTAAAATTCTCAAATGGCCGTGGGTTGGCCATGTTGCCAGAATGGCGGACATCTGATGGACATCACGACCCACGACATGGATCCTCCGAGATCACATGCTCAACCGAGGCCGGCAGAATATTAGATGGAGAGACGAGCTCGACAACTTTAGAAAGTACTGGCTCTGCAATGCCCATGACAGAGAAGTGTGGCGAATCCTCGGGGAAGTCAATGTCCAACGACGGATGTTAAAAGACTGATGATGATGATGAGTATCCGTCATCATAAACTTTTTGAGACACCCATAAAGATTTTTAATTTGAATTTGAATTTCGTCCTGTGAGAGATGGTTTGTTTCCCCAATTGAAAATCAGTACACATTGGTTATGAATGGAGTTTAACTCGGATGACATCGGAAATTTATCCTATGGAGCCATATTTAAAGTCGTTGTTGTCAACCTCCAGTACAAAGTTTACAGTTGACTTTGTTTTCCTATCGTAACAAAAAACAACCAGAACAATCTTGAGCAAAATTAAAGGGTGTAAACTGATATGTAAAATACATATTCCCTTATCGTGATTTGAACTCACAGCCAACTTGTTCCCAGCAGGCTATCATACTGATCAGCTAGACTGACATGTACTATAAAGATTTATCATACAGATATGCAAAGACTTATTTCATTCTATTGAATGGATACATCTTTGCAAAAAATATTTATACTTTTATATTTTTCCCGTTTGATATATATATACAATACAAAAAATGGAGTAATCATCTGTTGGAATAGAAGTTTGAGTGGACTTTGACACTGCAGCGGCTGGGCTTGTTTCTTTTGCTCCTGCTGCTGATTAAACTCGAAGGGACGACATGGTCCTGTTTTACCAGCCAACGAAATCAGAAGTGGTGTATGTGTCTGTCTGCGTCTGTATGTCCTCCTGTCTGTGTGTCTGTCGGTCTGTCTATACTATATCTGCGAGAGTTTTCAATTGATTCAATGATTTTTCTAAATTTGAAAGCCATTGACTAAGAAAGAAGTGATCATTCCTTTGGGGGGACGGGCAGAGTGAGTCCAGAATATTTCTCATAGTTATCTCCCCTGAATCAAAGGTATATGTCAGCACAACATATCCAAGAGTCCCCGGTGAATTCTGATGAAATTTACTAGAACGGTAATAGAAGCAGGAATTTAGGATTTATTAAATTTCGGCTTTGTCTTAGAATTATTTCCATTTAAGAGATATTTTTATATTTTTCCATATATTTATGGATCCATTCATGTTTATCTACACAATGCTTTTAAAAGATTCCAAATTAATTTCAATACCGTCTGAAAGAATTGGCGGAAAATATTCTAAGAAAAAATTGATTTAACATTGGGGTCGATCTTGGAAATGTTACAATTACCTTCCAAGCATCGTGGCTATTTGTGATCTGATCCTAATTTAGTTCTCACTGACAATGGTATTGGCAGAAGCATGTGCTCTCTGAGTGCTTTTTTTAATTCTATTCATGATACTTTCGCCGGTGCCAACGGAGTGTCGTGTACAAAAGAAATCTTGTAAACTTGGAATAGTTGGTGTGGTAATCATACGCCAAAGTCTTCATCCAAGATGACAGCAAAGATGTCATCGCTTCCAACTTCTAACACTGATTGATTCCTTTCATCTTGGTTGGCACTGAACATAGATCGAAGATTTTGATTCGTGCTCTTCAATCCAGCTTGAAAGAGATCTGCGATAACTGAAGGATTGATTTAATTAACTCATTGACGTCCTGATCACGGTTCCACGATTAGGAACGGAACTGTGGCCAAGATAACAGAATACATAGAGTTGAAATCTCCTCTAAGAACTCTCTGCTCTATAGCGAGAGGATGATTAGCCCCCTCTTATTGAACTTGGGGTCTGTTTCATCCTTGACCTCTCCGGATGAGCTGATCACCGACAAAAATATATATGTACCAAGGAGACATATCTATAGTACGTTGATTTCATTACAAATACGTTATGATAAGTACGTAAGTTTCCGGGTCATGCTTTGAATTCGTTAAATATGAGAGGCTTAAAAGCACATAACACCAGTTTTTGAGCGCGTAGATATATGTATATGTATAAATTATGTATAATTGTATTACACAGAAAGCGAAGCTACTGACAAAAGGAAATATTAGTAAAATGAGGAAAGGAATAAATAAACACACAAACAATAGACATGAACAAAGTTGACCAGATAGATGGATAGATGGATAAACTTATCACCTCATTTTAAAGTTATACAGTACACTCTTCAGAGAACATATATAATTTCCAGACGATAAAGAATATCTAGCTAACTTTTTAGATCGCCGTCAAGCCATGTTTGGTCCTTCGTGACATTTGTCGGTGCAATGTGTTGACTTTTGGGTGTTCATAATCCCTTCTAATGGATTCTATGATATCTGTTTTTCTCTAATATACAATGCTGTTTCGTGATCTTTCGATGCGATGCTGAGCTCAATTCTCTCCGGTTCACGTTGCATGGTTTTCGGTTTGAGGGAAAATCTTTGTATTAGGTTCAATGATACAGCTCTATCAATGACCATCAGGAGGATGCATCGGTTGAACACCATTCTCTTTTGGAATAGTGGTATTTTCTCGTTTTTGGAGGTTGAGCTCGCTCTACCGAAGGCTTACCAACCTAGAGTGACTCTTTTCTCTTTCTCTGAGGATCTGATGGGAATTTTCTGTCTTAGGTACATGTTGTGGTCAGTTTTTTTCAGCTCAGTGTTTTCAATTCTGATTTTGAGGTTTCCAAATAATCCGTTAATAGATTAATTGTTCATTTAATCTGCTTGAATCTCGTATTATACATGTACTGTTGAAGTACTAATCATAACTCTGTGGTGAATAAAAGAAATTCGACAGAAAATCGATTCTTGACGGAAGAACAAATCAAACATTCAACTCACACAGACCTCAATTTTATTGTCATCCATACCAAATAATCTACTCCCGTGAGAATTATTGAATAGGAGTGAGTTGTTATTATTGTGATCTCTATTCGGCCTCAATTATCCATCACTCAAATTCTAATTAACTTACTCAATCAAAGACATCTAAAAACATCCCATCAGAAGAATATGAATTTGTCCCCCCGCACCAGAATTCCAATGTCCCCGGGAGACGTGGCACATATCTCTGCTCAGGCGTTCACACAACTAATTACGGCTCCTGTCCGTCAGAATATCAATTATGAATACAACATTACTTATATATTTCTGCTTTTCTTGAGGGAGCCGTTGGGTGAAACGTCTCATATGGGGGATGACCAGGGTTAGTTGGTCAAAGGGGCCGGTCGAATCATTTGCTTTAATTTTCGTTTCCACCACTAGATGGTGCCTCAGTCAGCCTTATTTTCTTTAGAAAAAACTTTTGAGTTTGAGTCATTCATGTTGGAAGCTCTAACAGTTTTGAATGAAAAACGTTTTTTTTTTCACTTTGACAAACGAGTGCTTTGTTCTTGTTGTTTTGCATGGCTGATGATAACGTCATCTATGTTTTTTTAAAGTTGCAGTAAACAGAATATATATATATATATATATATATATATATATATATATACATATATATATATATACATATATATATATATACATATATATATATACATATATATATATATATACATATATATATATACATATATATATATACATATATATATATATATATACATATATATATATATATACATATATATATACATATATATATATATACATATATGTATATACATATATATATATATACACATATATATATATATACATATATATATATATACATATATATATATACACATATATATATATATACATATATATATATATACATATATATATATATATATATATACATATATATATATATATATATATATATATATATATATATATATATATAAATATAAAATTTCAAGGAGCTTCTGTCGGCAGTTTTTTGTGTAATAGAATGTAAAGGGAACCATGTCTTTGGAAATGGATGGTAGATTGTAAGCTGCAATACTGCATGCGCCGCCATTTTATGCAAATGAATCGAGGAAAAACAAAATTGACGATACAAACAACTTTGAGCAATTTGTATGTGTCATCATTTTCTTTCATAGTTCTTTTTCCATCTTCCACTTTATTTATAATTCATCATTGAAGACCAATCCCATTGGATCCCATTTGTCCAATCAGGCGGTCGTTATATTCCTAAAATCTTACTTTTTATTCAAATACATTCTTCTGACCAATTCTGATATTTACATTTCTCAATTAAAACAATATATTAATCACATCTGTACCAACTAACAAGAAAACCATCTTGCTCAATCAGATTGTTTAAACTCTACCCTCCCGTGGTGTGGGCTCAAATACTCATTTCCGAATGTTTAAATGATGGTAACCTAAAGTTGACAATTGTTTCAGACGTGGACGATTTATCTCAAGGAAGTCTCTTTTTGGAAGTAACTTTTACATTTTCATGAATTAATTTCACGGAATGTTACAGCCGTCTATGCGAAAAATGTGTTAACTAGCGTCCTTTCCACGTTTCAAAAACAGCCTAAAAAATGCTCTATCGGGATTGCCATCAGCTGACCCGTTGCGATCTCTTTGATTTTGTCCACACTCCGAAATCTCTTTGGAAAAAGTTAGAAAATCACAAGGGAACAAATCTGGGCTGCAGAGTTGGGGAAAAAAACGACTTGAGAAGATTGGGAAGGTCGGGTTATTGCAAGTGTGGCGGCCACACGGTATTCCAGTTCTCTCAATGACATCTCATTGCCGACTGAGTTACTAAACGGGAGAGTGTATATCTATCAATATGCAGTGAGATCCCCAGTGATAGGTTGCCAATGCAATACAGCCTCTTGTTCGTGTATTCAAATACTTTCTGATAATACCTTGTATGATAAATGTGTATTACTGGATGCAAGTATAATTCACTCTGATGTGAACAGTGTGTTTTTCTTTGTTCATTGTCCCTTTCATTGGATTCTTCCAAAAGAAGATAAGAATTCTGCGGGGAAAACTACTTTATAATCACCATTTGGAACTAAAGCATCTTAAAGTTGAACAAACTAAAAAAAAAAAGATCCAATAGAAATTTGTGTGTATCTTAGAATTCTTTCATTGGAAATAAACAGATCATATTGAGAAATGGATAAGGACGTCGTTTACCAATCGTCAGCAACTTAATCTTTCTGTCTGTAACACTGAACTCTTCCACTGTTGATTAAGATTTTGTAGATAAAAATACCTCCAATTCACAACTTGAAACTACTGACTTCTGAATTGGATCCAGTGCTTGTTACAAAGAAATCGTTTCATAGAATTTCAAGTATAACAAATATGTTTTTTCTCAGCGATTAACAATTATTTGTAATAAAAAAAAATGATATTACACCATCATAGTGATACAGGGCCTTAAATATTGATGATAAAAACTATCTTTATTCATCGAACCAGTGCAATATCACAAAAAGATAATTATTCTTTCAAAGGGAATAATTATGAATTAAAAAAGACAACAACGTCATTTGTTCATAAAAAAGTTTTGTACGGTTATTCCCCTCGGAAACATTTGGAATCATGATAGAAAAGAGATGGTATCATTATGTACATCCACACATACGATAATCAGCCCTAAGCAAATGTCTTCTGTCACGCTAAAGGGTGCAACTGACGTTTCATTCATGCTCTAATGATAAAATACTGAATTTGAAAAATGATACAAAAAATACCGAAAATGTGAAAACAAAAGCTAAAACCAATTATAATCTATTTGTGATCAACATAATGCTATTCTCCAATTTACACCGTAAATTTCAGTTACGTACATTTGTAAAATGCAATGTGTGGTTATATATTTCATATATGCCATCACCAGAAAAACTAGTTAATAAATGAATGATCTTTATGTTAAGTTGATGCAAATGTTCCAAGCGCCTTTTGGCACCATGTTTAAGGAGTGCAAGAAATGTTTCTGAATTATATAGCTCTTCATTGCGTATGTATCCAGTCCACTGGAGGACGTCGTTTATAAGCTCAGCGAAAAGGTAGACAAAACCTCTTGATACGACCATTAACCAGTTGCTTGAACACTTGAGTCCCTCCTCAGGTTAGATGCAGAAAAATATCTAAAACTTTTTAGACTTGATAATCAATATTGATTTATTATGAGAATAGGAACAGAATTTGATAGTTGCTAAATCCATGAAAGGAGTCAACTTCTTAACTTTAAAAAAATCTACTCATCAGTAAGCTATTATTTGTGTTCACTGGATTATTTTTTCTCTTTCATCACTTTGAATTAGAAATTGTATATAAAAGGTGGTCTGTTCATGTTTGAGAACTAATAGTTTTAGGAAGTGGTAAGATAGATTTTGCATCTTAATATTTCATTAACATGTGGCGTGGATAGATTTTGCACCGATACGTTTCATTAACGAGGGGTAAGGATGTATCTTGAATCTAGATATTTCATTAACGTGCGACAAAGATATATTTTGCAGACGTATATTTCATTAACATGTGGCATGGATGGAGACATTTGATTAACATGTGGCATAGATATATTTTGGATTGATATGTTTCATTAATATTGGCAGGCGTAGATTTTGCATGGAAATATTTCATTAGCGAGTGACAGGGATAGATTTTTCATTTATATATTTCATTAACGTATGACGGGAATAAATTTTACATCGACATATTTCATTAACGAATGGCAGGGGACGATTTTGTTTTAATATATTCTATTAATGTGTGGCAAGGACCGATTTTGTATCGAGATAATTCATTAACATGAGGTACGGATAAAATAGCATCGAGATATTCCATTAATATTTGGCAGGGATAGATTCTGCATTGATATATTTCATTAATGTATGCAAGGGATAGGTATCCATGAAGATATTTCATTAACGTGATTTTCCATTGAGATATTCCAATGTTTACCAAGGAGTGGTAGGAATAAAATGTACCACAGATTTTGGGAAATTATAATCAATATAGAATATTATTAGAATTGAAAAACAATGGACATATTTGGTAGATCCATCGCGGCCTCCGAACTAAAGAGAATTTACCGAAGGAAGAGCTTTCATTCATGTTTTTTTCTTTATTCAAGGGAAATCTTTAATACAAACAGAAACAACTTGAACCTGGGACTTAGACAACTTGCTGCATGTTATGGCTTATAAGATTGCTTTTTTTCAGCGGGTAATATGAAGAAAGATACATTTCCTTGATTATTTTCATTTCAAAACAATTATCCTCTCATATGTATAGAATTATTGAGTCATCCACAGACAGCTGTTTCGATGTATTACATCTCTTCAGTGCGGCTATAGACTTTCCATTCTCCCATTCAGTACCACGAGACAGAACTGAAACGTTCACTTCAGACCTGTAGGCCGATATCCTACCTCTGGACTACGGAACTGGACTGGCAGAAGGCTGAATTTAAGCGATATATCCATTTATGCAGAAATTCCTAATCCACCAGAGTACTCAATTCTTATAGAAAAGCATTTCATATATATATATATATTGATTGATAGATAGATAGATAGATAGATAGAGAGAGAGAGAGAGAGAGAGAAAGTAAGTCGTGTGAGCTATCCATTATTTTAACGTTGAAAAGAGAAATCGTTTAGTTAAAGTCTAAATAGATCCAGGGTATCCACGACTATATGCTATACAAGTAACCTTTAATCTGATCACAGTTATTTCAACCTTTTTCCTCATAATTATTTTTCAATCAATTCTATAATTTTGGTGTATGTATTTCATTTATGTTTATGATTATATTTATAATTGTATTCTTTAATTTCATCATTATATATTCGTTATTTTATTCATTATTTGAATTATTCATCAGCTGTTTTACCATAGCCCTATGTCGGGAGTATCAAAAAATAGAACAGGATTAAAGTTGAAGTACTCCTAGTCACATACACATATGTTTGAGTGAACATAACTACATCATTTATGTCCATGATTTTTAGGTCCATAGATATGATTACATCTTGATTTGAAATTTAAGATATATAAAATCTAGCTGATTTCAGCCGAGTTAAGTCAATTTTTGATGACATTTTAAGCTATAAGTGACATACTTAGTAATACAGATATTTCAAATCCTACCTGACACATACTTGTGTCATTTTTAGACAAAATAATACAGATTTACAATGAAAATTTGAAGAGTTGACGATCGTGGTTTGATTCACGAAAGCTGTGCAACATCTGATCTAAAAAGAATCCACAAAAGGAAAAGATATGTCTCTGTGTTTGGTAGGATTCAAAAGATTCCTTAATTACAAACTGCTGGAATCTGGACAAACTAATACAACACAATGTCATGATCAGCGATTGGTCTTGTCAAATTGCTCTTAGTCAAACGGGAAAGTGAATTCACATTGTTGCTAACTAAAAAATATTTTAGCTCATTTTTCTGTTGAATAACCGAATAAAAAAAAAAACATCTTTGGGAACAAATTTTGATGATTAAATGCAAAGGTTGGTATATCAACAAAGATAAAGGATTTTAACTCTGCATTGTCTACATTTTGAAGTCTCCGTACAAGTTTCAGATTGATTTGTCACCACGCCACAGTTGAAGAATAATTTGGGGCGATTTTCAATTTTATGGTACTTAATTCAAAAGCATTCCAATTATCTATAAAATGACAACCCCAATTTTAAATGGCTATAAAATGGCTACACTAATTTTAAAAGATAAGAATTGGCAACTCCGATTGTACGTGACGATTAAAGATCCACCTCGACTGCAAGTGGTTATGAAAGGGTTACCCCAATTGTCAATGGTTATAATTTTTTTAACCTATTTCTAAATGGCTATAGTTAAAACACACCGATTGTAAATGGCTATGAATAGGTTACTCCGATTGTAATTTGTAAATTCCGACTCACTCGCTTACTTGATGTTGAAAACAGCGCTCAACTTTTGTCTTTAAAAAATTCGTATCAAAATTGAATAGCCCTTTTCTAGGCTAAGTATAAAAAAATTTTGAACTTAAGAAATTGGATTCAACATGAAGTAACAGAAACAAACATTAGTGTTTAAACATTTGTCTTAACTTCCAGCTCGCCATAGAAAAATGTAATTTTTGGACATCAAGATGATGTCTAGCTCTACAAATCGATTTATTTCAAGAATCTAAAACGAGGAAATCGTTGCACGATCCAGGACAAGCTGGAACATCTTATCTTGAACGGAATCTACTGCAGAAAAAAAGCTCTCCGAGTTTGGTGAATTCAAAAGGAATCTTCTATTACGAATTTCCTTTACGCTGTATTGAGAAAGCATAGTATATAAAGAATGCTTCTCAAGAGTCTATGGTGCGTTAAATAGTGAGGTCTACAGTATTGTACTGTTTCTGATTCAGGTGCAAAATTCCTTATCATATTAGTTGAGTTTATAAGCATATTGATATCTATTAGATTACTTGACTTAGCTAATTGTAAATTTGGAAGTTGTTTCATCATGTTTAATCACCATGAAGAAGAATTATTAATAATTTTTGTCTATAAATCAAAAAAATGTTTTTAAAACCTTGGGATGATTTGGTGATATTTTGAGTGATCAAATTTTGGACCCTGGTAGGAGAAAGATTTGTAATTTGAAGATATTATTCGAATGATTATTTTTCTAGAGAGAATTTTCTGAAAAAGCAACAAAAAAAATGAAAAAAAAGCACATATCAAAATTTGAAAAAAGAATTCAAAAAAGTTCTTGCCAAAAGATATACCAACAGATTCACGATGGTTTCATGAAAATCGATTCATGAACAAAGACAAATAGCTTACCTAAATTTGAAAAAATATAGTTCAGAAAAAATCAAGGTTAAAGTTTTTATAACCAAAAAAATATCATCAAATATATCACACTTATTTATTTCATATCATACAAAACATTTCACCTTATGTAAATTTTGCATACAATACTTACATTATATATTTATACAATATACAACATTTACAAGATATAAACACCTTATTAATTAAAAAGATATTACCGCTGCTGGTGTCCGCTGGTGTCTTACTATATGTTATACCCTAAATATAAACATCACCAAGCATATAGATATATTCTACCTATGTCCTATCATTGCATACCATTTCAAAGGAAATCATTTTTTCTATATGATAAAAAAAAACAAAAATGTCAAAATTTGACCAAATTAGGTGTGAATTCCACCTTTATAGCTATATTTTGCGGTCTAATCTTTTCCCTCATTGACGTTTTTTTTCTGATTGTAGGCGGGAAAGTTCGACCATTTTTTTTCTTTGAAGCATCAACAAAGACGTCATCACCGAGATCTAAATTACAAATTATGCATTCGTATTTTTATGCAGACAAGCAGACAACAGACGGCTTTTTGGTAGGAGAACAAGAAGTATATATTACGAAAAAAATATTTCATATAAAATCTTGTATTAAGAAATAGGAATATGAAAAAAAAAGAGGGAAAAATGACGGAATCTGTTAAAATCAACCAAAAATAAAAAACCATAACGCAATATTGTGACTGTATAAAGTGGCAATCAGCAGACAGAACGGAAAATATCATGAATATTCTAATGCTTAGTGCAGACAATAGATAACACTAAGATCGAACGAAAACCATAAGTTCAACGTTGCGTTCACTACCTGAAGTAGTAGTAATAGAAAGAGAAGGAAGAAGAACAAGTAGTCTTCCTTTAGATAAATCAATTCTCATACTAGTAAAATATTGGAATATTCTAGATATATGTATTATTTCGAGTTAACATCGTAATTGGACATTTTTCACGTTCTGGGTGTATTTTTGGCCTTTTTGAATAAAAGAATGTCGACTTAATTCATTTTATCATAACATCACAGAAGTTCGTTAATTCTGCTACACCTTCAATGATTTCACACCTTCCCTTCCTTCCCTCCTTCCCTCTTTCCTTCCCATGTCTGTTATCTAAAGAAGCTGGGGCTGACCGACCAACCGATCGTAAAGCGTCTTATTGGAATATGCGAATACATCTGGAAAAATATTAATAGAAAGTCACTCACTTCCTCTCCCCTCTGTCTCGTTCTTCCAAATACTGTGCCCCTGGGCGTGGACGATCATGACCCTCCATTTTCTGCAATTGTTACGGTATGAGGGTGTTGGAACTCTTTGATTGAATATCTGATTTTTCTTGAATATTCTATTCTATTTCTAAATAGCATTTTTTGTAAAAGATACTTTTGGCGTGGGCATAAGTGAAGTAATACGTAAATAATCGATCAAAGATAAGAAGTTACATTATAACCCTTTTCAGACGCCAAAATGACGATAGAAACATTGTAAGTAGATTTATTGGCAAGATAAAGCGTGGTCGCTTGGAACCCCTGTAGATAGATAGCTAGTCACAGCCACCTAATTGAAAAGACATCAGGAGAAAGAAAGCAAAAATGGATGATAAAAAAGAGACGATGCATAAGGATTATAACGGCATTGGCAAGAAGGTAAGAAGGATAGATTCTAAGTTTAGTTGGGTGAGAAACGAGAGGAGGCAAGGGGAAAAGTTAAGAAAACGTTACACAATCATCCAATTCCAGGATCAGGTAAAAGAAGAGGGTAAGTTGATTTAGTAAAAGAGATATCCATAGAAAAGTGACCCTTACCTTTAAAAAGGAGACCTTAAGTTGGTCAATAGACCAAGCAGAGTAGACAGAACAGATAGAGCAAAGGCTGTTGGTCTGCAGCCCAGAAAGCGCCTGATCCTGGCAGCTGGCAGTAGAAAGACGTCGAACTCTCACTATTTCTCCCTGCCTCTGACCAAGGTCTCTCTCTGAGTGAGAATTTCGTTTGGTCACCGATCGAAGACTATCAATTTTTAGCTGGCCGAAATAATAAAATAAAGGTTCGATTTCAAATCTCGACGTTAGTTTTGTATCTTTTGTTCTCTCCTGTAATGCTACCACAGTACGCAAACGTACAAAGGAAGCCATCATCCTTCACAGTCTTTTTCCCACCGAGCTGTATCTTTTACCCACATTTCCAAGCCATGGTGTAAATCCACATATCATGTTTGATGTTTGTCTGCTCCCACCAGCCACATCCTGGATTTCTAATTGTAACTAAATGAAGAAAGAAATTACACGACTGGTTAGTCACTCAATAGTAACTGAAATGTTTTTTGGGGCAGCATGTCTTGTAGATTAACTTACACGGTCTTTTTCAACCTGATACCGGATTTAAAAGATCATCTACCTTTTTATCTTCTATTGCCTCCTGCTTCCTTTCTTATCTCACACCACTAAAATTATTATCAATCTTTTAAAATTCCTTCGTCAGAATCTGTATATATTGTTCCCTCTTGTTTACAACCTTTTCCTGCTTTCTCTCTCTCCAAAAGTCTTAAATCAGGTGGCTATGACTGACCATCTGGTTTTCGATAGATTTATTCTCTGTTCAGCTTTTATGGCCCTGACGCTTGATTATATCTCTAACAAGACCTGGTCACAATGGCCACTTTCACGAGGAGAAGAGTGTCAGAGAGGTAGAAGCAGTCCTTATTAGGCTTTAAAGTTACTTTTTGTTCATTCTGTATTCAGTATATATAGAGTCAGTGACAAATCATAATAAAGGCATTTGTAATCATGTCTTGTTCACAAAAACAGATGGAGGTAGACTATTTACAGTAAAGACATATATTGGAATTAAAAAGTGGCACCTATCTGATGGGGTTTCCAAGTGACTGTGCTTTATCTATTGTCTTGGTCATAATAAATCTACTTAAGATATTTCTGTTATTTCTTTGGCGTGTGAAAAGGTTACAATGAAACATCTGCACACGCACATACATATATGTAAGCACTGCATCCATGTTTTAGTATATAAGTATATATAGTATAAGTTCTCACAAAAGTAACTTTAACAAAAGTATCGTTGAAAAGACAAAAAGATATCAGAATAGAAATAAAATATCTAATAAAACTGTCCTCATCAGCTCTCATAGTGTAGTAAGGCTGATTCTATTAGATTTATCCGATTGAAATCTACTACGTCCGATTATATCTGATAATGTGAAAAATATGATGAGATAATTAGTTATTGATTCTTAGTATTGTAGTTATTTTCTTTTATGAGTCAACAGGATACGAAACAAAATCCAGGCGAGTTTAAAGACAGTTTCAGCTGTCATACTTGATCACAGTAATAGTTTGACTTTTCACTCTGTTCAATCATTTTGAAGCAAGATTTTCCAATCTTTCACTGATCGACGCCGACAGCAAAGATTTGTATAAAAGTCATCATCATCATCATCATCACTATCCTTTTAATGTCGTTCGGTGGACAGAAAATCTTCCCCAGGATTCGCGTCGTGAAGCCAATACTCGCTGAACTTGTCTAATTCATCACAGCATTTCATATCTAGCCAGCCGTGAGTTCGGGGTCTGCGTTTTACTTATGATGTCCATCAGCTGTCTAACATTCTTGCAACTTGACCAGCCCATTACCATTTGAATTTAATGATGGACTTTATTATATATATTCCTGTTTTTTTTTGTTTGTTGGTTTTGTTTTTTTTTCTCTAATATACTGTGCTGTCTTTTGATCTCTCCATATGAGGTTGAGCGTGATTCTCTCATGTGCCCTTTGCATGGTTCTCAGTTTGCAGGTCAGTCTCTTGGTTCTATTCGATGTTCAGCTCCATAGGTGACTATCGGAAGAAAGCATTGAATATATTTTTTCAGGACTAATGGGATTTCCTTGATCTTCCGAAAGTTTGCCAAACTTGACTGAATTTTCGCTGGATTTCTTATAGGGGGGGATTCATGGAGATTTGTTGTCCTACAGGTCTTTTGACACTTTTTGCATCAACAGGGGAAAACACGCTTCAAACATGACAACATCAACGCAGATATAATGCTTCACAGTACCGGGGAGTGTGCTTGGGCAGGCCTGGGTTGTGCAAAAAGTTATTTGATTTCTGGGCAACGCCAAGAACCCCTGCTGCTAGTGAACAGAACAGGAGGTGAGACATTGACAATATATGAGTCTAAAAATTTCAATTTTGACACCTTTTATTAAACCACATTTATAAAACCGTTACTCTAAAATTCAGTCCTCTGACCTTAGTGTAACATTTTGGAGAATTGTCATTCATTAGACGAGACGAAAATTTTTCCCTAGTCTTGGGCCAAAGGTGAATTATTTATGTCTCCAGTCTCTACAGCAGAGGTTCTTAACCCATTTATGTCCAAATTAAGATATTTTCCATCGATCTTGATCTGATTAAAGATATGGAGTAAATGAAAGTATATTAGCAAGGTGACAGGAATTTATTTGTACAAAAAACTGAAATCATGTTTCTTATCATCTTGAAAATGTTTGTATGTAACTTGATCTGCCTTTCTTTCATAAGTATATCCTCAAAGGAAGTTTTTTTCGGCTGGACTAAATATAAGGCTGTAGGCATGTAGGCATTTATTGGAGCTGGGTTCTCCAAAGTACTGGTCCTGACCCATTACTGGGTCGGTCGCCGGTTCAGAATGATTGAATCAATGACGACAGAGCAAGAAATATTAATGACAATGAAATAATTAAGATTCAAAATATAATCAAGCCTGGCTACTGCAGAATTAAGATTAAAAATCCTTCATTTAAACATATTGTTAAAAGTAACTGACAAACTAAATCTATTCAATTTTTTACGATTTCTTCTGGTTTGCGTATAAACCTTCTATGATGTCATTAAAGTTCTTTGAAAACTTTCTGGAGTTGGTAGTTCTACATCTTTCGACCTTCATTGGCCATCATCAAGAAAAGGTGATGGTGGTATTTGAAGAGACAAAGTAGTTAGTTTTTTTTATTATGATTTTAATATCATTTGCAGTAGTGAGCAAAACAACAGCCCTAATCGGGAAAAAGCGTGGGTGTTAAGGGTAATGTTTCGTCGCTGTGTCTCAATCGGTTTGTGCAGACCTAGGCTACGTAGTTGCTCCAATGGGGCTGCTCCTATTTCTTCTGTAATGATCATAGCTGTTCTTTCATTCACTACCGTGAATAACTCAGTTCGATCAAAACCCAGTTCTGAAGAATGTCATTCTTTAAAAAAAAAAAATACATGTACATATATAAATTATATATAAATTAAAACTGATACAACCAATTCAATATTCACATGGGTGAAGACTCAATAGAACAGTGAGTCACGTCTGTTGTTATACTTACTTATCCCTCATCGATAGAAACGTTTTGAGTAACTTATGTGAGTGAGCCCTATTTCAAAAAAATAATTGATGTGTAATATGAAGGAATATTCATATACAATACTTTATGATAATAATAATAATAATAATAATAATAATAATAATAATAATAATAATAATAATAATAATAATAATAATCAGTCTTTTATCGTCCATCGTTGGACGTGGACCTTCCCAAAGATTTAGCCACACTTCT
Organism: Thysanoteuthis rhombus; assembly: GCA_963457665.1. Classification (NCBI taxonomy): domain Eukaryota; kingdom Metazoa; phylum Mollusca; class Cephalopoda; order Oegopsida; family Thysanoteuthidae; genus Thysanoteuthis; species Thysanoteuthis major. Next base: position 5,621,556 of record OY735236.1, on the reverse strand, counting down.
CTATCACGGGCGTCGCGGAGCCAGTATTTTTTTAAATATGTCCAGTTTATCTCTCTATCTAGTATTCTGTCGGTCTTGGTTTCGCATGTGATCTCTGGGGATCTATGTTGTGAGTTGTGATGTCGATTGGTTGTCTGTCATTCTTGCAACATGGCCTGCCCATTGCCATTTTGGTTTCCTAATAGATTCTATGATGTCTCTAAATTCTGTTTTCTTCCTTAGATACTACCCTGTTTTGTGATCTCCAAATGTGAGGCCAAGCCTTATTCTTTCATGTGCATGTTGCATGGTTCTCAATTTGCGGGTCTGTCTCTTGGTTAGGTTCCATATTTCAGCTCCATAAGTGACAATCGGTAGGATACATTGGTTGAATACTCTTCTTTTCAGGATTATTGGGATCGAGTTGTTTTTGAAGGTTGAGCTTGCTCTGCTGAAGGCTTGCCATCTTAGACCCTCTATAAAATAATAAACCACATTAATGACATGTTGTAAAAAATTGAGTTGGTGATCGATCAACTCTGCAGGGGTGTCACGTTAATATAACTATTTTCTTTTTGAATCCCCGAAACAGTTACGTGGTGATCAACTGACGGTCTCAACCAGAGAAAATTTATTCATTGTACCATGATAACAAAGTGTATGTAAATTTTTTTTTAAAAGCACAGGAGGAAATTACATAAATTACTTTGACAGATATTGGAAGATTAACGACTGAAGTGACACAAAAATATTTTTTTATTTTAATGTGTTCAGTGTTCAAAGCTATGAAGCTTTGCACACTCTGTCTCTGTCCATATCTCTCTCTCTCTATCTCTCTCTCTCTCTCTCTCTCTATCTATATATATATATATATATATATATATATATATATATATATATATGTAGTAGAATGTTGATTTGCTACACAAACTAGCTCATGTTTCTGCCCTCTTCGGGCCTCATCAGACGAATCTTATATTATTCCAGAAGTGGCTCTATATTATTGATATATTATTATGTTATGTTATACTGCTAGCCTAATTTGTACCACATATACTATATATATATATATATATATATATATATATATATATATATATATATATATATATATATATATATTTGTGTGTGTCTATATATATATATATATATATATATATATATATATAATGTGTACTGTAAAGAGTATATTGTGACATTTAAGAAAATTCATTTTATATGTTTCGCCATTGTAGCTTTGTTAAAAATAATGTTGAAAAAACGAAAGGTCCAAAAACTAGTGTTTAGCCGTGCATTCATGCTGTTATTAGATGAGGCAAGTATATCTACGTTCCGTCATTTTAGGGGAATTATCTTTTTTTTTTGCTGTGGCAGTTTCCGTACAATGTCTTGTGTCGATCCCTATATCGAAAGAGTCCAGTTTCGCTATTTTCTCATGTTCCTTGTCGTCAATATGCAAAATAAATTTTGCTAAATATTACAAATCTCAAATATCTTATATATCCAAACAATTCACGTACAGTAGACTTAGAGAATGAGAAGAACAATAGTAAAAAAAAAAGCCAGTCTGGATTATGTATTCCACGATGAAGTCAAAACTCAGTTACGTTGAACAGGCAATTTTGAGCTCGGCTTATTTCTTTCAAAATAATTCTTTCAATAACACGACTGACATCCGTAAATGGAAAGTTTTCCAGAAATAATAAACCCCATTTTAGCGTGGGAAAACATATTTCAATTGCTAGGTTTTCATGAAGTGGAATGGAAAACAAACAAAGTAAAAACAATTATAAATCTATCTATTTTTCGGTCGATTCATTCTACAGCCTACTAGATGTACTCCCTGAAAGCAATGGTGGTAAACAGACTCTTTTTTCCAAGTAGCGTCAACGCTCCGACCGTAGATTAAATATGTCTGTCGTTCGTTTCAATTCAGAATTCGTTCCGATGTGGTTTCCAAAACTCAACACGGACAAAGTATTGAAATCACGGGCAAACAGCGGAAATAAAGAAAGATAGATTGTGAAACTAGAGATTTAATAAAAACACTGAGATGTTCAGGAATTTTGCCACGTCCAAAAATGATTTCACAATACCACTGCTTTAATGCTAACAAATATATTGCTCCTCCAAGTCAAAACAGATGTGAAACAGGCAATTTCGAGCTCGGCTCATTTCTATCAGAATGTTTCATTTAGCAACACGGCTGTCATTCCCGTTGTGCAAAGTTTCCAATAAATAACAAACCATATTTCAGCGTTGGAAAATAAATCTTCATTACAAAGTTTTCATAAAACCAATTTAACATTGACAAAATTGAAGTAAACAATTAAAAATCAATTTAATTTTGTCATGAAAAACAATTTGAAGTAATGGATTCTAGCTAAGAAATTTATACAGATTGATTCGTATAGAATAGGAAGAAATGTGACGTATATTTTATTGTATTGTTGCCAGATATGATATGCGAACTTTACAAGTATATTTTGATAGCTGCTCCTTCTTTTGTTTTGGACAATATTATTTTTAGTAATAGCTGTGAAAACTGCGTATAGCTGCTTCTAGAATAATATTATTCCAAGAAAAATTCCTGATATATCTTATAGTTAATATTATTCCAATTCTCAAGATCTATGTGGTTATTAAGTTGGTGAATTCCTGTTTTTGTTATTTCAAACTTTGATACGTATTTAGGAATAAAGTATGATGAAACTATGTTCGAGGTGTAATCCATTTTGAAGCATGAATCTTGCTCTACTAATCTGAAATTAACGTTTTTCTTTTCAGTATTCATTCTGGTTTATTTGAGGCTGCTCAGGAGGGAAGAACAAATTTGAGTGATTTTGTTTTATGAGTTTAATATGGAACGTAGAGCGAAGGGGACTGATCGCAATATCAACCAAGTATTCAGCAAGGGAACTGTCAACGAATGCGTATCTCAACATTGGCTCAAAAGATTTCGAAACAAACACGAGAGTCTTTGAGACGTGGACATCGTTTTGTAATTGAAAGCATTCAATTGAAGGCCATTCCCGAGGTGGACCTATGCAAAACAACATCACATGTTGCGGGAAAATTGCACTTTGACCATTCATCAGTTGTTCAACATGAGTACCAAAGTGTTTGACATCTCATACGAATGGCCCCTAATTGGAAAGCGAAAGAGTTTGTAGGCCGCACGAATCACTTTGCTGGAATTGAATGAACTGGGTTATGAAACTCTACCTCACCCAGCTTATTCACCGGACCTCTCTCCACGTTTTCCAAGCATTTGGACCACTTGGTTGATGACAAAATCTTCAACAACCTAGTAGTAGCTGAAAGCGCCTTTCGAATAATCCATTGGTTCCAGGACGCCAAGATTATTTGGTTTTTGGAATAGTTAACTCATTTCCAATTAGCGAAAATGTGTAGATTCTGATAGTCTTTCCTTCGATTAGGACCTATCATTCTAACCAGTGCTTTACTTGAAAGTAAATCTTTAAAGAAATGGCCATTAATTAGATATTGTGAATCAGAGAAGACCGCTCAAGTCTTCAGGGCCTTGTCTCTGTTTTGAAAATTTAGAACCTCATAACGGCAGTTTTGAAAAAAGAAATCAAAGTCATTTTATTCAAGAAATCTACCTAAAAAGACTTACTAACAACTATTTTCGCTGAGGAATTATTTCAGCTATGGAATTATTATCTTTTCCTGCCGAAACACTGAAAATTGCGCCAGATCACAATAACATTTAATTTATTGCACAAATATTTCTCTGGAAGGAACATTTCATTTTGTCTGAGAAAAAATGTCCTGGGAATTAGAATAATTAAAACTTTCCTTTCAGCGAAATTCATCAAGAAGCAAAGTAAATAAAAACAAAACATAAAAACTTATTGAAGAGAATTAATTGAAGTAAATGTACATTTCTGAGTTATCTCCCCTGGGAAAAAAACTTGACTCTCTTCTTGTATTGATATAATGGGAAGGTTTTCTGAATCAAGCAACTCTATAAACAAGAACTGAACGTTAGGTATGGCGTACATCTGAATAGCTTGGAAATTAGCACTCTCATATCACAGTTTTTGTCACACTCACATAAATGGACAAACAACCCCCACAAACACACACAATATTTTAGATATAAAAAACGAGCTCAAAAATACATATATTCTCTTTCACGCACACTTTCTTTCCCTTACTCCCTTTCTCTGTTGATTGACAGATAAATAGATACATATGAACAGTCTGTCATAGATTGATAGATATATAGATTTCCGAAAATAGCTCAAATAAATCACTGGAAGCAATGGTGTACCAGATATATTCATCTAAAAATATCTAAGATTATTTTTAAGATATAAATAATCTATTCAAATGAAGAAGAAAAAAAAAGTACTATCACAAAAATTTGGACATCTTTCGTCCAAAATGAGCAAAGAAACTCCTAAAAGCACTCTTTGAAAAAAAAATAAAAACGCTCCTACATAATACCTAGGGGGGTGCTCATGTAAATATTTGAGATTGTAGCCCCAAAATGTGACTAGGAGCACCTAGGTACACACACACACACACACACACACACACACACACACACACACACACACACACACACACACACACACACACACACACAGATGGGCAAAAAGAGAAACATCTGGAGCCCCCTTGGCTGGTTGGTCGTGTGGGCCATTTGTAAGGCTATGATGATTCAATCGAAAGATAGATAGATAGATAGATATGAAAACACTGAGATAGATAGATAGATAGATATGAAAACACTGAGATAGATAGATAGATTGATAGATTGATAGATAGATAGATAGATAGATATGAACACACTAGGATTGATAGATAGATAGATAGATAGATTATCTTAGGCCACACATTGCGAGCGATTTAGTTCTGTATCGATCGTTAAAGAAAGATACTATTGTTCCAATCTATTTATATATCTTCTTCGCCTATGTTTTCATAAGTGGTGAAAAGATCTAATTTGAATCTTACTACGTACATCAGCATTCAGATATTCTTTTGAGATTTCGTATTCACAAATATATCGTGCGCATTGAGTGATGGAAAGATACTGTTTTTACAATAAATCACGGTAAAACTCCCGACGTACCGTATCAAATTTTGATTATTGTTTATACCGTGACGGCGTTCGATCATTGATAATTATTATCATAGCGAATGCAACGTAGGTTGAATTTTAGGTTAAATGTATAATGTAAATACTATCGAATGGGGAAATATCATAGTTTTTGTCTCTTTAACTTGTTAATACCTTGTCAATAATTCAAATAGAAGCTTTCATTGTAGGTTAATGTGTCAAAATTTCCCGATCGGCATTGCACCGTGTATGGTTTCCCAGCAGATACTGTGACCCACAGGTTGGGAAAATTAGATCCTACCAAGTGAAAAAAATGTGTTTCTATCAATGCCACAATGTAAAATGTATCAACACGTACAATACACCAAGACCTTTGAAATTACCAAAAGGTTAAAGGTGCTTGGAATCAGGCATGAATTTTACACAAATAAAAACATTATTGAAACTGAAGAATGCACTCCCATCAGAATACTCTGAATTCCCTTCGGAAAGAAGAAAATGCAAAACGTTTGGATATGTGGGTCAAAATTGCAATAATAATAATAATAATAATAATAATAATAATAATAATAATAATAATAATAATAATAATAATAAGCCAGAGGCAGTTTTGGAGAATGACAACCACAAACTACTGTGAGACTTTGACATCCAAACTGACCACCTCATCCAGGCAAGAAGGCCGGACTTAGTAATAGTAGACAAAAAAAGGAAGGCCTGCCAAATAGTAGACGTTGCTGTACCTGCAGACCATAGAGTAAAAAAGAAGGAGGGTGAAAAAAGGGAAAAATACCAGGACCTAGCAAGGGAGTTAAGGAAAATGTGGAACATGAAAACCAGGGTAGTACCGGTCATAGTGGGCGCACTAGGAACTGTCCCCAAAACGCTGAGGGAGAGACTGGAGGAGATCAGGATTAGGGGGAGGATAGAGACCGTACAGACCACAGCGCTACTTGGAACTGCACGGATACTGAGGAAGGTGCTAGAGATATAAGTACTGCAACGAATAGTAGCTCTGTCATGATATGCGAAAGAGGGAGGAGACGTTAGCTGAGGACCTGAGGAGACTTATTGTCACTCAGCCTTCAGCGATAACCACTGGGCAACCGGTGTGAAACTGTAGATCGTAGAATTACTGCGACCTATGAGTACTAGGAGAGGAGGGCTGAAGACTTGAGGAGACTTGCTGTCACTCAAACTCCAGCGGTTACCACCAGGCAACTGGTGTGAGATTCCAAATAATAATAATAATAATAATAATAATAATAATAATGATAATAATAATAATAATAATAATAATAATAATAATAATAATAATAATAATTAAAGGCGAGATTGGAGGGACTAGGGATGAAAGGAAGGATTGAGACTGTGCAGACCACAGCACTGCTAGTAACTGCACGAATACAGAGGAAATTACTAGAAACATAAGATCTACGATCACCGCTGTGAGCAGTGGCCTAACAGAGGAGAGAGAAAAAAAGCACCAAAAACGGTAGTATAGATGAGGACCACAGCACTTCTGTGATAGCTGAGGGAGTGATGAGACGAGATGAAGGGAGGGCTGAAGTCCTGAGGAGACTTATTGTCACTCAGCCTTCAGCGATAACCACTGGGCAACCGGTGTGAAACTGTAGATCGTAGAATTACTGCGACCTATGAGTACTAGGAGAGGAGGGCTGAAGACTTGAGGAGACTTGCTGTCACTCAAACTCCAGCGGTTACCACCAGGCAACTGGTGTGAGATTCCAAATAATAATAATAATAATAATAATAATAATAATAATAATAATAATGATAATAATAATAATAATAATAATAATAATAATAATAATAATTAAAGGCGAGATTGGAGGGACTAGGGATGAAAGGAAGGATTGAGACTGTGCAGACCACAGCACTGCTAGTAACTGCACGAATACAGAGGAAATTACTAGAAACATAAGATCTACGATCACCGCTGTGAGCAGTGGCCTAACAGAGGAGAGAGAAAAAAAGCACCAAAAACGGTAGTATAGATGAGGACCACAGCACTTCTGTGATAGCTGAGGGAGTGATGAGACGAGATGAAGGGAGGGCTGAAGTCCTGAGGAGACTTATTGTCACTCAGCCTTCAGCGATAACCACTGGGTAACTGGAGTGGAACTGTAAACCCCAGTACTGCTGTGGACTATGAGAGTTTGGAGAGGAGGGCTGGCGACTTGAGAAGACTTGCTGTCACTCAACCTCCAGCGGTAACCACCAGGCAGCTGGTGTGAAATTGATAATAATAATAATAATAATGATAATAATATGTTGGTGATGATGATAGTAGTTGTAGTAGTAGTAGGAGAAAAAGATCAGATCCGATTGCACTGAAGGCCTCTGTTTTGTTTTTGAATATACCCGTTACTTACATAGGATTGCCAAGTATTCTAGTCTTACATTAAGTGTGCAGATGGGGGAAAGGTAATGATAATAATAATGACGGTAGCCCTTGATGGTGGGAGGGTGCCAGAACTTTCCGTTCTGAGTTTTTTGCCACATCCTTAAGTCAACAGGAGGAGTTGGCTAAGAAGGAAGAAGCCATGACAGTCCCTTCGTTTGATACACACATTTTACGCGTTATGTTTGAATATGGACGCAGAGATTGAGCGTAATTGAAATGAAAACAAGTGCTAATGTTTGGACAAACAATAAAGACGTAAATTTAATGATTAGACAAATAAAACATTCACAAACATCACTATCACGCAAAATTAAAATGATCGATCTTGAGAACAGACCTGATTAGGTAAACAGGGTTATGAAGGGGAAAGGGTATCTATGATAGTATCAAGTCAGCGGTTTAGTAGAATAGAATAGGAAGATAGAAGTAAGCGGGCGGAGTAAATAGATCTACATTCAAAAGCAAGACGATCCCAATAATCCTAAAAAGAAGAGTATACAACCGATGCATTCTCCCGATAGTCACTTATGGAGCTGAAACATGAAACCTAACCAAGAAACAGACCGGCAAACTGAGAGGTATGCAACGCGTACATGAGAGAATCATGCTCAACATTACATGGAGGCATTACAATACAGCACAGTATATAAGGAAGAAAACAGGTGTCCGTGACATCATAGAAACTATAAAAAAACTCAAATGGCAAAGGGCAGGCCATGTTGCAAGAGTGAAATACAACCAATGGACATCACGTCTCACAACATGGATCCCCAGAGATCACATTAGAAATCGAGGCCAACAGAACACAAGATGGAGAGAAGAACTTGACAAATTCAGGAAATACTGGCTCTGCGACACCCATGATAGAGATGTGTGGCGAATCCTGGGGAAGGTCTATGCCCAACGACGGACGTTAAAAGACTGCTGCTGCTGCTGATGATGATGATGATGATGAAATAAGTGGGAGCTCTGTGTAATATATAATCGTAGCTGTGAGTTAATGTCGTAGAAATAACTGAAATGCATTGAATCCACAAGTCATGGTTATTTCGAAGACCAAAGAATGATTATGGAGACTGAGTTATCTGCTTCATGAAGGCAGTCAGGTTGGGAAGCGATGTGACACAGCTCATCTTATGATCGCCGAGAGCAAACTTGGCAGCCTTACTTGATGTGGAAGTTGAAAAAACAAAAAAACAGTAAGACAATTCATGGAAAACACATGGCGGTTTTAACCCACTTGTGCTTCCTGGAGTATGGAGAAATAGGACACAGAAATTGAGAGAAAGAAAGACAGTTGCCGGCTGAGGGCTAGGGCTGAAATAAGCGATGGTTGACGAAAGTTTGTTCTTATAAACAAGATTTGGAAGGAACTGGTGTATCAAATATGAGGCTGGATCTGAATTTTCGTATTTAAAACTATGTATTTATTTGTATTCGTTTTCGTATTAATTCAATAAAAATACAAATGAACAAGTCACTACATTTTTGAAAACACTTTTTGGGTATGGGTGAATGTACTGTTAACCAAATGCTGATCAATTCTGTTTTCGAAAGATCTGGAGTGCACTGGCTTTCAACACTGATGCTGAGGAACGTTCCATGAGTTTTCCACGCGACATGGAAAGAACAGCAGTCATAGACTTGAATTAAATCTAAGTTTTTCAGTTGGAATGACTCATCTCAAGTGGTGCTTCCGTTTTCTCTAAGAGGATCAATTTAAAAGAAAAAAGGTAAAATATTGTACGGAGAAGAAATGTCGATAGGAGATTTTTCTTTGCTCAAAACTTCCGGGGAAACCATTTGACACGACGTTATTAAAACAAGAAAACATTTTTTTGTAAAAGAGTTCTTCACTGAGAAATTAACTCAAATCAAGACACAAATCATTCACGCCAAGATTTTTTTTTTTTTCAAGTTTCCTCCTTTTTTTTTCAATTGAATAAAATTGGATGCCTAGTTTAAAACGAAATAGTTCGAAAAAATATAGGTTGTTTTGAATGCGTCCCAGATATAGGCATTTATGGACATTAACGTCCAATATCTTTGCCCCACAGTTTTTTTAACAAGGGGGCGCTGACAACAGATACACTATTTCAAGTTTGGATTTACGAATGAGATGTTTTTGAAAATATCTGAAAATCATCAAAAGACAATCCTTTTTTTTGAAATTATCTTATTTGAAAAAAAAGACAAAGACACAATAATGGGATTGACCCATTTCTTTGAAATGATACATAAGTTTTGTTGCATTTTTTGCGATTCGAAATTTAGATTCCAGGTCGAACGTATCTCAATATTGAATAGTTATAGCCGCGCAAATGGCCCGTCAGACCAACAAGCCAAGTATAAATTAATATCTGTGCATCAAAACTGATTATCTAAAAACAAAGGTCTAAAATCATGTAAAAGATGGATGTTTTGCCTAAAATTATTTATAAAATATACCAGCACAAGATTTGGGCATGGTTGGTCCAAAATGATCATGGATACTAAAAAAACAAAACATTTTTTTGTAAAAGTAAAGAAAATTGTTTCAAATGGTGCGTAGTCGTGTACACATGCGTATTTACTAGGTTGTAACCCCCAAAATTTGACTAAAGGCGACCAGAAACACAGGCAACAGTCATACAGATGAATTAAGAGACAACGATCTGTACCCCAGTGATTTCTTATCATGAAAAACATCGAGACAGTACTTACTGACTATTTAATGGCTGCATTTTTAGTTTCAAGTATATTCGAAGTCTATGTATTGTTATGATTCAGTGAATTCTAAACTGTTAAGAAATTATTCTCACTTGGCCTATCTACATTTATATACACATACAAGAACGTAAATACTGATATATATATATATATATATATATATATATATATATATATATATATATATATATATATATATATATATATATATATTAAAAAATGTATCCTTCTGAGAACTCAACTTAGCAGGTTGGCTAGGAGCAATGACACATAGTATACATGGTACAAATCAGATGTGGCTTTATGTCATTGATATATTATCATAGTATGTTATACTGCTAACCAGATTTGTATCACACACATATATATATATATATATATATATATATATATATATATATATATATATATATATATATATATATATATATATTCCAATTAAAATACGCATATATGGTTATATATATATATAAGTATATATATATATATATATATATATATATATATATATATATATATATATTTATGTGTGTGTGTGCTTATGTGTTATATATATCATAAGGGTTCACTTATCTATGCACAGAAAGTGCTAGGTATCTGGTATGGAGCATATGTAAATAGGTGTACAGAGAAAATACAGTGATTCACAGTGACTCTGAGTTTAACGCCAACAGTACCTGATTGCACCTATTATATTTTGATATAACCTGTAACTTACATACAGATATACACCTATTCATATTCATGCATGCAAATGTACATATACATATATACTCATATACACACACATATACACATATACATATACACAGACGCACTCTCTCTTTTACTTTCTCTCTCTCTCTCTCTCCCCAACACACATATGTATACGTAAAATTCTAAGACACTAGTCCTGACTACTTACTGACTGTATTCAGAAAAAATCTTCAAGTATACTATCTGAGTGTATTTTTTGATTCGATAAGATCTGAACTCGTAAAAGATTATGCACTCTTTGACTATCTATACATATATGCACACACACACACACACACACACATATATATATATATATATATATATATATATATATATATATATATATATATATATATATATATATATATATATATATATATTCGCTGGCAGGGGTGTGTGGCATTTTTCTCTCACCGTAATGTCTAGAGTCTGATTAAAATTCACGAGGAGACAAGTGATATTTCGCACGAGAAAATTACCTCTACCTGATTGGATAATTCAATTTCACAAAGAAACGCTAGGAAACCCACATAAAAAATACATTTCCAATTCTGTCGAGTTTACTCCTAAAATGTTTCTGCCGTGGGCTCTAGACGTAACTTCTCTTTTTTTTTTTTCAATCTAACCTTTTCTTTCTATCTCTCATAAATACTATGTGTCAGGAATATTTATACATTGGAATAGTTCTTTGTATTTTGGAGATAGTTTTTTGTTTAGTTTTCAGCAAACGTCAATAATAAACAATATTAAGTAAAGAAGAAAAACACTTGAAATCTGGAAAATAAAAACTTTCCGTTTGAAATTCTCAAGCAAACATTATCAGACTAATTTGGATTATCATTTTGGCTTTCAAATCATTGTAATTCCCGCGCTGAAAAGGAAATATTTTAAAGATAATATCTGGTTAGTCACAGAAGAGAAACCGACACATAACCAATGTCTTTTGGCAGCACATCACGTAAGGGTGATAAATTGAAGAAAAAAATAAAAATTAAAAAGGGTTAATTAATATATTAGTCACTTTTCTGGCCGCTTGTAGTATAGAGGTCATTGAATAAACATGAATGCTGCTCGACACCAATTAAGGGACCGATCTAGCATGAAATTACATTGCAAATTGAACCACTGAAAACCTACTTAGGGTGTCAGAATTCAGTCAAGCAGGAAAGACCAAGTTTGATACTGAAGAAACCTATGTCGCTGTGCTGGGGGCGATAAATTGAAAAAAAATGGGGCAAGTGGTGATTGATGAATGAGTTACTTGACTCACCTTTTGATAGGTAGTGATCACTAATTCATCCTCCACATTAAAATCTAATCGGTTGCGGTGGGGGTTAAAAAACAAACTCGAAACGATGTTTGTAGAACGAATAAAAAGGAAATTTTCAAATTTTCTAACCTTTAGCGATAATGACAGATTAGGTGACAGTTTTGATTGATGGTTTCTAATAAATGACGACGAAAGAAATCTGATATATTTAGCCAACAATGTCAGCATTCATGGAATAATGTTGTTGTTTGTCTTTCGGATATAAAAACAGTTTCAAGGAAATAAGATGTCGACCTGAGGAGGCATCTCAAGTTCCCCAACCACATCTTGACAATTTCGCCAAGGCCAGACGGTGCTAATATCAGACTTTACTAAGCCCGTAAAACCTAATCGAGCAGATGCTTCCCTGGGGTGGGCTGGAGAGGTAGCAAGGAGTCCAACGAGAGAAAGTGATCGAAGAACAAGAGTTACAGTTACAGTTCCGCAGGTGGGGGCTTGAGGGGCCTCTTGTTAATCCATTGAAATGGGGTGCATTTTGCTAGCTGATCGCTACGCAGGGTTTACATAATGGCTGGTATCGACAGGGCCTAAAAAGGGGCCATAAAAGATAGAGAGAATGTCTCCAGATGGATTTGGGTAAGGAGAAGCGAGCAGTGGGCAATATGTCAGGGCTGGATTAACCCAGACAGGGTCGCCTGGAGTAGGGTGTATGACGTTGAAGAACTTGAAAAACCCCAATGGCCCCAAGAAAATCACTGACGATACGCCTCAATGCCTTAAACTCAGATTCGTGTTCGGGATAGGTACTAATTAACAAGATTTTTGTGTGTCCTCGAATAAATCTTTATTAGAAAATTGTCACCAAAAGTGTCACCAGAAGTGTCACCAAAGGTTTCTTCAATTTTTTAGTAGATGCAGGTAGTTGGCTAAGTGTATATGTATGGATATAAGTATGCATGTATCAGTCAAGCTTACAAGCTACACTAGTGGTACCAAAGGAATGAAAATATCAACATTTACTCCTTACTAAATCAACGAAAAAGGCGTGTGTTTTTTTAACATTTCCCTAAATAAGTTTTTAGAGTGTTTTCAATTTTCAATGCAATTTTATGCTAAATTAAGAACTACCTTGAGCCCGCTTACTTTTTGAAATTCCAGACTTTTTATTACTCATTGCCGAAAGGGAGAAGTAACCTAATCACTGATCACCCCTTATCCATTTTTCCAATCAATCACGCCCAACGCAGCGTGCTGCTAAAAGATGTTGGTTACCTGGCGGTTTCTATCCAGTGACTAACCTGACACGTATTGATTCACAATTTGTCAGTCTCTCAGTGAATAACGAACAGGAAAGGAGGAAGAGGGTAATTTGAACACATGAATATAAAATTGCTGTTCCACGTTATGTGCGCACTTGCATTTCTTTATCGGCTGCTGGTGATATAATTACAATTACTGCTACAGCTGCTACTGTAGCCGATTTGTCGATTTCAATTTCCATCCAAAATAAATAAGAGGATTCTAGGTAACAGTACAGAGTTATAATTAGAGAAAGGGAGAGAGAGGGAGAGAAAGAAAGATGGAGAGAGGATGAAGGGAGAAGGTAGTAGAAAAAAACGATTCATACTCATACAGTATGACGAGCATGCTCTACACATCTAAGCTTTTGAAACGAACATAGGATCCGTTGCATTTGAACTATGGGAGTTTGAAATCAACTCTTTTCTTTTTTCAGTTGTATTGATTTCATACCTTGGACCTGAGATAAAATTGACCATTTCCAATAAATCCTCGGCTTGTGACATTTTGTGTCTAAAATTAGACTGAGTCGGAATCAAACAGGTTAAAAAACTACTGAATAATCACTTCATAAAGTATCATCAGGTATTTGACCTGTGTGCACAACAGTATTATATTAGTATGCAAATAGTAAATACACGATAACAGCGAGAACCAGATGATTGCGTAAGTAATTCATATCTATTGTAATGAATGGATTTGACTTTTGTCTCCTCACATACACACGATGAGAGTTTTGTGAATGTATTTCATATCTAATCACCGACCAACCAGCCAAGTGCTCCACGGAATTTTCTCTGTTTGAATGACCGTATATCTGTTGATGTGTGAGTGTATGTACGTTTGTGAGGGGGGTCTCCAGGCCCTCCTGGTCATATTTTGGGGGCTATAACCTTGAAAATATGCATAAGTACATTTTTTTTTGCTTCTTCAGAAAAAAATTTTTTTTTTGTCTTTATGGTCATTTTGGACCAACAATGCCCAAATCTGGTCGTTCTTCTTAGATAATTTCAGATGAAAGATATATCTTTTAGACTTTTCTTTTTAGATAATCAGTTCTGGTATACGCAAAAGCTATGGTGATTTATTTAAACTCGGCTTGTTGGCCAAGTAGGCCATTTGCAGCTGCAGTGATTCGATATTGGAATTTCGAGATGGAATCTTGACCTAAAATCATAAGGAATGCAAGAAAAACCTATATGAGATTTTAAAGTAAAGCGTCAATCCCTTAAGAGACAATTCCTAATGGCCAGTGATGAAATCCCGGTTTCCATTGATTGAGTCGGTTTATTGACCCTTGCAAGTTTCATGTCAGGTCGAGACTAAGACTTTTTTCTTGCTGTTTTAATAATCACCCATTGGTGGGATGCATATTCATTGAAGAGATACCTCTACTGTAATTACAGACCTTGGAGTGTACATAAATAGCTGAGCAGGGGAGTTTGACTTAATAAAGAGTTTTCCACAACTTCCAATCTGGGAATCGAACCCTCAACCTTCTAAGCATGTGAGAAAGACGTGCCAGCCATTACACTATCCGGACAGACTTTTAGCATATTACTCCAATGATTTTCTCATTTCAAATCTTATTTCTTGCGACTTTCGTTCGTCTTCATTCATTTTGTCCGCGACCGCATGAAGCTTCGATTTTGATGAGCCTCAAGATATCCAGAGAAGATTACCCATATAGACGTGAACATGTAAGTTGATGAGATTCTGATAGATATAACCCAAGCCTAATCATCGGAGGTGCTATTCGATTTCTAAATGGAAAATCAGATTCTGGAGAGGAATATATGCGCAGGTACGTCCGTGCGCATCCGCTTCTATCTCTGACAAGAAAAATTCGGCTCAAAACACTGCAGAAATAAAAGTGTGGATCAATGTTCTAATGGTTTTATTCAGTTGTATATATATATACATATATATAATAATCAAATGATGGTGTCATCCGTAGATAGCTATTTCATTGTATTACAACTCCTTCAGTGTGACTATAGACTATCCATTATCTCATCCAGTACCACGAAAGTAGGTTCTCAAACCTTGGTTTCAGACCCAAAGGCTAGCATCTTTTCTCTGTCCTACGTAGAACTGAATGGTCAGTAAATTTGAATAAAGTGATATATTCACTCATGCATCTCGTCCTCTAAGAGTGCTCTATACCTAAGTTGGAAGAGCATTGCATAAGCTTATAATGAACAAGTTACTTCACATACACACACACACATATATATATTCTTATACATATATATATATATATATATATATATATATATATATATAGATAGATAGATAGATAGATAGATAGATAGATAGATGCTACTGTATGTAAGTAATGGGACAATGACCAACACAGTTTGCTGGTATCTTTAACTTTACGCAAGAAGGAGCAAGTTCGATGGCGATTTCCCCAATGAAGTGTTTCATTGGCTCATGTTTTGTTGTTACATATGCAAAATTTCTTGGATATGTTTTTTATGATAAAATCGAATTGTTCATTGGTAATTGTTTGTTGTCCTGCAAAAATTTTGTTCAGAATCGATCAATGAGACTGAAAAAGCAATTGAACATACGTATTCGGAAGAGTTGCCGAACTAGATAGTTGAACAGCTCTCAACATGACCGATTCACATTTCGGAAAAGATTCGATCAAAGACAAGAAATATGAACTTCAATACACACACACACACACACACACACACACACACACACACGTCTGTCCCAAGGAGAACGGTAAACAACCAAAGCATCTCCTATATAGTCACGTATGACGCTGAAACATGGAATTTAATCAAGAGACTGACATGCAAACTGAAAAGCATGCAACGTGCACACAATTATGTCCAACCTCACACAGAGAGATCACAAGACAGCACAGCATATCAGGGACAAAACAGAAGTCAGAGACATTATACAAACTATCGGAAAGCTTAAATGGCAATGGGCTGATCATATTGCAAGAATGGCACACGAACAATGGACATCATGACTCACGATATGGATCCCCAGAGATTGTTTGCGAAACAGGACCGGCAGAATACAAGATTGAGAGAATGATCTTCACAAGTTCATAGATTATGGGCTCTGCAACGCTCACGATAGAGAAATGTAGCAAATCTCGAGGAAGATCTATGTCCAAAACAGATGTCAAAAGACAGATGATAATGATTCCTGTTGTTTTTTGTTACAGTAGAAAAGAAAACTTAACTCCAGATTTGAACTGGAGATTGACAAGGTGTTTCTCTCCGAGAAAAAATCCATGGGGAACGAATCGACACTTGTGAAATACTGAAAGCAGTATGGCGTCACAGAGGATCCATTTATTAGAGTGATGCATCAGTGACTATTTATAATTTCTGCCGTCGACAGTTCAGCATTTTGAAAAACCGTCAACTGAAACTGTCAACAAAGTTTTTTTTTCAGTTTTCCAGTTGAATAGCTTGCACAAGGTATATATATATATATATATATATATATATATATATGTATATATGTGTGTGTATACGCGTCGAAAGTGGAAAGTGAAAATCTGTTACTTTCAATATTTTATCCCTCAAATTAAGAAAGTCCTGATTCTGCAACGCCCATGATAGAGGTTTCTGGCGAATCATGGGGAAAGTCTATGCCAACGACGAAAGTTGTTGTTGATGATGATGATGTCTATGAAGAAGAAAAAAACACTTATTTTTTCTCAAAATCCCCTGCCCTACCCCCAAAAAGGTTTTTAGTTGGTGGTCAAATTTACAATACAAGTTTATGCTAAATCATTCACCATTGGTGCCTGCAAATTCTTTTTCAAAAATTCAAATTTTTCAGTGATCAGGCAAAAGACGAGAAATGTAATTAATTCATTGATCACCCCTTAGTCCAATTTTCTGATCTATTGATCACCCGAACCACAGCGAGCTGCCAAAAGACGTCGGCCGTATGACGGTTTCTACTGAATGACTAACAAGACTTCTTTCATTAATGATTGTTTGCTTGCAGTGCGTACGTAACGTATTGTTAAAAAGAAAAGCGTTGATGCATTTTCTTAATTAAATAATTGGTTTCGGGTCGGTGCCATCCGAAGATAATCCTGACCTCTACGAGCACGAGGAGTGGATTCTGGCGTTAAACTAATGACAATTAATTGTTAAACGCACAATGGTATTAAGGGAAAGGCGAACGTAACAATACATCAAAAGAGTTCTGAATTGTGAAGTTGAGGATAGCCTAACGGTTAGCAGCGTAGAAAACCGACAAAAAGAGTTCAAACCCCGGTTAAGGTAGCTTGTGTTTGCTTTACACTAATGTAATCAAGGATGTTAGACTCATAGGGATAGGATATCTTGTCCATCACAAAAACCACGGGTGGTCAGTCGATGTAAACAAATGGATAGATCATATGTAGAATTCAGATGACCATCATCATCATCATTTGCATCCGTCTTTTATCGTCCGTCATTAGACATTGACCTTCAACAGAATTTGAAGCATGTCTTTATCTTGGGCGTCGCTGAGCCAATATTTTCTGAACCTATCCAGTTCGACTAGCCATTTCATATTTTGCCGACCTCTATTTCGCATTTGACCCCCGAGGACCCAAATTGTTAGTCATGATATCCTACGGTTCTCATTCGTGCAACATGACCAGCCCATTGCGATTTCAGTTTGCAAGTAGATTTCTATGATTTATCCGACTCCTGTTTTTTCTTAATATACTGTGCTGTCTCGTGGTCTCTCTGTGTGATGTTGAAAATCATTTTCTCAATCGCATATATATATATATATATATATATATATATATATATATATATATATATATATATATATATTGATGTGGCTTTGTGTTTTATAAAAAATATTTCTTCCAATAGAGTTTATTTCAATGAAAACACTTAGTACAGTATGATAGACGGGAATGAAGATTTATGTTCAATGTTTTCAACACCATAGGTGACAATCAGGAGGATGCATTAGTTTTAAATCCTTCTTTTTTAAAAAAACAAATGGGATTCTTGTTCTTGAATGTCAGTGTGCTCTGACGGAAGCTTGTCAACCTTGGCTTGATTTATCTCTATTCCAACAGCTTGACCCGGTTACCAGGATGGAGCTGATTTCAAATACGTTTCTACATGATATTATGCAAAAAATCATATATATATATATATCCTCCTCTATCTATCTCTCCCCCCTCTCTCTCTCTCTCTCTCTCTCTCTCTATATATATATATATATATATATATATATATATATATGAGTGTGTGTGTGTGTGTGTGTGTGATTTTTATTAAGAAAAAACTTTATAGTGGCATCGGTTTTAATTTTTCTCACTTTCCTTTATTCATTTATTCAATCTAATTCGATATAATATTCAGTCAACACCGGTGTCGGACAAAATATAGTCATCTAATTTTTGCATTATTATCACATTATATTTGACGTAAACTGACCATGCTTTTTACACACACACACACACACACACACACATATATATATATATATATATATATATATATATATAAAGTAGGGAGCTTTAGTCCTCTTTTCCCTTGTTGTTCTTCATTGTCTACTTTCTTCATTTTCACAGCACAACATGTAGCTTGAGAACCGAAAAGTATAAAGATAATTCAAATGTATCTCTTAATCATGAAAATAAAAGTTTATAAAAATTGTAGCCCTTAGTACGTATTTCGTGTGCGAAAAAGTTTTATCAAAATTGCTTATGGAAGAAAGATGCACAATAATACAGTGGTGGAAAAATATGAGGACAGTTTTGTCACGTTCTAGAAATTTATCCCTGTAATATGGCAATTTGTACCTCACTAAACGATAAGTAACAATATTTTCAGGATTGCACCAGTTGTCTGACATGCGAAAAATATGTCAAAGTGATTGCAGTTCTTCAACAACACATTGTCTTGATAAAGACTGATGGCACACTCCTCTCTGCAGTTTCAAGAGAGTAGGCCTTCAACACTGCATCAGGAATTTCAAGGAAAATCAACGCTGATCTCAACAAATCCCCGACCCCCGAACAGTGACCCGACAATTAGACGAATTTTAGATTGAAAGCTTGTCCTCCAACAACTAAACCTATTATTAATGAAAAAAATAAGTCGATTATATTCGAATATATTGGAGAATACGTTGTTGGGAATGGTGGAAATTTGCCAAATTTCATTAAGGTAATGAAAGTAAATTCAATTTAGTTAGATCTGACAACCGACAATTAGACTGCGTATTGGTGGCAAAAAGTCTGCTACGTTTGGAGAAGAAATGTCATCGTTTAAAGTAAGCCCTCCTTTGAATGTGTTGGGCTTATTGCGGGAATTAATGGGCTATGAATTCTGACACGTATCTTAGATTATTGAATCAACATGACAGTCTTTCTTCACAAGCATTTTGCAACAAGCCAGCCAACCAGCTAGACGTCCCTTGTCACTATACAAATGAAAGATATGAGGGAAAGAAGAAATTGAAGTCATGAGATAGACTGTACAACATCTCGACTTAAATCTCGTCGAAAACTAGAGGAAGATAACAAGAGACAGTGTTAGGGAACGAAACACATATTCTGTAACTGTCCCATGGAAAATAAATGCACGATGGGTCGAAAAAAAACCCCACTAAATGTGTACAAGAAATTTGTCGTTTCCTGTGGTGGTTGGTGTGCCAAGGTTATTGCTAATAAACGTCCTTATAGTAATTGTCCATACTAATAGCTTTTTTATTGAACTATTCGCAAATAATTAATTGTTATTCTGTAATTTTCATCATAAAAATGATATTGCATTACTGTTATTTCATTTTATCAATTGTATTACATGTTTTTTCAAAACAATTTTTCGTGAATATCTATTTTTTGTGAATATATATTTTTCAATATCAGCAAATTTTTTCTTACATGAGGTATATACTAAATAGATACGATTTCAACAAATTTCAAGATCTGGTAGCAATTACAATTTTTAAGGGCCACAAGTGAATCAACTATTCTCTTGTTTTGTTTTTACTGAATAAAAAAGATCTACGAAAATTTAAGGAAGCAGTGTATTTACCAGATGATTTTTAGAAATTACTTTACAGGAGTTATTCTAGGAAGTACAGAGAAAGGGCACTTCAGCCAGGGTCGATGTAGAATCCAATATGAAGCGCACATGTTTGTCCATGTGGTTCCACCCTGTTTCCTACAGTTCACCTGCTGTGTTTCATACGCCAAAGCTTTTGCAAATACCTCCTGCCGATCCTAAAGCCGTTGTTCCTGCCAACAATTTATCCAATCAAGGAATTAATATTCACCAGAGGCGGGAAAAACAGGGCAACACTTAACAGGGACGCTCATGCGTTCCTTTGTCTATTTGACATCCACTCTGTCAAATTGAACAATGGCTGCTTCATCGACAAGATACCTCACTAAGCGTAACATATGCAACAGCAAGAATTCAAACAATCACGGCACACCGTTAATAGTTCGATAAACGTGTTTGTGTATATGTCGGTGGTGTATCTGAATATAAAGGGAGATTTATGTGGTCTCTCGGTACCCCTTATTTATAATTTTTTTCCTTCAAATTATTTTCCCGTGAAGCATAACAAAAAGACCGATTGTTGCGGGGTCAAATTCAACGCTGATTTTATTTTCCGACTGAAGATGATTACTGCAATGTTTGTTTTGTATATATGGTATATCAGTAATCATAAGAATATATCTTTTTTAGTATAAATGTATTTATTTATTAGAATTGAATGAGCTCTTGTGTATATATGAGATGAATTTATGAGGTAAGCAGACTTATCAATTCAGCTAAGTCAGTAGAACACAAACCTTCCAATCAATTTGTTAGTTTTTAGTGTTTTGTTTTGTTTTTTTTTCTCAAACGATAGTAGGGAAATGTCACTTTTATGGATCGAGATGTTAAAAATGGCTTAAACAGCCATTACACGTGCATTAATGGCGTCCATCAATAAAAACAATACATACGACAGATCTACGATTTTAAGAATTTGAAGTTTTTTAAATTTTAAAAACATTTTAGAATTTTATGAACAATTTCAAGATAAACGTCCAAGAACACTGAAATAAAAAATAAAAAATCGATTATTTCAATTTCTATAATCTATTGTTTTATAGGTGTATTTATTAATCAAAATGTGATAAGCCTTTGAGAGTTTTAACACGTATTCCAGTACATCTATAAGTAGTTTCAATTTAGCTCAGTAGAAAAGAGACGAAACTGAATATCCAGTTGGTCATGATTTCTAATCAAGGTAGGAGAAAGTTGAGTTTTACTCCCTCTAATTCGATGAGGATTGTTCTTATTCTGACTAGAAGTTGACATAGAATAGACCGGATGAAAAGAAGAGGGATAGAACAAAAGGCATACTTTTGTCTTTATTCTATCCATCTCCAAGACTATTTTTACTGTACCTATTTAGATCAATCAACATGTTCCGTAAATTTTCCGTTGCTTCTGACGTCATGGAAATGTCATCGATGAATCTCAGCTGATTCAAATATTCTCCATATATATTTATTCTAGAAAATGCTTTCAGGACTCACTGTACATAGTTTAGGCAATGTAAGGATCCCCTTGTCTTACTCCTTTTCCATCTTTAAATCTGATATATATATCATATATGTGTCCACGTTGAGAGACAAATAAAGACGATATAGACAGTGAATGAACGGAATGAAACTTGGATTTATAGCAGTTATTTTGACCTTTGTATTATCGGATGCTGTGTAGCTCAATGGTAAGAACAACGCTGCGTTGAAAAGGTTCTTTTATCAGTCAGTAGTTCAAAGTCCCATTTTCTTTAATCGTCGACTCGATTTTACACTGTCAGGGCCAAAAGATATATTCAGCAGGTATTAACATTTTTTAGAAATTTCAAAGTAATATAACGTATTTATAATCGTTGCTGTTGGATTACTTACCCCTTTCTACATAATTTTTTTTTAAAGTTCTAAGAATATGAGGTCAAGTAAAAAAAAACAACAACTAATACAAAAATTAATGAATCATGATCAGCATAAAAGTTTGCTCATGAAGGTACAATGTTCTCTTGTGATATTATATTCGTTGAATAAAAATTAAAGGTCTATTTCAGCATTATGGATATATCTGTAATTGAACGCTCTCTCCTAAAACTTAATACAACCGTCGGAAATCGTCTTCAGTTGGTTTATTCATCAAATTAGAGATTTTGGATGATGTGCCAATGAAAAAAAACTGATTTTGCTGGATTACAATAACCTACACACATAATTTATCTATGAATTGATTAACTAATACAGTCTCCATTTACTGTGTCATTTCCTTTATATATATATATATATATATATATACATATATATATATATATATATATATATATATGTATATGTATATTTATATAAATATATATATATACATACATATGCATATATATACATATATATATACGTATATATGTATATACGTACATTATATATATATACATATATATATATGTATACATATATATGTATATATATACATTTTATACATACATATATATATATATATATACATTTTATACATACATATATATATATATATATATATATATATATATATATATATAAGAAAGGTGATTATTATCATACTGATTCTATATAAAAACCTACATATACACGTGTGCAAATGTACATGTACGAGAATGTGTATATATAAAGAAATCATCTCTCTCTCTCTCTCTCTCTATATATATATATATATATATATATATATATATATATATATATATATATATATACATATAAACTGATGGATACTCACGACGAATTCGTTTCACACTTATGCAATTATCATATGAACGATCTTAAAAACGTTCGTGGATCTATTCATGCCCTACTTGTGAACATGGTTTTTTTACAGTGTTCCGAATTTGAATTTTAAACATTTCTTGTGTCAAATTTGATTTGAGAGAAAGAGAGAAAGTATGAGAGAGAGAGAGAGAAAAAGTGTGAGAGAGAGAGAAAAAGTGTGAGAGAGAGAGAGAGAAAGTGTGAGAGAGAGATAGAGAAAGAGAAACGATTGGTAATTGAGTACGATGTACAGAGAGATGAATGTGAAAATAAGAAGGAGAAAGAGAAATATATGAGAGCAATGAAGAGAGTGAAACAGATGGAATGAGACAAAATGAGAGATTGAAATAGAGAATAAAAAGAATCATAGAAAGAAGGAAAATGAAAGAAATAACGGTGGAGAAAGAGAAGGAAAGAGAGGATGGGAGTGGGAGTGACACAGAGAGAGAATGACAAAGAATGGGAGGCACTGAGGGAGAAAAAGAGAAAATTAGAGAATAAGCGAAAGAATGATTGAAAGAGAAAAAGAATGAAAGTGATGACTAAAGAGAAAGTGAAGGAGGGAGATTGACACAGAGAAGGAATGACAAAGAATGAGAGAGAGAGAGAGAAAAAAAGAGAGTGATGAGGGAGGGGGAGAATGAAGTTGATAAAGATCAAAGATATACTGACAGATAAAACACTTCCGTTTTGTGACTAAATGCCAAACGTCGAGAGGATATTTCCGTCTGTAGTCGCATTCAGATTATATTTCACGTTGTTCAAACACGTTATCAATGTATCATTTGGCCTCAACAACGTAAATAGCATAAACATCTAGGGAAAAATTGGACCGCTGCAGGAATCAAGCATACAACCGTTGAAGCAGCTATCGTATCGGTCACCATTTTATATAAAGTATGATCAAAATCTCTGCAAGTGGATCTTATATTACACCAGAAATATCACTGGAAATATGAAAAACAGCACCAGCTTGCAATAACACTTCAAAATATTGCACAATTTGGTTAAAAGAAAAATTCCATACATTTTCAGTGGGTTTCATCATCATACTAATGAATGATGACTATTGCCGATTATGAAAATGATTGTCTTGATATTTTACTGAATGTATGAGCGTTACAAAAAAGAATTGATTGCGATCCAAGATATGGATCGGTAAAATACGTTGGTGAAAGATGAGGCAGAAAAATAATAGATAGATTAAGAACTCCTTATCTTTACAGCCTTCCTGAAGGCCACAAAAACATCTTTGCAGCCATTCTGTAGTGGATATGAAGCATGAACTTCCAAGATGACGGAATGGGTTGATAGTTACATTTAAGAGACACAATAGATTTTGTTAATCAGATTATTGCTGCTGCTTCTAGCGACAACCACAAGGAAACCGTGATCCATAGCACAGTTGCAGATTGTGAAAGTGTGAAGAGGTGGGCTAGACACTCGAGGAGACTTGCTGTCTCTCAGACCCCGGCCATGACCTCCACGTAAATGGTGTGATGATAATAATAATAATAATAAGAAGAAGAAGAAGAAGAAGAAGAAGAAGAAGAAGAAGAAGAAGAAGGAGAAGAAGGAGAAGAAGAAGAAGAAGAAGAAGAAGAAGAAGAAGAAGAAGAAGAAGAAGAAGAAGAAGAAGAAGAACCAGTAATATTGGGTGCACTCGGAACCGTACCAAAGACACTGGAAGCGTAATCGGATGAACTAGGGATGAAGGGAAAGATTGAGACTGCTCAGACCACCGCACTGTTGGGGACTGCATGAATAACATGGAAAGTGCTTGGAATTTGAGATCTATGACCCCAGCTGTTGGAGGTTGAAAAGGACAAAAATAAATAGATAAATAAATAAATGTTGCTGGAGGCACAAAACATACCACTGCTGTGATAGGTGAGGGAGAGATGAGAGGAGGACTGAAGACCTGGGGAGACTTACTGTCAGTCACTCTCCAGCGATAACTAGCGGGCAACTGGTGTGAAACCGTAAACCACAGGTCGCTGTGGACTATGAGAGTGTGGAGAGGAGGGCAGGAGACTCGAGGGGACATGCTCTCACTCAATCTCCAGCAGCGACCACCAGCTTGAAACGGTGTGAAATTGTAATAATAATAATAATAATGATAATAATAATAATAATAATAATAATAATAATAATAATAATAATCAATAAATGAGCTTGTAAAACTATGCAAGTACTAAGACCCATGGCATTTGAAATCACTGTCTCTGCTATTGCAGGGGAACTGAGGACGATCAAGAAAGTCACCAAAATTCCTAGTGACCCTTCTCTCCGAGACATCCAGAAAATAATGCTTTCAGGCACAGTTCGTGTTTAAAGAAGAGCGTTATCATCTGTCGTATACTTATGTAAACTGCAGATCAAAAGAAAACTGCGAAACACTAAATAAGATTACAACCACCAACTGCAACGCACAAAAGGAAAGTGGAACTTGATAAACTGCAACACCAAAAAATTTGACAGCAACAAGTAGTCGGAAACGATCAAACAATAGATTGTAAAGAACAAAAGAGAAGAAAAGGCTCAGAAAATACCAGGACTTGGCTAGAAGCTGAGAGAAGTGTGAAATAGCGAACTGTATTGTGAGTGTACAGAGTTAGCAAATCTAGAGTAATATAATAAACATGTGTATGGGCACCTTTTATAAAAAAGAGTGTGTGTGCATTTTGTTGTTGTTCTGTTCCCATCCCTTTCCCATGAGAAGATGAAAGGAACCTGTGATCAACAGAAGCTATTTTCTTCCCCATGATAGCTGGCCAGTGAAGGGACGATTTAGGAACTAATACTGACAGGGGTGATGAGAGACTAGAGAAAGTTCAAGATCTCAAGTGCATATGTCTATATATTATAACTGACACGCAGATATATGTAGGAGCTAGGCGTACGTAAAAATCAACCTAAAATTTAAAGAGAGAGAAATAGGAATAATGAGCATGTAGAGTGAGGTAAGGACAGATGTTAGAGTAAAAATTGGGTAGATATCAGTTTAGCCTCTGGCTTTGGGGGCCAGCAGGTGTATTTTAGTATCTGAAATAAAGGGTTAACTGTAATATTGCATATTGATTGTGTAAAACGCTATATGGAAAATGTAGCAGTTTAGATGCTGGGATCTTTTAGCGCCGTTTTACACGTTTACACCACCAAGAGATAAACATGACAAAAGAAAAACCTGGATTATTTTCATAATCAGACTCCGCGTTTTCAATCTAGAACCATTTTACCTCACTTCACAGATGCAGCGTTTTCCTTTTCACGGATTCGTTATCATGTTTCCCAGCGACCGGATCTGAAAACACAACGGGCTTTCCAGAAGACTGCATCGACGGTATCGGTGCAGGCATAAAAGGCATACACATTAAGAAACCATGCAGACGAAATTTGGGAATAAGGTAGCCAACCTTTTGTGAGAAAGGATTCAGGCGAGAAGTCCAGCGCCATTGTCCCCGCGGTTTTCTGCACTGAACGAAATGTCGCACGTCATTATCCGACAGCACACAAACCACCCATCATTCCATTCTACGGTTGTAGGTATTACTATATACACACAAGTATATATATATATATATATATATATATATATATATATATATATATATATATATATGTATATATATAATCTGTCCGTTTGTCTGTGTGTTCCCAGTTTGCCGAGAGTATGTATACATAATTAGATTGGACAGTTTATGTCCTACAGAATACGATAATTGCAGAGGCACAAGAGAGACAGAGAGACAGATGAGTGGTTTAAGAACGTTATTTCGGAATTGTGCTGTTAAACTAGTTGGTCGAGCGGAGTTGCGTTAAGACAGCTGCCTGGGGGACACGAGTTCGTGTCTTGTACGAAGTTAATTTCTCTATTCATTTATGTGGCCAGCTGCTCGATTTGATACTAGGACATTCCTGGTGCAGCACGGAATATTTTTTCCAGAAAAGTGTCTCTACAATTATCACATTCTGTCGTGATAACCTTCCAATTTGATTTATAATACATATATATATATATATATATATATATATATATATATATATAGATATATATATATATATAGAGAGAGAGAGAGAGAGAGAGAGACAGACAGACAGACAGACAGACAGACAGACACGGACTGAAAATTTGTTTATAAGGATAAAATGGCATACTATAAATCGTAATTCCAGTGAGAGTCTTTAGAGAAAGCAAAAAGCCTGAATTATGTTCCCAATGCGTACTAAACACCGTATGAATACTTTGGAAAGCTGTGCAAGCTCTTCAAAGTATTCATAACTGCGAAGGGAGAGTTGGAGGAACTACCAGCTGACAGGTGCCAAAAGCTTGCAGATGTCTGCAAAATTTTTTTAGATGAAATCAATGGTGCTGAAGAAGGCATGCAGCCAAGGAAAAAAAGAGGATATTTTTTTTAATTACTTGTAAGTTGAAAAATTAATTTTTATTAAATTACTTAAGATATCTTATCCAAATATTTCGATGATAAAATGTGGGAGATTTCCATCCACTAAAATATTGTACAGGATATACAAAAGTTTTTTTGGGGTGTCCACACATCTCTTTAAGAGGCTTTTTGCTCAGTCGGTCGGTCGGTCAAAGTTATGTTAAACAACAGATAGTGGAAAGATGGCGTACTATGTTTTATTTATCAGCTGCTATTATGTCATAAGAGGTTTGATGTCATCAATAGATGATGTATCAAGAATGTGTTTGTTCTTCTTACAGTGTTGCCAAGTATCATCTTATTAGTAGCTAAAACTGTCGGCAAAATGGCTAAAGTCGGCTAATGTTTTACAGCTAAACGTTATATATTCCTATTCAAAGCCAATTTATTGGATGAAATAATCATAAATTAAGACTCCAGAACAAATTATTTACCCGAACTGTATACCGAATTCAATTTAAACTTACTAATTGTTTTTTTTAATTGCCAGATTTCTGGGTGAACAATCCTCACCTTACCCCCTGCTACTACCAATGTAACTAGTCATACCAACACTTCTACTTCGTTTAGAATCCCTTGGAAATTGGAAATCTCAGATATGGACGTAAGGATGGTGGACGTATCGTTGAACTCATGATTCTTGTTTTGTTTTGTAATTACTCCCTGGCAAAACGAGAGGACCTGTCATTTTGTCCATGCGTTATATTTCAGATACCATATATATATATATATATAGGGGAAGATTTTCGTCCAAAAATTCTCTGACACGAACTTTTTTCTAACTTCTTCCGGGGTCGGTCAAATTTCCTATCACCTTCGAGAAATAACCAACTCGGACTTAAAATTAATTCAAATGAATGAATAGCACATGCAGAGACCAGAATGCAGTACATGGAAAAGTTTTACGGCTATCTTAGATGAAGACCAAAGCTTATTGAAAATAAATAACATACACAAAATATTTGAACGCTTCCTTAATAGAAGAATTACAAGTCCAATTCATTACAGATGTTCGTCTTATATATGTATGTAAGTATATATGTGATTATAGATCGCGTTATATTATATTCGAAACTCTATCTGAAATTATCTCTCGTTATTCACGATGAATGTATCATTTCGTCAAGACAACGCAATTAGAATGAATAATCAGAGAAAATTGGTCTGTTGCAGGAATTTGTCTTTCCTGTGACCTAGAATTGCTGCTTCAATCGTAGTGTTGCTCTTACCACAGAGCAAGACAGTCACCGGTAATGCAATGACAAAAATGTCTGTTTCAACCCCCGAATCTCATTTTGCCTGCTCACTGTCTATATCTGCTCTAATTATGTTTTTCAACGAAACAATTATGCTATTAAGAAATGGATGTATAATCTGACAGAATAACCATGAATTGCGCTATATCAGATCGAAATGATCTCCCTTTATGAACAATGGATGTATCATTTGGCCAAGACAATGGAAATTGACGTAGCTCAATGGTAGAAGCAATGCTACGTTGAAACGGCTACCCTCACACTCGGAGGTCTGATTCCTGTAGTAGGCTATTTTCTTTAGTTGTTTATGCTATTCATGCTGTCTAGGCGTAATGATTCATGCACAATGTAATAACTAAAATAGAGTTTCAATATGATATAAGGCAATCCATATTCTTTCAGATGGATCATATATTCATTTCCTAATCACATGCACACACACACACACACACACACACACACACACACATATATATATATATATATATATATATATATATATATATATATATCCTGAACAGTTCAATAGGAAAGAACTAGTGATCCCAACTAAAAAATTCTACTCATTGTGCAATAAGTAAAATTCTTTGTAAATGTGAAAGTAATCCCTAGAATCAAATAACAGTTCCTTGTGAATAATCAACTTGCTTGATATAAACTAATAAGCTGGAACAAAAAAAAATCTGTAAGATGTTCATTTTAAGTTCACGTAATAACATCCATAAATGCTTCTAGACTTAAACACTTATATCACAAAATACTGACATATGTGTATGTGTGTGTGAGTGTGTACTCCAAGATGTCGAGAACTACGTATCACTGAAAAGAAACAAAGGCATTTCCGAGATCAGCAGGTCTATAATCACGTATACCATACGATTTTAGGTCCAATTTATCAGAAAAAAAGTAATTTTTTGGCGTCCTCATTCTCACCCTCGGCAAACAAGTCTGTTGAAAATTAATTTTCTGTGGATTTTTTCATCTAAAAATTTCCGGAAAAACTATTTAAACTGGATCAATGAAATCAACTCACAAGTATATTTTGACTCAGCATCACCCAGGATGTTTTTCATCATCTGTTGAGCCTATTCAGTTGAGAGAGATTCAACGATATTTTCAAAATTCTTTTTGAGCAGTAATCCTAGAGTTGTTCAACAATCTAGAGCCTTGGAAAATAGAATTGTTGGGCAAGGTTGAGACTCCAATAGGAAAAGTTTTTTTTTTCTTTCTATTCATTTTAATTATTTGACTTTGAACCTCAAGGAAATTTGTCAGTTTTTAAAAAACAATTTCCGTCAAATTTTACAAGTTTGGTACTATTCACAATAGTTATGATACTAAACTGGATCCTCACTTTCGGCAAATCCAAAATCATCGGGTCACAATTTGCCTTGAGCACATATCTTAAGACTGAATTTCACAAAAACAAGTTTGTTGATGTGTATGGGGCTTTGCAATTACGCCCTCAAAGGACAAGTCAGTCAGTTTTTATTTGGGTTTCATTTCATCTAATAATTTCCTCAACAGATATTGGTTTGATCTATGAAATCAAAATATATGTATATTTTGAATCAGCATCATCGGGGGGAGTTCGTTTTTTTCCATTCATTTGAATGTACTCAGATGTGAAGGAACGATGCTTTTAAAAAGATAGGGAAGGATGAAATTAATTGTTTCAAAGTCATGGCTTAGTGATAGCCGAATGGTTGAAACTTCGGAAAATAGGCATATCTGGAATCAACGGATCGCAAATAGTTTGCAATACAAATCTCTAGATTGAATCTCACAAAAACGAGTTCAGGGCAATGGGGTCTGCGTTCGTGCTCTCAAGGACCAAGAGTGTACTAACATATTTCTTATTGTTATTTTCTTTTTTGAGTAAAATTCACTGTTTGAAAGTCAAGACAGTTCAGTAGCCTAGTAAGAAAAGCCTGGGAGAATTATGAAGTACTAACGTTTCCGAGTATTCGTATGTGTGTGTACACGCACACGTTTATGTGTGCTTGTATTCCAAGATGTCGGAATATTTTTATTATATAAAGTGCTCAACTCTAATTTTTTTCTTTAAATTGTATGTTTCCAATTCTATAAGACCTTCAGATCACCTGGATATTTGGTAGGTTTGAGAAAGAAATATTTCAAGTTTTTATAAAAACGAATTCTATTTACATCGTCTCTATCATGCTAAACTGCAGATTCGATATCCATTCGTTGTGAGTGACCATTCATGTGAATTCTTCTTTCTCTCAGTGCTTATATCAGATTGCCTGAGGTTGCACGCTGGGATTTCCCGTGTCTTCTATGGAATGTGCACAGGCCCAAACAGCGAGGTAGCAGTCAGGAGAAACAAAGGCATATCCGAAATCAGCAGACCACAATTTACCTACCACGCACATATTATGGTTGAATGAAAACTCATTTTAGCTCTCAAGAAATCAGCGAGGATACCAATACACCAGTGTTTAGAAAACACGGTAAATCCAATCAGACAGTGTCCAGAATCGTTGGAGAAGATTATTTCTTTTTCTTTCAGTTTCCTGTGCTTCCAGTTTATTAGACATTCAAATTTTCCGGTAATATTCAAGTTTTGAAAAGATATATATTTGTAGGTTACATAAGAGAGGGTTCCGTTTACAATGTAGCTATGATGGTAAGCTGCACCCTTCTTTCCATTTGTCATAGATGACCACGGACGTGAATTCCTCCTACTATCAGTGCTAATACCAGGCTTTCTTGAGGAAAAAAAACTAAACGGACGATGAAATCGGTTTTCTCAGAGCAGAACCTATCATCCTAATTAGGCCTAGAAACAAAGGCATAACTATTAAACATGGGAAGGATTTAAATCACGATACTGGGACAACTAATGTCAAAAGTGATCTGATGAATTCTCAGTTTCCGAAAAGATTCTTCTTCGAGTGTACAAGATGGGCTACGCAGTGTTGACATGTTTAGAAATTTTCTCTGTGGGCATTGCCTAGTATCTCATATATATATATATATATATATATATATATATATATATATATATTTCAAGCATAAAGCTGTGAGTTTTCCGGAATATATATATATATATATATATATATATATATATATATATATATATATATATATATATATATATATTATATATATATATATATACTTGAGAACCAGAGGCTGACATTTTACCTCTGCCCTACACAGAACTGGACAGTCAGTAGGACTAAGCTGTATATTTACTTACACACGATTCCCTATCCACCAGTGAGCTCTATTCCAGAGTTGAAAGAGCATGGCTATATTAGCTTATAATGAACGAGTTGCACTACCTAAAAGTGCTCAACTTTGAAGAAGGGAATGTTGATTATAATAATAATGATAATAATAATAATCAATAAATGTGTCATCACAGACAGCTGTTTCGTCGAATGACAACTCTTCAGCGTAGCTATACAATATCTAATGTTCCATCCATTACCATGAGGTAAGATCAAAACTTCAGCTTCAAACCAAGAGGCTGGCATTTTACCTATATATATATATATATATATTGGACAATATGGAAAATTGTTGAATATTAATATATATATATACTACAATTTTCCATATTGTCCACTTGGTAATATTGTAGTTTATCGTATCCATGTACCCATCATATATATATATATATATATATATATGTGTGTGTGTGTGTGTGTGTGTATTTACCATGGAATAATGGAACGGAATTTCAAATGGAGTGTCAAAAATGATAAAACCCAATACATAATTATTTATGTCGGGTTATATATATTCAATTCCCGATTATATATATATATATATATATATATATATATATATATATATATATATATATATATATATATATCGGCAACAGCAACTTCCGCTCCAATAGTGGACAAAGATCCTTCCCATCTTCAACCATGATTTTACGGCCATTTTGGTTTCAGGGGGTAAGGCAAGGTCTAATTGAACTCACCTTTGCTGTTAAGTGCAATTTGATGACAAGTGGACTGCAGGATATATACTTATATCCTCCCTTGCTCATGTATAAACGTACGTTCATACACACACACACACACTCTTTATCCATCAATGTCCGACCCCTATTTCTCTCTCGTAGTTTCTTTCTCACTCTCTCACACATACACACATTCTTATATATACACCAGACTTCAGTATGATAGTCAGCGAGCTAAGCTCAAAGATTATCCTGCTGTGAGTTCAATCCCCACAGCACGTTTGATATGGTCTGAGTCACTCACATGCACAATCATACTCACTCTCTCTTTCTCTCACGAACATGTGCATACACATACACAAATGCACACACACACATATATATATATATATATCCAAAATATATAAAACAGTTAATATCACAGTCCGATCAACACAAAATCATGATAACTAGATTTAAACCAACGGAAAATGAAATAGAAATTAAAATTAACGAAAATTCAATGAGAAATGAACACGGAAAAAACAGTTGTGAAGGAAGTAATTGAAAACTAACTAGCTGTAGTGAAACTAGTAAATTTGAGTAATATAGTTATATTGATATATATATATATATATATATATATATCCAAAATATATAAAACAGTGAATATCACTGCCTGATCAATGCAAAATTGCGATCACTTGATTCAAACCAACATAAAATGAAATTAAAAAAATGAAAATCAAGGAAAATTCAATAAGAAATAAATACGGGAAAAACAGTTGTGAGGGAAGTTATTAAAAACTAACTAACCATAGTGAAACTAATAAATTCTGAGTAATCAATCCGTCAAGATGCAACTTGAAATTCGAATTCCTGAAAAAAATCTGCGGTGGGATCATCAGTTCGACAATTATATATTGATGCATTTGGAAACCTGCAGATTTTCTTTGTCTCCACCGACGAACTTTCCAGATCTTAATCTCATTGAGAACTTATTGCGTGTGTTGGACAAACGAATTTGCTTCCCAGAACCCTAACCATTAAATCTGCAGCAGTTGAAATACTCGTTGTTAACGTTCTGGCACAGGATCCCAGAGGGAGACATTTAGATATCTTGTAGCACTAAATCGAAGGCCC
This sequence comes from Thysanoteuthis rhombus, assembly GCA_963457665.1. NCBI lineage: Eukaryota > Metazoa > Mollusca > Cephalopoda > Oegopsida > Thysanoteuthidae > Thysanoteuthis > Thysanoteuthis major. Next base: position 5,587,452 of record OY735236.1, on the reverse strand, counting down.
TCGGAGACCATTATCTTATTAGGCAGGTAGTTATAATCCTTTTGCTAATCAGTGTATACGTATGTGTGTGTGCTTGCACGAGTACGAGATCGTGTGCCTGTATGTGTGTCTCTGTGTCTATCCTCGTTTTATGTTGTAAGCTGTAAACATGTGTAGACTTGTGTGATAAGAAAGGAGAAATGGTGGGCGTATAATTCTGTCGCTGGAGGACGATAGAACAAACAAAAGAAGGCAAATGTTGAGAAATCTCGGTTGTCATAAGGAATTTACCAGCAAAAGGTAATTACGGGGAAACGAAATGGAATGAAGCAGAAGGAAAATTGACCGCAAAGAAAAGGCGCATTCTATGTATCCATAACTATTAGGTTGTGGCAAAAATAATTGCAGTTTATTTGCCACCATCTTTAAAGCAAAATATCTCAGCTTAGAATAAAAGTTAATGATCAGAATAAGGTCTTTCAGGGTCTACACATTTCTACCAACGGTTAACGTGTTCATCTATTCGGGAAACATAGAATTCTGGGGTTCAAGAACCAATGAATTTTTCGGAGGCATTTTGAACTGCTGCCTGGTTGCTGAAGATACTCTTTCACGGGAAGTGGTTGGAACGCTTCGAAAAAGAGGTATGACAAAGGTGGGTAAGCTGGACGAGGTAGAATTCCGTAGCCTAGTTCGTTCAATTTCTACTGGATCATTCGCATTAGCTCTTTTTTTATTTTTTATTTTTCTACTTTTCTAATCCAGTGCAAATGTCGAGCAACTGTTAAGTAGTTAATTTTTAGTTCCTCTGCAACTTCTCGAGTTGTTTTGCGTAGGTCCGCCTCACTAATGGTCCTCACCAGATGTTGTCAATCACAGAAAGACGTCCACTTCTTCAGGTCTCTTGTATCAGTTTTGGAATTTTTGGAACCAATATACATTCATTGACGACCCCCTGGTCAAATGATTACTGTTTCCACTTTTATCATATATTAAACTCATGAAATAAGCTTGAATTTTTTTTCTTTCCATCTCTCATTTGACAGTCTCTGAAAAAAAACGAAAACAGAATGAACAGTGGAAAGAAACAATCGGTTAAATAAAAATAAAGCGAAATTCACGTTTTAAAATGGTATATTACATTGGAATAGTCAAGTAATTCTTGATTCAAAAAAAAGACATCAAAGTTTAAGGAAGGTACTCAAACCTATTTAATACCTTTGTCACGACGACCTGTGACTTTTAACATGTTTTTTTAATCATGTTTGGTCTCTTTAAAAATCAAATTTCGCTAATTTTGATCCATATATTTTTTTCTTTTTAATCTTTTGGTATTTTTGAGGGTTTATTCGTGGAGTTTTAGCAGGAGGTATTGATTTGAAATTTGAATTCATCGTCAAGGTACATATTCAATTTTTTCATCAGGAGAGAGGTTTTTTTTAGAAAAAGCGAAAAAAATAA
>OY735236.1:5576012-5581012 GCA_963457665.1 Thysanoteuthis rhombus | reverse complement strand
TAGCGTTTGAAGATCTTAGCTCAACGAAAGGTCAGCGTAGAATTTTATAGAATTGATCAAAAATAATAAAAATGCTTTTTATTGAAATTTGTATTTTTTTAATATTTGAAAAAAGAATGAAAGAACAAAGTATTTAATATTGAAAAATGTGTGATTCAGAACGAAATTTCAATTAAATATGCCTACAACGGAATATTGAAAACATATTCTAATTAGTCCACTTAATATCTCAACGAATGTTAAATATGGTATAAACACCAGATATGTTAACATCTATGAATAATCCCCAGAGGACCTATCAGCTGTTACCCCAAACCACGCTTTTAGAATATCTCATACTTTTTGAACCCTTTTTAATAACGTAGTTTGTTCGTTGAATTTCCTAATCTCTGAACCTCAGACAATAAAGCTCAGTTGAATTTGAAGAAATTGCAAGAAAATTAACATTTTAGAAAATACTCTCAATTTTTTTTTATCATTTCTATACATGATTAAATCACACTGAAAACTAAATCATCTTTTCTATTCAGAACATATTCATAAAAATTAAACAAACTAAATTATATATACTTTTGAGTCAAAAAATATTTCAAATCATATTTTTTTGCACCCTGAATTAACCCTTCAAAAACGGGATGAATAAAAAGTTTTTTTTATAGAAAGGACCTAGCCGTTCTATTCCAAATAAGGATATAATATTTACACATTATTCAGATCAATTGAAATTCGATATGTTAAAAGAACTATTTCGGGCCACGGAAACACTGTGCAATATGTCCTTTTTGTTAGGTTACGGTAACACTCATGCAAACAGAGAAAAACTATTTTTATTCCATCATGTAGTTTTTCAGCTCAATTCTCAATCTACTTAGACTCTCCCCAGCCGCGTCTCCAAATATCTATTCTCATTTTCCGCCAAACCTGTCGACGTCTCATCATCTTTCATCAAACAAATTTCACTTATCTTTGAAAATTCTGCTTATCATTGCTAGTCAATTTGCTGCAACTGAACTGACAGAAATGTCTACTTGATATAACAAAGAAAATCGTGATTAAATTATCGTTTTTTTTTCTTCCTGATTCTAAAAGAAAAAAATAGAAGGAAAGATGATAGTGAAAGATAGCCGGGTCAACTCCAGCGATTTACTCCTCTTGACTATGCTTGGTGAGCTGCAAAATGTAACACATTGAACGATGAATAATGCATATATATACATGAATACATGAATACTATATATATATATATATATATATATATATATATATATATATATATATATATATATATACATATATATATATATATATGTATATATATATATATATAATACATATAACATGCTTTTGAATATCTCATATATATATATATATATAATACATGTATACGTACAAATACATATATATATACATATATATACTATAATGCATATACATATATGCATATATGTACTATAATGCATATATATATATACATATATATATGTGTGTGTGTGTGCATTATAGTATATATATATATGCATATATATATATATATATGTATATATATATATTTATTTATATACATATATATATATATATATATATATATATATATATATATGGAGGAAGAGAGGAGAAGGGAGGTAGAGAGCGAGACAGGGAGAGACAGAGAGTTAAAGCGAGAGACAGACAGAGGGACAGTGAGATGGTGTGTGTCTCCTGAAAAGGCGAGAATGAATAATTTTCGAAAAGAATGATATGAAAACAAAAATTAAAAAAATCAAACACTCTAAACACGTAGGTATGCCACAGGGAGTATCAACGAAATTGTCAAAAGATGATGGATGGTGTCCACGAGTCATTTGAACAAATTCGCCCGAATCTCTCCAGGCACGTGCATACACACACATACATATGTATATATGACTCAGTGGGCTCGTACGTATGATTTACTGTATTTTTAGCCGTGAATATGTTTTTATACGTGTGTAACCATACAAAAGCAAAAAAAGAATATCACGTCTTTTTATGCACACACACACACACACATATATATATATATATATATATATATATATATATATATGAACCATTTTCCTTCGGAAAAAATAAGTATAAAGAGATCGCATGTCTTCTTAACAGCGTGATTGCATGTGGTATAGGAATATACATAAAATGTAAATATCATTGTCGACATCTTTTATAGATAAATTCACGAATAAGATATATATGCAAATAATCATACACACACACACACACACACACATATATATATATATATATATATATAGAGAGAGAGAGAGAGAGAGAGAGGGGGGGGAGAGAGAAAGCGTGTGAGATAGACAGATAAAAATACATTGGATGCAAAAATGAACTGGTACATTATAAAAAGATTCCTTCAATATATAGATGTACCTCTTGGTGAAAGGCGTTTACAACGAAATGTCACTTACCAAAAGGTTCTATTGACAAAATGAATTGTCTCAGTGGAATCATATCCGGCATCGTTGCCCAACTTTCTGACGGACGGACGGATGGGCGGAGGGACGGACGGACAAACGGTCAATTATATATTTTCAATTCATTACATTATTTAATCTGTTGTCGGATTGAAACAAAATGAATTTGCTTCCATCGATGAAATGGACTTTAGACCAATTTCAGTCCTTACAAACAACGTATCCTTTAGCATATTCAAGTCTGGCCTTCTTATTTCTTTTAAATCATAATTGGCTTAGCAGCTTTTCAATTCAAATTTCTACAGTTGCTGAAACACTGCGGGAACTCACTCCCATGTGGAAATCAGTTTTGATTTGTCTTGAAATCCCTACTGTAGTGTTGATGGAATCATTAATTATATGTTTTCTAATTACTCTAGCGCTAACTCCAATGTAATACGAGGTTCATGGGTTATCCGTCGTAGTTTGATTACCTCCCATATATATATATATATATAGAGAGAGAGAGAGAGAGAGAGAGAGAGACAGACAGACAGAGACACAGACAGACAGAGAGAGAGACAGACAGACAGACAGACAGAGAGACGGACAGAGACAGGACAGAGAAAGAGATACTAGCTAAATTACAATATGGAAGACACAAGTTAACTGCCTGTAATTTTGCTTACGTACTCACACAAGCTCCATTATAATATTGGATATACAAATTTTCTGCCATAGTTTTGCTTATAAACACATACACTAGCTCCATCATTTTATGGTAAATACGAGTCGTCTGTCTGTTGTTTTAATTACATTTATGCAAGCTCTATTAGAAACCGTTAACCATAACAGCCATCATAGCATTTTTTTTTCAGTTTTGAAGCTGGTCTGGCTGGCTATGTATGTATCACTCGTACAGACTGCTCAAATAAGGCTACAGAGCTTGCAATGTACTCTCTATGTCTAGACATTTTTTATTTAAATTCCTCTTCTAAAAAGGTGTTTAGTTGGGCGTCTCCATTTCACCATATAAGTTCATACTACATTGGAACTTTGGCTTGCATCATGCTTTTTATTTTTTGAGGAAATGTGGACCTTTTCAGTGATTGCTTGCTAACTAAAGACGATAGTAGAAACCCACTAAGTGATTTACCCTCCTGCAATTTTTCCCACTGATCATTTCCAACTTTGCATGCTGCCTCAAAACGTTAGTTTCTGACTGTAGAGTGACTAGCCTGGCCAGTTAGAATGTGGATTGCTTCAACAGCGAGATTTTTTTTTATCATCTGTCCTGTGAGTCTGTCCTCTTCCTAATCTCGAATTCTCACGTTTTTCAAATATGATCAAGTACTCGTCTTCTGGTGTTAGAATGACGTCTCACATTCGCTTGTTTTTTTATCAGTTATACCCAAGATGAGAGCTAGACGCGTCCCTGAAGTCTGCATACGCACATGATATGTGAAAAGAAAAATCTTCATGGCTGGGTTTTATCAAGGAAAATAAAACCCTTTTTTTTCATATGGTGTGACAATCAAATTAATATAGAGATGGAATGATGTTAGTAAGTTACGCGTACACTGTTGTACACATCTAGGTCTCTCTGAGCATCCGTACAAAAGCTTTGCTTGTGAATGTAAATATCACGATGAGATTAACTATAACCAAAGGGTGACTAGGAATACTATCTACCGAAGTAATATTCATTTATTCATTCATATAACGGGTAAGTGCGTTTAGCAGTCTGTTCTGATATGATAAATTGATTTTTTTACATAAACTGACCCCAAATTTAGAAGAACTCAAGCAATTTTGATAAAATGTATATCACCTTATAGAGACCTTTACTGTGATTAACTTTTAAAAAAATAATACCGAGTTAGGAAATTAGCTCTGATATACGCAAGGTACAAAGTGTTTTGATAATTTTGATTTCAAATTTAATACATCGGAATGCATATTTAAACCACCATACCAAATTACTTGCAGTAAATGTTTAGTCTGTGGAGGACAAACGCTATGTATATTGGACAAAGAAATCAACTGGAATGTCCCTGTGTGCGTATGTCAGCCGAGCTGTCCGAATTTCTCTACTGCCCCTCGTCTTCCCTTTCACTTCTCTAGGAAATTCCCTTGTTTAAGCATCATCTCACCAATTACGTGTTCCAAGTTGGTCATCCGAATTTGAAGAGAAAAACAAACAATAAAGAAAGCTAAAAACGAAACAAAACAAACGAACAAAAAATGTTTTGCTAAGGAAAACACAGCAGTCTATATAGATGAATAAATAATTACCTCAGGTTCAGGGGAACTAATATACACATACACACACACACACACACACACATCTCTCTCTCTATATATAATTTCTTAGGGTTGAGTTATATATGAGTGAAGAATGATAGAACATGTGTAAATACGTGTCAGCAGATATCTGAGTCTTGCATGTTGATGCCAAGTTTCAAAGCGTTGCGATCGTCAGACCATGAACTACTATATATATATATATATATATATATATATATATATATATGAATAGAGTAGAGCACTCTGGTGGATGAGGAGTTTCTGAGTAAATGGATA
>OY735236.1:5568512-5573512 GCA_963457665.1 Thysanoteuthis rhombus | reverse complement strand
AGCCAGCTTGTTCTCGTGGCTGGTTTTCATCTAGTGTTTTATGATTCATTCAGTGATAGTTTCTGTAAAAAGTTTGTACATGCAGTTGAGTAGTCTATGTTTGTAGTTGTTGAAGTCTTTTGGGTTTCCTTTTTTAAATAAAAGCATTATGATTGCAGTGTTCCAATCATCTACAACTTTAATTTGTTTTAGGCAAAAGATGAATAAGACGGCCAGTTTCCGAGTGATGATCTTACCCGCTTTTTTGAGTAGATTTTGGTGATGTTGTCTGGTCCAGGGGCCTTCCCTATCTTTGTTTGATGGCTTGTTTTACTTCTCAAAGAGTTACTGTGAGGGAACCGTCGAGATGATTGCTTATGTCTTGCGTATCCTGTTCATTGATTTGTAGTTCTTGTTTGGATAAGTAGATATTTTAGTAAGATTCTTGGGCATGTTTGACAATCTTGTCTTCGTCACTTGTTCAGTTTCCATTTTCCTCGGATATGTTGGTTGTTTGCCTCTGTCCTAAATTAACGCCTTTGTTTATAGCTTTGAAGCCCTGATCTTTTTCAAGAGTTGATTCAATGACTGCTGTCATGAATGTTCCTCTGCTCTCTCTTCGTCTCTTCTAGATTCTGTTAGTTAGTTCGGTCTCTTCAATTTTCTCTCTATTGTTGTCGTTGGTTTGGGGTTTCTGCGTTTTCACTAGTTCTTGGTCTCGTCAGAGATTTTATTAATGGTTTGTGTGCTCATTTATTTGAATAAAGTGGCAACTCCTTTTATAGAAGCTGTCATTTTGTTTTTAGGTTCGTCAGTGTTGGCGTCGTTTTCTGGTTCAGAGGGAATTTTGAATTTGTTTTTCAGTTGAAGCTTAGGGGATCGAGCGTGTTCTTTGGTCTGTTTAGTGGTTGCAGTTTGGTGTGGAGCATTTTCCAGCTTTTTTTGTTGGTATTTACTTGAATCATACATCTTACCATTCTGTGCTTTCTTCTTACATTGACTTTATTCAAGACTTGGATATCTTTGGTGGAGTCGCTTTTGTCCATTAGGATGTATTCTATTTCTTTCTTCGTTTCGTGGTCGGGGCTTTTCCAAGTCTATTTCCTATTCTTGAAGAAGGTGTTCATGATTTTGAACCCATTAGTCGCTGCGAAGTTTACAAGATTGTTACCTCTTTCGTTCCTTACTTTATATCCGACGCAATTTTTATATCCTTGTCCTATCTGTGCGTTTGAGTCTTCCATGATGACATTGAAGTATTTTCTGGTGTCTTGGAGTAGGTTATGAAGGCCATCAATCAACAAGGTGTGAATCCAGTATATGTCAGAGGGCTGCGGCATCATAGCAGCTTCTTTATTAGGCTACATAAAGACTCAGAGCCCTTTCAACTCCAAAAAAGGAGTAGTGCAATGTGATACCAGCTCACCCAAACTCTCTACAGCCTACTTCGAATTGATTTTCTGAAAACTTCACTGGGAGAATAAAGTATTCATTATAGATTTGCAGATGACATTGCCCTTTTCTGCTGAGAACCCACACAGCATCAAACTAATGATAGATGAACTAAATGAAAAAGTAAGAAAGTCAGCCTACACATGAACTTTAGCAAGATGATGATCATGAACGACGACCAAGTCGGAAATAAGAACACAAAGATCAAATACGAGGACGCAGAACTGGAGAAAGTATACCACTACATCGACTTAGGAGAACAAATTTCCATGAGACCCTAAAAAGAAGAAAAAATCAGGTGAAAAATCACCTCAAGATGGCAAGCTCAACATTAAAAAAAAAAAAGAAAGTCCCATTGATCCTTAAAAAAGAACGGGTATATAACTTATGCATCCTCCCAATAGTCACCTATGGAGCTGAAACATGGAACCCAACCAAAAGACTGACCTGCAAATTGAGAACCATGCAGCGCACAAAAGAAAAAACTAAACTCAACCTCACATGGAAAGACCACAAGACAGCGCAATGCATCTGGAAGAGGATGGGAGTCCGATAAATCATAAAATCCATTAATAATCTCAAATGGCAATGGGCTTGGATATATTACATGCTAGCTCACCAAGAATTTGAAAAAAAATTAAACTTGAACCATCAAAGTCGTGTAAAAAAGAGCTCTAACACCAAGGGGCAGTTAAAAGTAGAGAGAGAATACTCCTCGAGGGATAACTTTCTACAAAGAGCTGATGGATTAACAGCACACTGATAAAGAAAGTGCCTGGAATATCCCAATCAATTTATAACACCCATCTGTGTAACGTTGGAAGAATAAATATACATAGAGAACCTCAACTAAACGAGGAAGAGAAAAAAATAAGAAATATGATTAGGTTAAGAGGAACGTTTTCCACTAAGAAAAATCCTCCCCCATAATATATTAAATAGGGATCCAGAATACTTCGAATCAATCATCTGAAAAAGTTAACACGGCAAAATCGAATCCACTACCTCATCATACTTAAAGCTCGACTTTAACTTACCTTAAATATTGAATGCATCAAGCACTTTAAGAACTAAACCCATGGGATATTGAAATACTGATTTGTACTTTGATATATATATATATATATATATATATGTATATATATATATATATATATATATATACATATATATATACAAATTATTATCATTTTTATTATCATCAGAGTAATATGTATAATCATTCACTCGGATCATTCATCCATTTTTCGATAACATATATATTATATTGGAACTCTCTATTTGAAATGATCTCCTGTTATTACTCGGTGAAAGTATCATTTGGTGTAGTCAATGTAAAAAGAAATAAACTATTAAAGAAAATTTGGCTGGTCTAGGGAACGAACCTGCGACTATTTCTTTTATACAATTTCGAAATTGAGCCATTATTCCTTTGGCAACGATTACTTGCTACAGGAAATAAAGACTTGAAATATTAGCAATTAGTCAGCCAGTAGAATCCGTCATATGACCAATGTCTTTTGGAAGCAATTGAAAGAATCGAAAGAAGGATGACCAATGAATAAATTCCTCTGTAGCCATTTTTTAGACAGTGATCACCTTCAAGAAAACAGATGCAAACTGCAGTATCAATCTGGCATAAACATACATAGCAAAACCTTCTCCAATATTATCATTATGAGATCTGGTGAAGATTTGATCTTTAAGAAATGTCTCCATGTTTATGTAGGAGATGCACCGTTCAGCACAACTCGCTATTTCTGGCGTCATGGGGCCCGTACTTCTTGATCTTGTCTTGTTTGTCATGCCAGCTCATATTTTGCCAGGGCACGGTTTTCTATATGATCTCTAGTCCAGCATTATAGTCACATTGTAAATACTAACCCCTGTCTCTAGTACCTTCTAATAATCTTTCTGGGAAGAGACAGTCTAATCAATACGACGATAGGATTGTGTTAATAAGTAGCACATGCGCTGTCGCACTTATTTTTGTGAGTCTGCGCATGAATTGATACTAAAGCCTCAGTTGTGAATGCAGATATCTTTATACATGTCACTATTATCAAAGGATGACAATGGAAAATATCTCTCTTCATATATATATATATATATATATATATATAAGAAATCCACTCGAAAAAGTATGAACATGTTGAGGAGAGAATCTACTTGACTACCAACGAGACGTGAAAAAAAAAAAACAACACAAAAACACTTGACTACCGACAATGTGTGGAAAATCCACTTGAATAATTACCTTCAAGGTCTGAAACAGCCAGTTGTGGTACGATCCATATAAACAAATAAAAAAATCATTCATTCAAGCACACACACAGACACACACATATACATATATATATGTATTAAATGGTGTGTTATATAAATAACACCCATATACAATTCGTATAATACCTTATATATGATAACCAGCTCTATTTAGTATGGCATAAGCTATATATTAAAATCATAGCTTGAGGGAAGGTAGGTTTTGATCAACACTCTTAGAGAATAATGTTAATATAATGGATTTGATTTTTAATCCCCGAAACAGATACACGATCCCACCAAAAACAATACACATAATACAATAATAATAGATTTGTGTGAAACATGAAAAACATGAAAAACCCCGAAGATAATTATATAAATCACATTGACAGATATTGAGAAATCAGAACAATTTTTGTACAATCAGTACAATTTTTGAAAGATTTTTCAAAAATATTTTTAGTATTGAAAGCTGTGGAGCCTCTTCGGATATATATATATATATATATATATATATATATATATATATATATATATATATATATATATGAATTGCACAATATATACAGAAATAAATTGAAATCTATCATAGATATATCATCAAAAATTAATTTAACAGAAAAGTATAATGTTTCATTTCAAACGTAGTTATTTATTAGGGAAGAAGAAAATGTTATCTAGACAGTGATATTGTCACCCTTCAGTAAATATTTTTTTACACACCCTTCAACGATCATGACTATCACCAGATATTCCTTGTAGCTGGTTATATGTCCCTTGGTTCTGTATGCTAGTAATTTCTTTCACTCTTGCAGATAGGTCCATCTCTTGACTGTTTGCCGAATTCCTGTGGTATATGGCAGGAATTGAAATCATGACCCGAGATTTCTGAACTCTTCAAAGCTTTTCAATGGAAAAGAGATTACGACATATTGTTAACTATTTCCTCCTTCTTTCCGACCATTTTGTTTGCTTTGGGATATGCGCTCCAGTCATTCTTATGGTTCTCGAGCACGCGCAGTCTTCAGACCAAACGTAGTTTTCTTACACTGGATAACACACCTTTGAAATTCGTTGATAATTCTTTGATTTCATGATTCCTTTGATACGTTGAAGGCCTCGAGTATCAGAGTCAGCGAAAGAATAAAAGATGGTGCAGACAGTGTTAGACGGAAGAGAAGAAGCCAACGAATCCCTTCACAGAATGTCGGCAATCCTGCAGACAGACCGAAAACCACCTGCAGACCATGTTATTCTTGGAATGAGACTCAAATGGTTACCGTAATTTTGAGAGACAGGAT
>OY735236.1:5561012-5566012 GCA_963457665.1 Thysanoteuthis rhombus | reverse complement strand
ACTTTGGTTCTTATATATATAGACTTTTTATCTTGATCAAAAGTATTCAAATAGGAACTGTGCAACCTTTTCAGGGGTTCTGCGAAAAAAAAATGACATTCTCTCAATATACTTGATAATTTAACATTATATCTTATATTCGGGTTTATACACAATTTGATTATTGCATATAAAGGCCAAAATCCAATGTTCACATACACACACAATTATATATATATATATATATATATATATATATATATATATATATATATATATATATATATATATGTATATATATATATATAGTCGAGAAATCTTTACAGCTTTTAATACTGAACACATCAAAAATATATATTTTGTGTCATATCAGTCACTTATTTCTTAATACCTGTTATCATATTTAATTTTTTTGCTTTATTGTTTAATACGTATTTTGATATTACGGTATTATGCGTAAATTTCAAATTGTTTGGATCAGCAGTTGTTTACCATGTAACTGTTCCAGGGATTCCTTGGAAGAAGGAAAAAAAGTTATATTAACATGGCACTTCAGCACCTCTGTTTGAGTTATGATTTTAATATACAACTTATGCTGTACATGTTGTTTGTTATTTCACATAAGGGTATTATCATAATGTACTGTACATGGATGTTATTTCATAATACACATTATTTTCAAACACATGTTTTACATACATAATATATATATATCTATGTATACATATATATATATATACATATATATATATATATATATGTATGTATATATATATATATATGCATATATATATATATATATATATATATATATATATATATATATATATATATATATATATATATGTGTGTGTGTCTGTTCAAGAATGATATAACTTCCATTAACAAAACGCATAAAATCATATAGCAAACTCAAGTTATCATTTATACGGTTAGAAATCGGAAAAATTCATACGAACACTGCGGTGTTGGAGAATAAAACTTGAAAAAGACCAGCTATGGTCGGAACATCCAACCACCTTTCTACAGCCTTTACACACTAAAACATTTCAAGAATCTAACCTTTTCTCAATAGAACATTACTGCAGTCATCATCCCGAAGAAACACTCTATTATGCGTTTTTGTGTCGACGTCATTCCCATCATAAGAAAGGTTCGTCAATCGAACTTAGCGAAAACAGTCAATGTTTAAATTAGTTCCCATAGATACGCCATTAACAACAACAAAAAAAAAACAAAACTCACCTCTGCTGCACAACAGCTAGCTGTGAGTGTTTGTATAGAGAGGACAGTTGTTTTTTAAAACAGTCTCCGAGAAAATTTGATAATTGAAAAGGGTTCTTCAGGTAGTTGTAAATTTTGAAGACCACTGATCGAGATAATTAAAAGAAAACATCTTTACTGTGCAGATGAGGAGGATTGGACCCGCTGGGATCTCTTTCCGGGACCGATACCTGATATATGTATGTGCATGTATTATGCACCGACACCAGTTTCATGTCAAGCTAAAAACCAGGATCTCCAATGCTGATTATTGAGCTGAATGGTCACAAAGCTCAAAGCCCTCCCCACTTGGAATAATGGTGGAACTCAAAATTCTTAACTGTATCTTCTTCATTGTATTATTTTCTCTAAATTCATCGTTAGTGAAATTTGCTTACTTATATCATCAGCAGTAACAGCAGCAGTAGCCATTATAAGTCTACTGCTGGACAAAGGCCTTTCCGTTCATCTTCCATAACAACTTTAATTAGATTAATATATATCATGGCCTACCGGCAAAACTTTCCTTCTCATCCCTCATCTTGTGGCTGGTGTTCACTACCAAATGGACACCAATCAGTAAGCCTTTAGCAGCATCTGTTCCCTTTGGCTAAGTGTCCATCCCATCTCTATTTTTTGTGCTCAATTTTTTGGATAATGTCCTTCACTCTACCCCTCTCTCTGATCCATGTTCTTGTTTTTTTCTGTCCGTCAGGGTCCTTCATGACATTGCTCTTTCTATGTCTCATTATTTGATTCAGTCCGTTTTGGTTCTCCGTTTCACACCGTATATCGTTATGCGTCGTATTATTTCGCTTTTATGGTTTTCGTCTAACGTTATCATCCGTCCTAGGCAGATGTATTTGTTAAACTCTTTTGGAGCCTCGCCCTCCGTTTTTATGATCTTTTCGGAAATTTCATCTTTGAACATTTCCTTTGCCTTTATTCTTTCATCTTTTTCGGCTATTTTTACGAAACATGTTGAGTTATATCCCTTATATAGATGCGTTCATATCCAAAGATTTGTGTGCACACACCTACATAGAACCTTTGGATATTTATGTCACATGGATTCCAGTGGTGTTGCAAGTCCATTGACGGTCAAGTAAGAGCACATCAACCTGGAAATCGACGCACTTCATCAAAAGGATGGGAGTCACTATATGCACACTCACACACACACACATATATATATATATATATATATATATATATATATATATATATATACAGACATATATATATATATATATATATATATATCATCAGCAGCCAAAACCGTCAAAATATGATTCTCTCAGTTTTAAGCCAGTCCGTCTCTCTGTCCGTCTGACTATGTATGTGTCAAATGTACTGACCACACCCATGAATCGAGAGGGTTAAAAATTTAGATATTCATTCTTTGTCTACGAAAATGTATATTGTTTTTGTCTTTTTCTTATCTGCCACTCCCAAGTTTTTAGAGGGGTGGTTCAATTTGCAATCTAGATTTATGATAAGTTGACCCCTTAGTCTGTGCCCGCCAGTCCTTTTTTTGAATTAGAATTCTTTTAGTGATCACTCACCCCAAAAGTCAAGAGGTCCCTATTATTCATTGATCATCCTTTTTTCTATTTTTTTGCATATCACTCCCAACATACCGTGCTGCCAAAAGATATTGATCTCATGATGGTTTTTATTTATTGACTTATCAGACCTGTATATATAATGTACAACAGTATTTGCACACTTCCACAGATGTTTGGTCTATCAACTGGAAGACAGATATTGTGAGAAGCAGGACAGTGGGGAGAAATGAACAAGGAAGTATGAACAATAAAGACAATTACCATAATACCCATGATACTGTCCATATATGATGATGATCATAACGGAAGCAGTCAAGAAAAGTTGTATGATTTTCATGATTTATTATAATAGAGATGAGGATAGCAAGGGAAATGATGCCAATAAAGATTTTGAAAGTAGAATTACCCTAAAACTTTTACCTGATTCTAAAGGACTGTAGCAGTAAAGATGTTAGAGACGAGCCATAGAGAGGCTCTTTGTGACTAGAAGTATGTTTTATGACAAAGGGCTCTCCTGCAGACGGAGGATCTTTTGAGCTGCCCATATAGTGAGAACACCCTTGCTTCAAACACCGATTGTGCAAACTCTGTCATGTCTTACCGGCAAACCATTCGATCTGATGTCGTGGCTGATGTTTTAATGTGTTTGCTGCTACATGGATGTTGTTTATAGACCTTTACTCAATCTGATTTTGCCCCTTCTTACTGAGTGTCCAGCCAATCTTCATTTTTGTTTCTCAAGTATATGTATAAAGTCCTCCTCCATTTTGAACTTTTTCTGTCGGTCAGAGTTAATCATTACTTTATTCTTTGTAGGGCTATTCTTGCAATTCTAATTCGGTTGTCAGTCTGTTTTGTTCATTTCTGTGTTTAAACTCGTAAGTCATAGGTGATGGAATGCATTCATTGTATACATTACGTTTTAAGCACGTTGATATGGTACTCTCTAATATGACTCTATTTGTACCAAATGATTTCCATTCCATCGTTATGTGTTGTTTTATTTCACTTCCATAGTCTTTCTCAAACTTAATTATCTGTTCGTAGTAAATGTATTTGTCAAACTCTCCTGGAGACTTGCCATCTATTTTTATGAACTTTTGGGGAACTCATCGTCAAACATTACCTTTGACTTCATTCTCTTTATCTTTAGGGCTATTCTTACAAAAAATGTTCAGTGATCTTACTTATATACATGCTTATATATTAATGATCTATGCGCACTCTGATGGAGTGAACCTTTCAATATTTCATCTGCGTGGATTCCAGTGTTGGAATTCGCTGACGGTCGTGTGGGGACATATCTAATCTGGAATCAAATCGACGCACAAAGGTATATATTAACACCCCTAGAGCATTTCGTCAGTCATATAAACCCAACGAGTGAAGAACCAAAACAAAAGTGAAATGCATTCGAAAACGTCAGTAAAATCTGCCAAGATACGTTTCTCGGTTTTTTAAACTGATCTGGCTGGCTATGTTTGCACCGAACGTACAGGCGGTACTAATGTAGGTGAGGATCAGTGAAGGTCTATGGTAAATTCACCCCTTAGTTTGTATCCGCCTATTTTTTTTTTTTGAAAAATTATGATTTTATCAGTGATCATTCCACCAAAAAAGAGTTCATTGAACACGCCTCTTTCCAATTTTCTTTATTGATCGCACTCAACACAGCATATCATCAAAACACAGTTTCTAATGTGTGACTAACCAGACCATAATGTACCCCATTATCAATACACTCCAATAAATGTTTAATCTATCAAACAAAAGTTAGATAGGGCTGATTTGGAGAGAAGAGGTGGGTAAGAGCAAATGAACCAGAATGAGGCGGTGATGACGGCAATAACGTTGATATCTGTCATGAATACCGTACACATAATACTTTTATTTATGATCACGATCTTAAGGAAGGTAAGCAAGGCGATATGGATACCCAGGATCAGCAGAGGAACTGACTGTAATCGAACCAATATGGTATGGATTCATGAGAAAAATGTTCGGAAAAGGCTACAAACGTGAGAAGCTTTGGAGAAAACCGAAGATTCTATAATTGTAGGGTCTGAGGAATCAAGTTTCATATACTTGAATGAAGTATGACAGCAAATTACTTTAGACTGTCTCTATCTCTTATCTTTGCATATCTCAACATTTAAGATACACCTGGCACAAACAACTGCTGTTTTAAAC
>OY735236.1:5518401-5560812 GCA_963457665.1 Thysanoteuthis rhombus | reverse complement strand
GAATAAATGCCCTTACGTATCTGCACGATAAATGTTTGTAATGCTTGAGGCTTGTCAATTCAGCTTAATACAGCCTCTTGGGAATCAGTTGATTCTGAGTTTAAATCACGGTAGAGATGGAAATTTTACAAAGCAGTTTACACTCCCAATTTAGGTGACAATCGTTATTGTTTTCGCTAAGTTAAGAAAAAAATAAAGCCAAGACCAGTTTGGAAGTTTGAAAAAATATTTTTGACTTGCTTGACCCACTAACTGTACAACGGAAATGAATGATACAAGAAATATAAGTAATTATAAAAATGAAAGTTTTGTATCAGCATACTCTAAATTGTTAGAGTGATCAAAGATCAAACTGTTAGAATGGTAACTTCAGTTTCCAGATCTCGACATCATAGAACTTCTTTGGTGAATATTGAAGAGGATTTATATGACAAAAGAAAACGCACAAACCTTCAAGAGCTGGAACAATGTTGCTTTGAGGAATGGAATTAACTGGACATTCAGCGAATCAAAGATTTAATCGCAACTTTATACCCCAAAAGACTTGAATCCGTAATACTTGGTGGAAACAATGTTTTAGC
The DNA here is from genome assembly GCA_963457665.1 of Thysanoteuthis rhombus. Lineage (NCBI taxonomy): Eukaryota > Metazoa > Mollusca > Cephalopoda > Oegopsida > Thysanoteuthidae > Thysanoteuthis > Thysanoteuthis major. The sequence continues at coordinate 5,560,231 of OY735236.1, read as the reverse complement.
TCCTGATGTGCGTAAACTTTGGTCTTCGTCCATTTCTTTTATGTAAAATCGCTTTAGCTATATTCGCCTTGCTTATTTTTGTTACGTTTTACATGGAAAATGTCCAATGTGGTGAAAATGATAAATGAAGTCGATTCTTTTGTGATATATACTTATTTTTCCCCCCAATTACTTTAAGGGGAGTATATATAAAGTCAAGACTAGAACAGTACATACCCATCTTCCCAATCCCTTCCAATTACTGCTAGTAGGATTCAGATTTAACAAATTGTAGTGAAGGAAGAACTAAATTTTCCACTTTGTGGTGGAAGTGGGACAGACATAATAACTGTATTGGACAGGTTCAAAGCTTGAAGTACGTTTGCGTGTTTAGAAAGAATTACGCGGCTCACTTTTAGGATAAAAAGCTGAGCTGACGAAATTAGATCAACACATCTACCTAGGTTCACGAATCTCCATGGAATCTACAAAAGAACAAGGAATCAAACTAAGAATCACTCTCAGCTGGCAAGCGTTCGAAGAACAGGCTCAACCTTCAAGGATAATAAAATCCAATTAGTCCTAAAATGCAAGAGTATACAACTAATACATCCTCCCCATAGACAACTATGGTGCTAAAGCGTGGAACGTAACCAAATGTTTCTGTGACGTAATGTATGACGTAATGTATGACGTAATTGCTATGAGGTAATATGAAGATAGAATAAGCAATAAGATGCACTAACGACAGACAGGCAGAAGATATGCATAAGCTCATAAGAGTTTCTATGACGTAATCTATGACGTAATTGTTATGTCACAATAAGGATGAAAAAATAACCAATGAAATGCGTTAACGACAAACAAATAGGCAGGAGATATACGTATAAGCTCATAATATGATTAGATATTGAAATTTCTCGGTACCCTCTTTTAGGTCCAAGATTGAAGAAAAGATATTCAAGAAAGGATGTATTCGTGTTACGTTTCAATCCGGTCCTATTTTAAGAACATCTCTTTGCAATAACAAAGAGAAATTATTGCTGAACAGTAATCTGTGGGGCTATAAACTAGACTGCACATGTGTAAGAGAGACAGGGAAAAAGATAATAACGAGATACATAGCACGTCAATAAGAAGCTATGAAAGGGAATCGGTCAGCTTCAAGTGCATTCAGCATTCAGAAGAATGTCATGGGGAATAATTGGCTGACAGTCCCCACTTTGAAGCGTTTTATGGTTGTCAGTTTGGGGGTCACTCAAACTAAGAGCCCTTCAACGTACACAAGAAAGAATCATGCTCAATATCACATGGAGAAATCACAACATATCAAAGAAAAATAGGTGTCAGATATATCATATGATTTATTAGAAAACTGAAATGGCAATGGGCTGGCCATGTTGCAAGAATTTCAGACGATCACTGGATATAACAATCTACAAAGTGGATCCAATAATATCATACATGAAACTGTAGACGGCAATCCACATCGACGCATGTTTGAAGGTGTGTAACTTCACGATTCGAAATCGAGACCACCTTCTTTACATTCTAGCTTTTTACTGGCACCAAAATATCTTTACGCTTTTGTGCATCCTTAATATACTGCACACCCAAGATAACAAGCACCATATGCCACTCGTAACTGTGAATATATATATATATATATATATATATATATATATATATATATATATATATATATATATATATATATATATGTTTTTTAAGATAACGGTTGTGTTTTTCTTTTTAGTATTATGGTTCTCGTAGACGAGAACTAGTTGTTCTCTTACAATTGTTGCCCCAAGGGAGGGACATGTCTTCCATTGATATATCATAAATATGTAATATTTATCGCGAGTCAATTACATTCCAGTAATTTCCTCTGGGGTGCTAGACGCAAATCTAGTTAAGTTCGTATTTATGCAGACGGGTTTCAGTCGAGTCATCTGACCTTGTGACCGCAATACATACGCTATTTAAACTCAGCTGTGTATGGAGGCATTCGAGCGGAGAGTAATTATTCAATATTGTTTATCTGTCTTTTCCCCGGCATTTCTCTGTAGAATAAGGTCGATTACTTAATAATCATTACCATGGCCAGTGGTTCTCAACGTGGGTACAAAAGCCCCTTGGGGGCAATCGTTCATTGAGGTGGCTAAGAACCTTAAGGGGGTAATAGAGCTTCCAGAGGGAACATTGCAGATATTTTATAAGCATTTTCGATTCTGATTTACAAATGCCACCTGTTTAGTTGTATCTGCTCAGAGATTTATTGATATGCTTACTATATATTAACTATTTTCCGTGATAGAACCTTTGAACTCAATGTCGATGCTTTTCTTCATAATGACAAGCTACCACATATCTCTATGTGTTGTGTGCTTCGCATATTTGAACTACAGTGGGCCGCTGATGAGTACTTGGGTGTCATAGGAGGGCATTTGGCTGAAAAAGGTTGAGAAACCGTGATGAATATCATGATTATCTTTATCATCATCAACCTTTCAACATCTGTTGTTTAAACATAAATTTCTCCCAAGATTCGCCATGGCCGTCCCCGATCGAATATCCTCTGAAATAGCTTAGACTGACACGACATCGCATCTTTTGTCAGCCACTATTTCGCATATGATGATCAAATATGACATTAAAATGGCTCAATTACGTTTTATTTCTTCTAAGATTTCGTTGATCTTTAATTGGGATCAGAGTTTATCTCAAGTTGGAATCATTTTTTTGGTCTCAACGTATTTTTCCTTCTCTACCTTTGACGATCTTTGATCGCGTTGTCAGCCTTCCATCTGTTATTAAATCTTTCTTTTTGGAGTTTTTTTTTCTCCCACTCGAAAATAATTGTTTTCCATTGGTCTGTTTCAACAGAACGACTGTAATCCTGTTCACTTCTTAAGTCGCCAATCGGCCCATTCGCATACACGTAATTTCCAAAGGCTCACGTAGCTTTCTGTTGCTTAATTCTCTTTCAACACTTTAAAGTAGCGACTGTCATCCAATCGAACATCCTTCAAGACATCCATTTGAATGCTGAGTAGCACCCGAAGCCGTCCAATTTCCTTTCATAGCTTGTTGTTGATGTTGGATACATCACGTTATTATCCTCTTACGTGTCCCCCTTACGCATGTGAAGTCCAGTTAATAAATCCCAGATTACTGTTCGGCAATAATCTCTCTTTGTTATTGCAAATTAAAGGTTCGTAAATTAAGACCAGATGCAATCAGAACACAAATGCCTGCTTTCTTGAACATCTTTTCTTCCATTTTGGATCTCAACAAGGAAATCAAGGAATTTTAACATCCAATCTTATTATGAGCTGACATGTGTATCTTCTGCCATTTTGTTTGTCGATAACACATTTCATTGGTTATTTTACATTCTTATACTGACGTAGGAAATACGTCATAGATTACGTCATAAAAACTCTTGAAACTTGAAACAACTTGAGTTGAGATTTAAAAAAAAACTCACCCGATAGTTTCCGGCTCTTTAACGTCAACCCATTCATAAATAAGCCCGTCATTTTGGACCAGTATTTTTTTTTTAAACCGATGGACATCACGACGTGGATCCCCCGAGATCACATGCGCAACCAAGGCCGACAGAATATTAGATGGAGAGACGAGCTAGACAAGTTCGGGAAGTACTGGCTCTGCGACGCCCATGATAGAGAAGTGTGGCAAATCCTGGGGAAGGTCTATGTCCAACGACGGACGTTAAAAGGCTGATGATGATGATGATATTCATTTTTTTAACTATTTTAACTATTTTTTCTGACCACGTATGAGATGATATGCATATTTTTTTCGTTTACTTGTCTTTATATATTTGTTTGTTTGCGCTCTAATTGGATGATCTCATCAGTTGATTTGCCATCCTATTATGACAAAGTAATGATGATTACGTCATAGAAACTCTTAGGACTTCATGTCTGATCCCTAATCAAAACAGCTTGAGTTGAGTGTAGACTTTGAAAACAAATAATAATTAGGATACTTGAATTATCAAGAATAAATCACCTAATAAAAAAGATTTAGGTTCCCTGGCGCTGATCCATACATTAATATCCCCGTCATTTTTGACGTGGATATTCTAGAAAGTTTTATATTTGATCGTATACATCTAAAATACCTTGTATGTTATGTATATGTTTGTGTATTCGCGAACGTATATATGCGTATGTACGTGTGTGTATGAGTGTATCTGTGAATGTGTGTTCAAATCAAAGATGAAAAGAAGAGATTAGATCGTCTGAGAAATAGATGTCAACGACTGTTCTCAAATTATTAGACAATTAGTTGTTTTTTTCAAATAAATATTGACATCAAGATGGCTCAATAATTCTTCGTTCCTTCTTTACTGATATATCACTAACCTTTAACGGGAAACTTCGTCAGATCTTACCTCAACTTGATCTTTTCTCAACATGCTATTTCTTTCATTTTTTTTTCTTTTAATTTTTTTTTTTTTTACTCCTTCTTTGCATTCGTTAATATTGACTTCCTTTGATCTCATTTCCCGCCTTTCATTTATGATTTCATCTTCCATTTTTTGCTTCTTTTTTCATCTTCATTCGAGAAATATTGCTCTCCGGGAACCTGGTTCAACAAAGCTATCTCGGTTCAGTCCTTCAGCTTCTAACGCGTTCATTCGCATACACTGAGTCTCCAAATACTCGCGTATCTTTCTGCTGTAAAATTCTCTTTCAACACTCTAAAGAAGTGACCGTCCAATTAAATCTACCGTGACGTTCTTTTGAATGCCGTGTGGCACACGGAGCTGACCAATTTCCTTTCATAGCTTGTTGTTGATGTTTAATACATCTCGTTATTATTTCCTCGCTGTCTTGCCTGCAGACAATTGTCCACATAGAGTCCAGCTTATAAAAACCCCAATTAGTGTTGCACGAAAATCTATTTATTTTTTTATTAGAAAGTAAGGCTTTTAAATTAGGACCAGGTGTAAATAACACGAATACCAACAACACACACAAACACACGTATAAATATATATATATATATATATATATATATATATATATATATATATATATATATATAGTTTGAGACTTGAAATAGAAATTTTGTCATTTTTTATGAACAATATTTTAACTATATATTAAGCTTATATGGAGTTTGTTCTATTTGTTTGTTTGTTTATATTGTTGTCTGTTTGTTATTGTCTTAATTGAGACAATATCATTGGTTGGTTTACCTCCCTTGATTTACAATGAAAAATACGTCATAGAAATTCTTCGTGTCTGAACATACATGAAAACAGCTTGAAATGAGTTGAGACTTGAAAAAATAAACTTATAATTTGGACAATTGAATAACTGAGAATCAATTACCTAAAAAATAGCTTTACGTCATTCGATGCCGATCCATACTTGAATAGTTCTGTCATTTTCGACAGGTACATTTTAACAAGTTTTTCATCTAATCCCTTACATCTATGAAGTGTTTTTGCATGTGTATTTTTGTGTATTTGGTCCGTCACTAAATAGAAGCCGTAACGCCACCAACGTCTTTAGCTGCATGACGTGTTGGGGATGCTCAATTTTAAAAAAAGTGGGCGATGAATAATTCAAGTGACCACTCAAAAAAGTCAGAATCTGAAACAGACAAACAGATAAGCGTGAACGCTGCCGGGCACAGTCTAAGGGATCTATTCAGCAAAAAATGTTATTGCGAATCGAACCCCCATTAAAAATATTTTCGAGGAGATTCAAAAACAAAAACAAAAATGTTTTTCTAGACTCATTCAAAAGTAAATACTGGAAAATTCAGCCCTCTAGCTCTATTGGTATGGCTTGTACGCATGGTAGATACACAGGTAGCCATTCATCCAAACCAATTTAAAAACCTAAGAATACTATGTAGACTGTTTTGGTTAATGGTCTCTCATAATGGGAGAGTCTATGAAATGAATGACGAATATGAAAGGAACAACTAGATGATTGGATTTTTTTTGGTTAATCTTGTACAAAACCAGCCAATCGGACAGACAAACAGACCTACTTGAAAACTGACAAAACGTATGTTGACAGTTTTGGTGACAGTTTTCGTTGACGGTTTCTAAAAAGTGAACGTCAAGTATTATCGCAAAAGACCGAAAAGACCCATTTTACAAATCTTTGTGGTCGATGTATCTGATAATATTACATTGATTCAAAAATAATTGCTTTTTTTTTAGATCTTTAAATTTTAGATGATGATTTTTTGAAATTTAGAATTTTGAAATTTTTCAACTTCAATGCTGATTTCGGAATAAACTATTGTTCAACTATGTTCATGGAATATACCATCACAGAAGAAGAGGAAATCAAGCGGATAATCCCCCTAGGATGGTAAGCCTTTGGCAGAGCATGCGCAACCTCCTAAAACGAGACGATCTCAATAATCTTAAAAAGAAGGGTGTACAACCAATGCATTCTCCTGATAGTCACTTATGAGCTGAAATATGGAAACTAACCAAGAGACAGACTTGCAAACTGAGAAGCATGTAACGTGCACATGAGAGAATCATGGTCAACATCACATAGAGAGATCACAAGCCAGCGCAGAATATCAGGGACAAAACAGGAGTCTGGGACATCATAGAATCTATCAGAAAACTTAAATAGGAATGAGCTGGTTACATTGCAAGAACGGTAGACGACTGATGGACATCATGACTCACAACATGGATCTCTAGAGATCATATTTGAAACTGAGCTCGGCAGATTACAAGATGGAGAGATGAACTAGACAAATTAAGAAACATCGGCTCTGTGATGCCCATGATAGAGAAATGTGGCGTATCCTGGGGAAGGTCTGTGCCCAACAATAGACATTAAAATGATGATGATGATGATGATGATGATAAATGTTTTCTTTTCAGTGTTTATTCTTGTTTATTTGAAGCTTTCAGATCAAAGATGGAAAAAAAGGAAATAGAGCTATTTTGTCTAACAGTTCAGAATGGGTCGTTAAGTAGCGGAAACTGCTCGCAATTTCAACCGAGTATTTTGCCAGGGAAACGTCACCGAATATACACCTCAACACCGGCTGAAATAATTTCGAAATAGAGACTAGAGCCTTGAAGACGTTGACATCCTTCTGTGATTGATGACATCCACTTGAGGGCCATTTTTGAGGCGGATCAATGCAAAGCAACCCTAAAGGGTTTAGAGGGATATAGCATTGGCCATTCTGCACTTGTACGACATTTGCACCAAATTGGAAAAGCCAATAAGTTCAAATAAATGTCCCTATAGAAACTGAACGAACTATGCTATAAAACTCTACCTCATTGTGCTCACTCACCAGACCTTTTTCCGATATACTCCCATTTTTTAAAAGTATCCTGACCTATTCTTGCGAAGGAAGGTCTTTAACCAGGTGGTAGAATTCACTGATTCAAGGGGCTCCAGAATTCTATGCTTACATAGAGATATTTTCAGTAGGCAAAAATGTGTAAATGATGTAGGTTCTTATTTCGATTAGTAAATTTTCTTCTAGGCTGAAATGTACTGCTCGGGGGTTGATGATGGAAAACCGCAATTATTTTTGCATCAATATATCCGATAATACAAGTGAGAAGTATAAATATTGGTATTTAATTTCATTGTCCCACCTTAATTAAATTTGTTTGTGGCATTTATGGCAAATCTATCAGCCTAATTGCACGTATGTAATTAAGCAATAAGATGATTAATTAGGACTCGTACAGAGGCATCGATTCAAGCAGAAGATTCCTCTAAACCAATGACCCGATGAGAGAATCAAATATTGATTAGCACAATGGTACATTAACCATAAGGCTGACTAAGCTGAGTAAGGGCAGGATAATATATCTTTGTCTGTACATGAAACACTGTTTACAATAATGTTGCCAATTGCTCAAGTTAAGAGCTCATCGTCAGCTGTGGGTTAACGGGGAGACACAGTTGCTCTGTTTCCTTTGTAACTTCTTTCCATAGAGGAAATCAACCTGTTTTTATTACTCTATCAGTTGAACATCTTTCATCCGGCAAGCTAAGGGATTGGCCATTGCCGGACTACAGAAAAAAACGGACTACAGAAAATTATCTATTTTTATAACGAACGAATTTGGAAAGCGCTTCTGTAAATCTGAAACAGAACACTTATCAAAGACATAGTACTCTTACAAAATCACCACAGGCGTTTCTTTATGTATTTGTTTCAGCATTTTTTGGTTTCTTACATGACTTCCGGAATGGATAAAGCACAGCTAGATATGTATTGAATTAAAAGGACTGTGTTACCTAAATACTCAGCGGCAGTATAAGAAGAGGAGCCACATTATTATTGAGCTTGAATTTTACTCTAGCAGATACGGTGACCAATATCAAATATCAAATCAATAAAATCAGATATCAAATTAATACATATTCTGTAATTGTAGCCAATGATATGCTCTTCCAATCCATCCATAATATGCTTGTCAAAGTAATTTACAATATCCTTTCACATAGATATTTTTTTCTTAAATTGGACCGTCTATTTAGTGACTTTTGCAACTTCTTCATCCGCTTTCCCTTACCCTATTCGACAGAGTGACAATACTTGAGACTTGGAATTGCAAGTAATTAAATCTATGGAGTCTTCAGAAGCCAACGTCATACAATTGAGTTGTGTTTGTCTTCTTTATATATCCGTAAGGAATACCGTGATAGGCGAACAAACATCTGCACTAAAAATGACAATGATATTCACAGAGTTGGAATACCATATATATATATATATATATATATATATATATATATATATATATAATCTCAGATTTTGCTATAACGATCTCTATGATCTCTGAAGGGATGTTATACTTAGATGTATTTACAAGGAAGGCAAATGTGTTAGAAAATATGTATTGTATAAAATACGTAGGTACGTTAAATAGTTTACACCATTATGTGAAAAAAGAGGATTTATATTACCTGAAAGCTGATAAGCTCTGCAGATGTACAGGTTTTTCCTATTAGAAATTTGTTGGTTTCTGTGAAAATAAACATTTCATAAACTGAGAAGGAACAAAGCGAAGAGGCTATTACCATTAATTTGTATGGGAAGATTTTCATCTGTTCCCCGCTACCCTTCCAACTTCTGATGTCGCCTTTTTAGAGCTGGTGGAGACACAGGAATTTGGTTGCACGAGAAAGAGAGGGGTCGAGTGAGTGAGTGAGTGAGAGAGAAAGAGAGAGAGTGCTCTGCCTCTATAATAGCTACAAACAAAACAGACACTGAATATTTTTACGCTCTTTATATCTGTTCTATTACAGTTTTCAAACATCCTTGAAATATAGAAAGGAAACTAGAAATGCCAATAAAATAAGAGATCTGTTTTTTGTTTACTTCGAGTAAAGATAGTGGAAAACAGCCTTGAGAGTCATAAGTGGATTTTTAAAAACAACGTTCTCTTATTCAAATGTTTTTTGTATCCGTTTAACACAAAAATACTTTTCAAGTACAGGAAAAGATATCTCAGCAAATCATTTCAGTACACTCTCCATGTTTAGAAATAATTCTCCTGGTTTCATTTTTCACCTTTATTTACAGTCATTTTGTACCCGATTGGGGCAATGAGACCTATTTTACTTATTGTATTTTCCCTTTGAGAACTCGCAGATTCAGTAAGAGGAGCTGTCTGTCGCAGAGTGTTACATTTCTTTCTCAGCCAAGCTTTGAAGGCATTCGTTGAAGGAGCTTCCTCCGGTGTCTTCCGATACAAGCTGTTATAGGCTGATGTTACACCGGTTTTAAAGAAAGACTTTCTTAGTCCAGGTTGGTGTTGCACCGGTATTTTAAGTTAGCTTCCTGGTTTTTGTGTCAAGTGCTCTTTTTGTTATACTATTTATTTGGACCTGACATCGTTCTGTCATATCGTACTATTACAATACCGTTGATAATTTTATAGGTGTGAATGAGATCGGTTTGCCGGCGGCGGAACCCAATTGTTGGTAGTTGTAGGCTAGATGAATATTCAGAGTTGGAAAGATCCGAAATGCCTCGAGCCAGTCGACATAGGCTGATTGCATCATGACTAAAACATATAGCAAAAACGGGTATCCCCAAATCCTCCCCATGCAGTTCAGGTCAAAGATCATCTATTGTTGTTTGACACCTGTTGGCCAGACAAATTGTGAGAACCGATTCAAGTCATAATGCAGGCGTTTGATATTTTCCTATTAGTACATTCGTTGGTTTCGGGTGCAATTAGTTGGCGAATGGCGTCTGGAGTCAATACATCAAAAAAACCTGAAGTAAGACATCAGCCCAAGACTAATTTTCGAATCTCCGTCTACTGGTTCAACCCAGACAGAGGTTCGATTGTAAGTACATCACAGAACATCTTTTTGATCAGGAAAGAAATTTCTACGAAAGCCATCGATTCTAATTGTTGACAATTAACAGACTTCACTCAAGCACTTATTTTAAACCACGGTCAAAGAAATAAAAACTCTTGATCCGCGATTTCTGAACAATTGAACATAAGGAATCATCCTATGAATTTACTCTCTGTATTATCACAACACGGCACAGTGTAGGAAGAAAACGGGAGTCAGATACATCATAGAATCTATTAGAAAACTCAAATGGCAATTGACAGGTTATGTTACATGAATGGCAGACAACTGATGGATATCACGACTCATAACTTGGATCCCTGGAGGTCACATGCGGAACCGAGGCCGACAAAATACAAGATGGAGAGATAAGCTAGACGAATTTAGAAAATACTGGCTCTGCAACGCCCATGATAGAGAAGTGTGGCGGATCTTGGGGAAGGTCTACGTTGAACGACGGACGTTAAAAGAATGATGATGGCAATCATCATCATTTTCTGTTTCACATGATTGTGACTACGGTTAAGATCGATTGCGAGTTTGACAACGACGCCTAACGAAGTATTGTATGTGAAGGAGATAGAAGCACACGTTTGAGAATTTTATGACCCTTCAACATTTCTCTTCAGTCGAGTCAAGTGTTTAGCTGTCTGCTGACCGACAAACTGAACTATCAGGTTTCTGCGTCAGAACATAGTGAACAAATGGACGGAGAGACGAGGAAAATAGTCCGACCATATCTTACACGATGAATAATACATCCCGTTTAACAAAATCCAGACAAGGAATATGAACGCGTTTTGGGGTCTATACGCACGTGCCGTACGCGTGTGTGCATGCATTTATGGGTATACTTAAAAAAAAAAAAGAAGAATTATTCTACCTTAAATAAAGCAATGGGATACTCTAGCACAAATGAGAGCATATAAAAAAAAACAATCCATGATTTTTGGATATTGTTTTTAGACAAAGACGTTTTTTTTAGTTTCTTTTGCTAAAGCTGAAAGAATAGAAGAAACACTTAGCTGATTGCGTGCCACGAACGTTCAGATATGGAGTTCCGTGACGCGTAAATTTTGATTGGATAAAAAGAAAAAACAGGACAACTGATGGATTGATTATGATCGTGCTCGGTCTTTTGTTAATGGTACGTCTTTGTTTCTTTTGGAATGCTGTTAAATATTTGCTGTATAGACATGCATTAGTAATAATTACAAGTACTCGTATTACAAACCGCCAACAAAAACTGCCATCAGAGCTGCCAGTATAGGTTTCTATCAGTTGCAGCCGCTAGGTGGTTGGTCGTTTATATATCATGCGTGAAACCTGCGTCGATGAAGATAAAAGGTTGAGAATTTCAAAATTCACTCTTTATTTTGTCTAGTGAAAACGATTTTTCTGTAATCTTTTTAATCAACCCCCGTCTTGAATAGGTTTTAGTGGGATTTCAGTCTGCGAAATATATTTACGATAAACTGATCTCTTAGTATGTATTCACGCCTGTTTATTGGGAAATTAGGTCTTTTTTTTTTTGCGATCACTAACGTTGGGCGAGAAAACGTATTCCTTGATCATATCTTTCCAATTTCTTAATTGATCACCTTTAGTATGCTGCCAATAAGGTTGGTTGTGTGACAGTTTCTATTTAGTGATCAACCGGAACTATACATATAGATGAATTGAGAGAGAGTGAGAGGGAGGGGTATGGAAGGAGATAGTGTAATTATTTAGATTATAAGTGCATTGATTATTTGCGAGTGTTTTTGTATGAATTCTTCTGGAATTAATTTTTATTCCCCTATTCCGAACGACTGCAGTCAAATTATATCTACCAATCAATCAAGCTCAGCATGTTTAGATAGCAATTCTTTGATCAGTCGATTCATCCATTACCTTTTATCTGCTCATAACTAAAAGAAAATCTATTCAATGGACAGCTAAATCTAAAGGCTGAGTTGTCGTCTTTTTTACGGAAATGTTTTAAAGAAATGCAAACTTTAATAATGATCAAGGCATAAGAGAGTTCGCTCAAATAAAATCAAATATTAGCCACATAGCTGGCCCCTATCTCAGAAACTATTAAAAATACAAGCATGAAGTTTTCACGATTCAATAACACGAGTCTTGAAGATTTAGGGGAGCGTGAGTTGAGTGCATCATCAGAGAGATATGTTCGTTTGGATTAAGTGCATTGGCTGAAAGAAATATATTGAATAATAAACATTTTTTTGCATAAAGTAAATACCTTTTTTATTAGGCTGAAGTATCGATTTATGCACGCACGCACATACACACACACGCACTTCTAATTATTGTATAAATGGTTTTCACAATTCACCGTTTCATGTTATTCGATCTTCAGCAGGAATTGTGATTGAACGATAACTCTGGATTTCCTGTGTTTTTAACTTTCACTATTTTTTCGGTTTTTGCTTCACTTTTTGCCTGGTTAAACATGTCGTTATTTCCCTGAATTGCCTGACATGGTTAATTTTTTGGTATTTCTACCTTTTCTCATATATCTTATTTTCTTTACTTGTGATTTATCAAATTCCTTTGTTTATATACACATATGTTCTGTTATTTTCTGTGAGTTGAGTTATTTATGCGTAAAAATTGCTTGATATCAGGGATAGACCATTTGTAAATAAGTGTACATTAAAAATTCAGTCCCCTGAGTTTCATTCCAGTGATGCAAACGTCGAGTCTTCTACTGTTCATAAAAAAAGCTCTCTCTCTCTCTCTCTGTCTCTCTGTCTCTCTCTCTGTCTCTGTCTCTCTGTCTCTCTCTCTCTCTCTCTATATATATATATATATATATATATATATATATATATATATATATATATATAATGATGAAATAATGAATACTTCAACTAAATGTTCGTGTATAGAGCACTTAACGAAATAAACCCATCACATATCGGATGTTGAAAAACTGATTTGTACTGAGTTTTATGAATGTGTATACTTCATGTTTCCCTCAGAGTATACAAACTGTATTCAAAAGATAGGACCAACCCATTCAGTCACTCCTCCAAGTGAATCGTATCAAAAACAGAAGAGAAATAAACATTACTTCAGTGCACAAGTGCACAGGTAAATGAAGGTAGATAGGTATAACTGGTTATAAAACTAAATGTATTTATCTCACGAAACATAAAGAGAAAAGAGATTTTTACTTGTACTTAACTTACACACACACACATATATATATGTATTCATATATATGTGTGTGTGTGTGTGTGTAGGTTAAGTACAAGTAAAAATCGCCTTTCACTTTATGTTTCGTGAGATAAATACATTTAGTTTTAAAACCAGTTATATATATATATATATATATATATATATATATGTGTGTGTGTGTGTGTGTGTGTGTGTGTGTGTGTGTGTGTGTGTGTGCGATGAAATAAAGAATACTAAACGTTCGTGTATGGAGCACTTAAAGAAATAAACCCATCACGTATCGGATGTTGAATTACTGATTTGTACTTTGTTATATAAATATGAATACTTCATGTTTTTCTCCAGGTGTATAAACCGTATTCAAAGGATGGGACCAACCCATTCTGCCACACCTCCTATTGAATCGTGTTAGAAAGAGAAGTGGGATAAATAATCTCTCCATGCACGAACGCACACATTTATGTAGGTAGGTAGTTATAATTGGTTTCAAAATTAGATGCATTTATCTCTCGAGTCGTAGAGAGGGAAGAGATTTTTACTTGTAATACATGCACACATACAAACATATATATATACATATATAGACATTCACACGCATATATATATATACTTATATGCATGTACATACACACACAGACGCACACGCACATTCACACACACACACGTGCACACACACACATAGACATATATATGTGTGTGTGTGTGTGTGTGTATAAATATCATCAGCCGTCATAAGTCCACTGCTGGACGGAATCCTTTCCTATCTCCTTCCATGACGACTGCAATCACGCTAATTTATGTGATGCCCTCCTGGCAAACCTTTCTATCTTACTCCCCTCATTTTTTCAGGTCTTCCCTGCAGCGTTTACAATCTTATGGGCACTAATAGGTTAATCTCTACTTCTGTAGTTTGATTATATGTATAATCATGTCTACTCTAATCCTCTTTTTAATCCATGTTGATCTTTTTTCTATCTTTTGGACTTATCCCTAGCATTGCATTACCCATTGCCCTCCGTATGATTCTAAAGTTAAAGTTAAGTGAGCTTTGAATATGATAGTCTGCAATACAAGCACATTCAGGTTTCTGACGAATTTGGGTTCCTTCATTCCCAATTTAGATTTAAAATATTACCTAAAATAAAAGGTAGAGTTTTGATGTTAGCCATAATTTCAGTTTTAATGTTAATTTTTTTCTATTTCTTTAATAAGGTATTTTCCACCATTTTGAGCTGCTATCCTAGATAATTAGCAAACCATTGCTTCGGTAGAATCTTATATTTTTAGAACTTGATTTCTTGGTAATGTTACTGCTCAAAAAATGTACAAACTGATCAAGTCCGACATCTGGGCTGAATCAAGACTTCCCATGGAAACACCAAAACCGTAAACGTTGTTTTTCTTTAGTCCATTGTTCTTGGTTATTAAACAGTACCATTTGTTTACGGAGTTTCACTATTTTCTTTCATTCTTGTTGGTGTTGGTTAAGGTCATCACGAATTCAATGGCTTCTTCAAAGATTCCTTTGAATATTGAAAGGTAGAAGTTCATCATATCAATCAGTACAAATGCACAGGTGTTTTTGAGCTTGATGAAAATATCAGAGTTACGTGCCCTTCATTTTTAATTTGCCATGGTTACCAGTTATATTGCGATTGCATCGTTGTATGAAACCTGATGCAGTAAACACCCGTCATCACAGAACCCTTGGACACTTAAGATTGCCTTTGTATCGAATTCACCGTTATAACGAGTGGGCTTCGTACGAAGTGTATCAATAATGTGAAATCGAAAAGTTCTGACAAAATGACTTTTTAATACCGTTTCACAGTCGAATCTCCCAAATATAAGTTCATCACCATCGTCATCATCATCATGAGCCTTTTAGTGTCCATTATCGGCCATAGAACTTTCCCAAGTTTCACCAGACCTCTCTATTATGGGCGTTACGCAGCCAGTATTTTTTGAAAAGACACCTATTTTTTCTTTGATATACTGTGCTGTCTGGTGATCACTCTATGTGATGCTGAGCATGAATTTCTCTTGTGTACGTTGAATAGTTCTTACCTTGAGGGTCAATTTTTCAGTTACGTTCCATGTTCCAGCTCCATAGGTGACTAGCTGGAAGGTCCATCCGTTGTGTACACCTCTTTATTGGAATAGTGTGATTTTCTTGCTGACTGGCTCGTCGGTTTGCTGTGTAAGTAGCAATCATTCATAATGATGTATACATTGGGGTTCAATTACAATTTAAGTTTCTGCTAAAATGGACTCTAATTTGTGCCGAGCTGTGTTCCTGCCTGTTTTGTTTGTTTTTTTTGTTTTTGTTTTTTTTTATAATTCTGACTTCTTAGAGAGCCAACAAAAAGTGGGAGAAGCAACTTAATCAGTGATCACCACTTTTCCCTGTCTTTTAATTGATCATCCCCAACAAGTCATGATGCCAAAAGATGTTGGCCACATAACAGTTTCTATTGAGTAACTAACCGGACCTGTTCCTAATTTTGTCCAAAAATGAGACTCTGAAATTAAGGATCTCAAAATTCACGAATGAGTGATATTCGAAAGTTTCGGGGTTTTTTTTTTCACTAACTTCCAGTCGGAAACATTTGTACATTAATGAATATTTTCACTACTTCATTCGTTGAATGCCAATGGACATTAATTACGTCAAGTCATCTTTTTTTTAAATAAGTACCTTGTCCTCATTTTATCCTCTGCACGCTGATTTCCAGCGATACTATTTAGCCACATTGATTCATTCTTGGCCAACACACATTAGCATGAAAAAAACATTGGCGCTGAAGGTGTTAGACTCAATGCAAAAAATCGTATCACCCACTTGTTGTGATAGAATGACGGCCTAAGTCAATGTTGTGATAGGAAAAAAAGGAAATATAAATTAAGACGAAACTAGCCAAAAAATAAGACGAAACTAGTCAAGAATCAAGACAATACTAATGGAAAATTTAGACGAAACTAGCCAAAAATTGAGACGATACTAGTCAAAAATAAAGACGAAACTAGCCAAAAATTAGGACGATATTAGTAGAAAATTTAGACGAAATTAGCCAGAAATCAAGATGAAACTAGCCAAAAATTAAGATGATAGTAGCTAAAATTGAACCACTGTAGCCACCAAAGATGACAAAGTCTCCTATACCTTTTTTATATGGGCGTTTGTTTTTGTAGATGTTTGTGTATTTATTTATGTATCTTTGTTTCCCAGCGCTTCTGGCCATGCTATTTTGTTTACGGCATCAGTACTCCCCTAAACACCATTGAAAAAACGCTATATTTTTTTTCTTAAAAATCTTCATTTTTTTAACCCTTTGGGGGTCTTTGACAGATTAATCAATAGCATCTAGATCCTCCAAAATCTAGATATTTTTAGATACTATTACTCTATTTTAGATATTCATATGTAGAAAACACCAGTAATGCCATAAATAAAAGCTATTCCGACCATATTTATTCCACGATTGAATTTTCGTATGAGATTTCTATCTGGTACGAGCCTCATTTGTAAACTATAAGATTATCTGCAAATAACTCACTTGAAGAAATCCCTAAGAACTATTTTGTATTATTAATTGAAAAATGTCTATGTTTATTCACCTTTAATCTTTAACACGCGCGGAAAACTATGCTGGTAACATTGGGATTGAAAACATTTCCGTTTAGATTAGTGGTTAAAGCATCGATAAGAAAAATTAATATTGGGTGGAATATTGCAACACAATATTTCTATCAATGACTTGCCATCGGAGGCAATTTTTAAATAACTGTTGTGTCAAAATTCTATCGTGGAATAAATGTGGTCAGAATTGATTCTATTTATAACAACACTTTCGTTTTCCACGAGAGAAAATCTAAAGTAGACTTTAAAAAAAACATTTTTAAAAGAATCACTGTCGGAAAATTAGTGGGACCCGAGATCTTCCCAGTGCAATGTTGACTTGCGAGTGTGAACAGGACTTCAGACATTAATTTTGTCGAACTCCTAGGGTTGATTCCGTTATCTATGATTCTGGTAGAGATCGGAAATGGAGACTTTTAAATCTAAGATATGAATAAAAGAGAGAAAAAAAGGAAGAGTGATGCCGTGACGTCATGTTATGTCAAACTGCGTTTAAGAGTTCTTGATATATATATATATATATATATATATATATATATATATATATATATATATATATATATATATATTGCAAACATTGAATTTCTACTTTGAAAAATATTGTTAAACTCCAAGTACTGAGTTTTGACTTTATTCCCGTTTGTCAAGACAATAAAAACGACCTCACAAAAACCAGTGACATCATGATGATCCAAATAGGAGTGACGTACGAAAGACTGTTGAAAAATTCACTCTTTCAAGTCAGGTCAACTTGTTTTAATACAGGAACTACCAATGAAGGAGTTGGAATGGGATGCGTAATTTTTAGAAAATATTACGTGGAGAAATAAATTCTGTTTTGTTTACGTTTTAGATTTCAATGAAACCACAGAGTTTGACCCTAGTGCAGCCAAGCTTGTTCCATTTGATTTTACAATATATATTCATGGTTCTAAACTTCTATCGATTAGTTACAGAGTTAGTTATTTACCTACTTGGAATATCAGTGGACGTAATAACCTGAGTTTTATATACCAATTTCATTCTTAAAGCAATCACAGCACCAAAATGATTGGACAATCGGCATTTCCTAATGCGTCGGCCATTTGGCTAAGATCAAAGTGTAGAATCTGTTCTTTGACGCCTCTGCGCGTAAAAGTTGATCTGTGCTTTGTCAGCCTTTAGGCTGAGAAGTTGATCAGCCCAGGTGCTGGTGCAATGTCACCGACGAAGGGTCACACATTGCTGATATATGGGGCCTTGGATTCATCCTGGGCCACACAAACTTACTAGCCCAGTCTGGGGGAAGCAGTCAGCAACGTTCCATTGCGCAAATTGGATGGGCCAGGAAATCCTCGACGCCTGTGCGATTCACGTTGCGGAGACTGGTGATAATTTTGGTCTTCCCAGAATTGGACCCAAATAAAGAAAAGACTTTGTGTCAAGTTTGCAGCCGTGGGGATGCGAATGAAAAATTCAGATCTTTTACTGCGAAGGCATGGTGACGGTCAAACAGAAAAAAAGTTCCGCAGCAGCAGCTTTTTTGAGTCCATTGTTTGACAGAGACCTTCGCCAAGTACTTTCTGACCTTATCTAGTTCGTCAAACCATCTCACATTTTGTCGGCTCCGGGTTTGCATGCAATCTCTTGGGGGTCTACGTTTTGAGTCGTGATTTTCAGCGATTGTCTGTCATTCTCGTAACCTGACAAGCCCATTGACATTTTAATTTTTTTTCCCATGGATTCTATGATATCACGGGCTCGTGTTTTTCCCCGAACGAGTGTGCTGTCTTGTAGTCTCTTCTCGTTAGGTTGGACATTTTCTTCTCTTAATCACGTCGTGTGATTATTTCTCAGCTACATTTTCAAAATGGATATCCATCCTACAAATATTTGATTGAAATATCCGTTATCTTAAGATGACTGGAATATTTACCCGGAATTCAGTATTCAAAAGATACAACATGGCGAGCGGAAAGGAAGTTATGGTATTTATTTTCTCATTAATTTAAAAATATTTACTCTAAGTTTGGAATAGATATCAAATTTTTACGTAGTTATTTAATTCATCTAATTGAAATGTCTGTGAACTTAGGATGGTTGGCATATGTACTTAGAATTCAATATTCAAAGGAAACCATTAGCAAGAACTCATATTTTGCGAACAGAAATATAAGTCAAGTTTTAACTTCTTTTTTTTTTTTTAAATCTTAAATCAATATCGGTTCTTGGATTAATATTAGTATTTGAATTATCTGTGATAATAGTATTTCAATGTTGTTATAGGTAATTTTACTGGTAATATTGTTAATAATGTTTAAATTTCCAGCATATACAAATAATGCCAAAAGCTTATGGATACTTTAAATTACAACTACTACACTAAATATTATTATTATTATTATCATTATCATTATTATTACTACTATTAGCAATATGATTCATTGTAGTATTATTAGTTTATACAGGCGATGGGATGAAATGATGTGAAACTTGGGTATTGATAGAGACCAATTCGTTACCACGAGGAAAAAGGTGTATGTTGCAAGTCAATGTGCAGCTTGTACTCAGATCTGAAAATTAGGAAAATGCCCATGTATTAAAGCACAATCCAACGGATGTTATAGGCACGAAAAAAAAAAGAGGATTCCCGTATTTGTTAAAAAAAATACTGTTAACATCGTAAAAGGTGAAGCCAGGTTTTGAACGTAATTGTAGCTGTAGCCAATACGATATTTCAAGATGCGTTTGATTAAAAATGAAATAAAAACGTGCAAATCAATTTCAAAATACTATTATGGATATTTCAATAAAGTATGAAAATAATATATTTCATTTCGCCAATCAAACAGTACAAAATTGAATTATAAATCTTTGATAGAGTGTCATTTTTAAGTTCTCTGTTTGTAACAGTGTACTCTTCCACTTAAGGGTAACAAATTTACTGGTAATAATATTTTACACTGTAACGGGTTTTTCCTCGTTTTTTTTTTTAATAAAAAAATGCAATATATTTCAAATACAAGTCATCTCCTCTTTCTGAAAATTTTTCCACACCATTTTTTCGCTTTTAGGGAAAAAGGCAGAAAACGAAAAATAATATCCAGATTTTGTAATTGAGTGAGACTTTATAGAAGCAGCGCACGCACTCTTCTCTTCACATCTGTCTCAATCTCTGATGACATATTTGTCCATAACACATCCACCATCTTGGGGATCTGGGAACCCCCCAAAACATTACCGGCATAGATGACAAGTAAATTTGCTCCCCTGCTTAACGCCATGTCGGCTCACGAAAGACTTTTTAAGAAACGCTTCACTCTCTGTATATCAGATCTGGTTAGTCACTCAACAGAAGCCGTCACGTAAACAACGTCTTTTGGCATCATGCATTGTTGTGGGTGATCAATTACAAAAACAGGTAACAAGTTACTTCTGTCGTTTTTTTGATCGGCCAGAGATCACTTGAAAATACGAATTTTCAAAAAGCAGGAGGGCACAAATAAAGGGATCGATTTTAGAGGAACTTGCATTGAACACTGGACCCCCACAAAAAAAAGTGTTTGAGAAGCAATTTTGAAGAACACAGAGGCAACTTATTTCTAAGCATAGTAACGAGTGAATATTTAAGAATTTCAATGTTTTAACTTAATTGGTGTGTTCTGTACGTGTGATACATAGCCAGTCAGCAAGCCAGCTGAAGTAACCTATGTTGGCAGTTTTGGAGACATTATTGGTTTACAGTTTCTATTAAGAAGACACTCGAATAGATAGATAGATAGATATTAGGGTAGGTAATTGATTGCTTCAAAAAAACTGAAATTACATTTACTCATGGATAAAGTTAATCAAATCGAAGGCTTAAATAAATGTGAATCGACAGACAGATGGGTAATAGCGATATCCATCTGTGAACCACTCTAATTCAAGGAATAATCGATGGTTACTGTGCGTGGCTGCTCCAGGGTCAAACTGAATTCCGACTTCTCTTTCTCCTGGAGATGCAGCTTTTGTATTTTATATATAGCAAACGAGAAAATTATGGGGGATTTCTATGTAAATTGATATATCACTTAAATTCAGCCGTATTTACCGTCTAGTTCTGTAGCTCAGAGGTGGGATATCGGTCTCCGGATCTGAAGCAAAGGTTTCAATCCTACGTCGCGGTACTGGATGTGTTAATGGAAAGTCTATGAACACACAGAAGAGATGTAATACATCGGAACAGCTGTCCGTGGATGACACAATGATATATATATATTTATATATATATATATCACAATACCAACTGCCGCAGTAAGAACATTATATACCTTCTAGAGTGCAATAGATGTAAGTTACAGTACAATTTAGTATTAGACTCAACAATTATAGACATAGGATTAAGTCAAAAAATAATCGTAGCCCACTTCCCGTCGAACTACACTTTCGCACACCTGACCACAATTTTGCCACTGACACTAGCTTTACTATCATAGAAAAAATAGAAAAAACTACTCCAATTGACATAACTAAAGTTCTAGAAAAACACGAAGACATGTGGATCAACAAACTTAAAACCCTATATCCTAATGGATTAAACACTAAACTGAACAACCCTCATCACACAGAACCCTAATACACAAAACTCTTACCATTGATATCCTCACACCCACATCTAAGACAAATTCAATAATGGAAGCTTCAAAGTCACCCAGACCCATAGGAAAAATTTCACCTTAGCCAGTTATAACCCCTGTCCAATTCATAGCCAACACATTTTCAATAACTTATAAGGTTGATACCTATGTAGCTCCTTGACCTCACCACCCCTCCATTTACACTACCCCTAACATACCAAAATATCTAACTCCACATCACTCCCAAAGACCAACTGCTACTGCTTAACCAAAGACCTGATACCTTACTGGACATTCTCCCACTCAGCAGGAGGCCTCCAGCAGCCCTGACAACACAATTTACCCTCAATGCATAGCTCCTGACGGTGGACTCTGGTTCCACATGGGAAATTTTAATACACACTCACACAGCACACACCACTGATGATGGGAAGAATCCCGAAACATGTATGGAAAAATTACTAATAAGGATTGATAAACCTTACCTCCAAACACCTCACTCCCGAGTCTGTCTCACTCTCTACAATACACATTATATATATATATATATATATATATATATATATATATATATATAATATAATGTATTTAATCAGTTTTCTCCCTAATATAATTGTATGTGCTTGTGATCCCTTTGTCTGATGTTGGGCGGGATTCTCTTCTATGCACTATCAATGGTTGCCAGTTTGAGTTTCAGATCCATAGGTGACTATGGGAGGATCCATTGGTTGAATACCCTTCTTTTTGTAGATAATTGGCTCTTCTTGTCTTTGGAAGTTGAACCTACTCTACCGGAAATTTGCTATCCCACTATGATTTTTTGCTTGTTTTATTTTATTTTTTGAATTCTTTTAAAGATTTCAAGTCAGAACAATATATCAAGGAGAAAATAAGGGTCCGATATATCATAGAATCCATTACAAAACTTGAATGGGCTGGTCATGTTGCAAGAATATCAAACAACCGATAGACATCATGAACTACCTCGTGAATCTCAAGATATCACATGCGAACCATGGCTGATAGATTTTAAGATGGCGAGACGAACTAGATAAGTTCAGGGAGTATTGGCTCTGCAACGTCTATGAGAAGGAAATCTGGCAATTCTGGGGAAAAGTCTATGCTCAACGATGAACGCTAAAAGGAATTGATGATTCATTCATTAGAATCAAGTAAGGAAAAATGCGTCAAGACCAAATGATAGATAAATGTTTATCTATATATATCTACACACACTCACAGAAAAAGGAGATGTTATCATCTTCCTGTAAGTATACATAAACCTTATCCTCTCTATTGTTCCACCTTTCCAAACAGATGGATATAGATAGATAGAAAGACATACAGACTGATAGATAGATAAATAGATAGATAGATAGACGGACTGATATCTGCACAAGTTATTTTTTACCCGTTTGCCTGTTCTCAGCGTTATTTATGTATCATTTACTTATCACTCCATATGATATCATTTGTGTAGGTTCACTCAGAAAGAGTTATATCTCTTCATATCTATGTCTTTCTCTTAACATATATATATATATATATATATATATATATACATATATTGCTTATCGATTTCCAACTTCACTTTTCTCCATCCTTCCGAACAGGCGAACCAATAAGAATTTGTTTCCGCCATTTTTAATACCGTGCTGTCATCTACGAAACCAGGACGGCGCCGGGCTCCTCTTTTCCATCTACTTGACAGAGTTACACAAGCACCAAAACAGACAGCAGAAATTGAGATTTCGTCACCAAACATACAGACATCATACACAAGAGGTCAGCAGAGTTCACTTTATTTTCTCAGACCTGGAACCCCCATGCCCCATTCTTCCATCCTCGTGATACGGCGGCTACGCTTGGTCCAGTCATAGGACAACTTTGATACCTGGCCACATTGCAACTACACTTTGGTTCAACATCCGTCCAGCCTCTCACTCTCTGGCCTCTGTGACCTTCCGTCTCTTCAGGCATGCGCAGACGTGAGCTCTGATCAAAATGAAAACATTGCTCTGCTCTCAAGAAAAAGGACGACGCAGGAAGTCTGACATACCGAAGTATAGGATCTTCCGACGATTGTATTCCAATGTTATTTCGTTGAAGCTATGCCTGCTCCAATAGTATTTCTTATCCGAGTTTTATTTTTTCCTCTTCTCATTCCTCCTCCCTTCGCAGTTCATACAAAGCTTCATTGATCTTTTCACTTTTGTTTAAAATTCCCTTCCATTTACTTGTACATATTATTAAGAAATAGGTATATGATCCGACGGAATGATTATACATTGTGCTGTATAGTATAGGAACACTTATTAGAAATGATTGACCGTCATTACACAGTGAACATATCATTTGACCTAGACAGCGTATAATTGTTTATTCTATTGACGTTGTCGAAATGGTAAATTCATCACGTAATAACGATTGATCATTTCAAATGAAAGTTTCTATATAATACAACGCAATTTATAACCATATATATATATATATATATATATATATATATATATATATATATATATATATATATATATATATATATATAATCTACAAAGACTCACAACTTCAAGCATTAACTTGAAAAATATCATTTTTATTTCCCAATAGATATCAGTATAATCTATATAAGTTTCATTGGAGTGTTTTTAACATTTTACACAGAATTTGATATCATGGTATTATGTGTGAATATTTCTTGTTGAGGTGATCACTTGTTTACCATGTAACCGTTTTGGGGATTCCAAAACAAAATAGTTGTATCAACTTGGCTCTCAAGCAATGGTGATCAAACAACAATTCCCCATAAGCCATGATTTTGATATACAGCTTATATCATATGAGAAGTTGTTTATTATTTTACATAGAATATCATCAATATGTATTGTATATGGTTGTTATATATATATATATATATATATATATATATATATATATATATATATATATATATATACACACATATATTACTAAGAATCATTTGTTTTTTAGACACAGGGCCTACATTAGTTACCCTCCAAAAACGTTAATTCGACAATGTAGGATCAACGGATATAATAACAGATGTGACTCGTTTCCTCGGATCACATCTATTGAGTGTTCACCTATGTTAATATTAAGTCCGTTGTATCGGTTTTGATATTGGACTGTATGCAAACCTATTCATGATATCGTCTTTGAAGATACTAGTTACACTGAAATACTTCTTCGAGTTGATTTTCAACCAACATATTCAACGGAAGAATTTGACGATTTTTTTTTACTATATAATTGTATATGTATGTGTGCATGTATGTATGTATGTGTGTATGTGTGTGAATAAATAAATGACTAAATTGATTAGTGTTGTTTTTTTATATACATGGATTGTTCTATATAAGTTTGTTTCATACCTTAACGGTAATTTTCTGAAGTTGTCTTGCTGGATTTTCCGGTTGATTTCTGATTTTTATTCATTGTTAATTTCTTTTAACATTTGTATCATTATATTATAGTTTTTATTGTTTGTATTTTTCTCGTTGTAATCCCCGAGGCTTTGGACCTGTGATGCAACGTTCATTTGTATATTTTGAATCTTTTGAATTTGGAATTTCTACTCGAGTGCAGTTGTTTTTTTTACTGTTCTCTCGCTATTTTTTATTTCTTATGACCTGTTTAGTAATTGAAGTTGATGTATGGAATTTTCATTTTTTTTACTATATATATATATATATATATATATATATAGAGAGAGAGAGAGAGAGAGAGAGAAGGAGAGCAGGAGTGAAGGTGAGAGAACAAGAGAGAAATAGATGGATAAGTATTGATATTTTTTTGTTACTGATTAGTTTCACATCTTTGCGATCGACGGACAGCTGTTTTTTTTTTCTTTTTTTCTTTTGTCTTTATATACAACTAGGGTGTTATTTTTATGGGGTGTTAGTTCCTTTATGTCTTTTTAAGTGTCATTTTATTTTCAATGTTCTCTGTTCTTATGTAAGTCTGTTGGTCAGGGATTTTAATTTCTGGCCAGGTCAGTATTTCATTGGATTTTTGGTGTTGTGTATAATTGGATTGAATACATATATATATACATATATATATATATATATATATATATATATATATATATATATATATATACATATATATATATATATATATATATATATATATATATATATATATATATATGTATGTATGTATGTATAAATCGGGAATACAATATAATTTTATATAATATGATATAATATCCGATCTTTAAGTTTAAGTCAAATCAAGTCTGTTCATACCAAATGCTTTTCTGCCTATTGTCATGGACCGTTTTATTATCGCCTCCATTCTCAACTCCTTCTATGGATTTGCTTTCTATTTTTATGTTTCTTTTCGGGACTCCATCAGTGAAAATTACTTCTTTTTTTTAAATTTGTTTTCCGACCGTCAACTCTGCATTTTGGTTTTCCCTATTTAGATCACTCAACATGTTTTGTTGCTGCCCACGTTTTCTGATATCAATAAATTATGATCACGGTACCTTAAATTGTTCAAATATTTTCAGTCTATGATTACTCCCACGTTTTTCCAGTCAGTTCTCCAGAAGGTGATTTGAAATCTCACCGTGAAGAGTTTCGGTGAGATGTGTACAGAGGTCCAACCCTGGATAAATATCTTTACCCCCTCAATCCGTGTAAATGAACAATGGATGAACTATATTTGAAAAACCATCAACCAAAACTGTCACAAAAAATGTCGATATAGTTTTTTTTTTGTTTTTTGTTTTTCAGTTTTCAAGTTGGTCTCGCTGGCTGGCCGGCTGGCTGACTATGTATGTATCCTCCCGCGTATTGGTCGTACCAGTGGAGCTAAAGGACTGAACATTTACTCTTTATGTGTACAAAAAACTGTTCTTTTGGCTTTTAGACCCCCACCCACCCTTGTGGTCACTGAAAAAGTCTGAAATTTCAGAAAACAAGCATGGAAACTAGGAGATTAATTTAGCATAAATTTACTTTACCAATAGGACCCCCACTAAAAACTCAATCACATAGGTAATAAAAAAACGTTTTTTGGTTGAAATATCAAAGAAAGCAGAAATTTTCATCCCTTCCCCTCTATTAGTGCGGCTTGAATGCACGATACATATATAGCAAGCCAGTCAGCCAGCTTAGAAACTGGAGAAACCCATACTGACGATTCTGGTTGACGGTCTCTTATAGATAGATAAACAAATGATTATTATTCATATCTAGTAAGAGTCATAAATGGATAAAAGGAGATCTACTCTTGGGATCTCCTTTTTCCAAGCAAGCGTCACCTACCACAATATGACTGACATAAGCGAACCTGAAACTCACTCGGACACGGGTAGTCCGCTTCTGATGTCCAAATCCCCGAGTAAGCCGTTGTCCGGGTTCTTTTCACGCATGGCCGTGTCGTTCGATCACGCCAAACACCTTGCGTGTCCAATCTACTTTGGTGACGAGCGCGTGCTATGCACCTTGTCCCAATAGATCATCTTTCAAGGAAGGTGATGGAACGTGCTTTTCGCGAAACCGTAGGTAACGCCGACGTTGACGTGAATCTAATGCATCTACATTGAAACAAGGTCCGCTCTGACATCTTGCCTTGCGTTCTACCATATACGTCAAAGTTAATTAACCTGCCCGAGCAAGCAAGTTTAAGGAACTGTCTCTAAGAAATCAAGTTTGTAAAAGGGAAGAACAGAGAAAGAAAAACATATATATATATATATATATATATATATATATATATATATATATATATATATATATATATATATATATATATATGCGTGTGTGTGTTATCAGGCAGTAGATGTATGATATACTCGTGTATATGTTATCAAGAAATCGATATATTATCCGACACAATGATTATAGATTATAATATTATATCACAACTCAACTTGTAATGAATTTTTGTTATCACACGGTGAATGTATCATGTGGTCTAGCTCACGTAAATAGAATATTTACATTAATAGAATTAGTAAAGTGCCGAAATTTCAGTTGAAAAAAATCTCAAATTGGATGAACAATCATCGATTCCCCTTAGAGCGAGACATATTCAGTTTGTTTGAGCAGAGAACAAAGCAATCAATTCACTGGATTTTGAGTACCATCGTAGCAGACGATTTCATACTCCAGTTTCAGTTGAAAAAAAACCCTGAGTCGTCAGCGTTACATTTTCAAATTTAGACAATATCATGAATTTTAATTGTTTCTTTCGTGGAAAAAAGGAAATTATGATGATATGATACAAAATATCTTAAGATTTCGATATTTGATTTTAATGTAACAATGTAATTTAATAATTTATTTCGATATAAAAAAAGGTTTGGAAACGATTATCGACATCATTAATACAATGTCGACTCTAATGAGTTGAAATGATAAGTATTAGGTTGGTGAAAAAATATTTACGGTTCTCCACCGTCAACTTTAAAGCAATATATATCAGCTGGGAATAAAAGTAATTAATGAAAAATAATAACCTTCAGAATCCACACATATTTACCAGCCACAAACAAGTCCATTTATTCTAGAAGTATAGAATTCTTCAGTCCTGGAACTAATGAAATCTTTGAAGGAGTTTTTGAGCTGCTGATTGGTTACTGAAGACCATCCCTAATAAGAGTGATCAAAATGCTTGAAAAAGAGATAGTCGACCTAAGAGAGGTCTGGTGAGGAAGCTGGATGAGATAGAGTTTACTAGAGACGGAGACGTTCTCACAACATGTCAATCTTTTCTACTTTTCATTCTGGGTCTCTACAGCGACATGTCGGCTTTTTTGCTCGAGATACAAATGTTGAATAACTGTTGAAGGCTCAACGTTTAGATCCTCTGCATCCTCTCCAGTTGTTTTGCACGGGTTTGATGCCAAAATGGCATTCAATTAGATGTTGTCAATCACAGAAAGCTTTTGCAATGCTGTCGTCCCATAGTTTTCACGCCTCCACGTTCCATTTTTAAATTGTTGAGATCTAATTTTTCCATCGTTGATTTGACAACCTCAAATACACCAGATAATTGGGGTAAAACGTTCAGCTTGAATAAGTAATGCAAAATTCACGCTTTTAACTGGTATATTCTATAAACATACTTATATAATACTTTATTTCCAAAATGGTCTTAGTACTAGTATAAGTTGTGAATGCCCTTACGCTGGCTGCAGCAACAGCCGTCCCTTCCTGGGTTTCACCAATCAAAATTTTTTCCTCGTCTCGGGGATATTTGAAGCTTTTACGACATAGAGACAAGAAACACCTAAAGTAGCTTCACTCACTCTAACATACGCTATTTTATCCATAAATAGGGAGACGGATTCATGCCTCTCCGAACGGGCAATAGTGCCAATCTCGGTCTCAGTCAGAGTTTGAACCCAGCCCACCAAGTCCAATTTCTGTGCTTTTACCTGATCGGTGAACAACACTACTCATTGACAATGTTATCGAACGGTTATTGTCATCAAAATTGATCCCGAGCATATTAGTAATAATGATAGAACATTTAGATAAATTCGACATGAACTTTTTCGTATGTAAAGTTATTTATAACAATGAAAATAACAATGTAAGAATAGACTTATGACAATGAAAGAAAATTTATAACAAAGTATCTCGAAGAAAAAGAAATCAGGCAGAGGATCACTCTTGGACGGCAAGCCTTTGACAGAGTAATTTCAACCTTCAAAAACAAAAAAATACCATAAGTCCTAAAAAGAACAGTATACAACCGATAGTCACCTATCGAGCTGAAACATAGAAACTAATCAAGAGACAGACCTACAAACTGAGAACCATGCAAAGCACTTATGAGAGAATCACGCTCAACCCCACATAGAGAGATCACAAGATAGCACAGGGAAAAAAAATCCATTAGGAAACTCAGATGGCAATGGGCCGGTCAAATTGCAAGAATGGCGGACAACCGACGGACATCTAGACTTACAATATGGATCATTCGAGATGACATGCGTAACTGAGGTAAGCAGAATATAGCGTAGCAAACTAGACAATTTAGAAAGTATTGGTCCTGCAACGCCCTTGATAGAGAGGTCTGGTGAGTTCTGGGGAAGGTCCATGTCCAACGACAGATGATAAAATGATAATGATGATTATGTATATTATATCCTTTGCTTAGTGCTATCTGCTGATTATTGTTATCTAGAAATGATCTCTATAAACAGCAGCTTCTCTATTTGATAATGTTTTGCTTCAGACTGCTTCCAGACAATATTCGATTTGATGGGGCTGGGATACGGTAGTCATTCTAAATAGCTGAAAGTGGCTATATTTGTCAAACTGACTTGAAGAACGTATCAATCGAATGCTAACACAATGATGAAAATGAAGACATTTATGTAAATTAGTATGTTTAATCATATATTTATTTGGTTGTGTGTTCCGTCCGAGTCTAGATATAACATCAAATTTATAATGAATTGGTCCATGTGAAATAGATCAACATAGCCAATAAAAACAAATGTAATAACGATTGTAAAAACGATTGTAATAAAATGAAATGATCTGTGGTTATATAATAATGAGTGATATTTCAAAGACGTTTGACGTTTGAAACTAAGATAAGAGTTTTAGAAATAGCGTGTAAATGACTGAAAATGTTTCATATTGAGTTGAATCTCTTTAAAACTAAAACTTAGGATACTTGAATTGTTGAAAATGAATTGCGTAATAGAATAGCTTTAAGCTCCTTAACCTTATTCCACTAATCCCATAAATAATCCCGTCATTTTTTACGTGTATATGTTGCTAACTAAAATAAAGGCCAAGAATTTGTTCTTGTGCCAAGATACCGTTCTTCAAGTAACGTGGTTGTTCTGGCTCTGAATATACTGTTATTCGAGCCTGTCATTGACAAATGCAGCCACTTTTAGCCATTTAAAATGGCTGGTCTCCTCTGGCTTTTTTCAAGAGTGAAGTTCGCCATATTTCCAAACTCAGCTTCACAGCCACTCGAAGTTTTCTTTTAGTCGCAAAAATGAAGACGCAACGATGAAATTTCAGGCCGTTGGTAGTAATTATTGTGGATGATAACTGTTCAACCTATGCACCCCTGAAAATCGGTTTTCAAACCTTGGAGACGAACAAAATCTCGCTTATTAGTTTATCCCAATATTTGGGCGGATAACTCAATCTGAATTCGTTTCGTACGTTTGATTTATCGAGCAACTAACTTCTCGTACCTGAAAATGTCTGTAAGCAAATTTTGACAGACAATTACTTATTCATCGCTTGACTCAAGGCAACCACAAAATTTTAGATCAAAATGCAACGAAGCAATTTTATCGACACAGAACTTTAGGGTGGTGAGTTTAATGACATTCAAAGGGAAATATTTCCGTTCAGAGCAGCCATTATGCTTGTTATAGTTTTCTCGTTGTTGGTTATTATTATTATTATTATTATTATTATTATTATTATTATTATTATTATTATTATTATTATTATTATTATTATAATATACACGTAAAAATGATGGGGTTATTTATGTTTGGATCGACAGTAAAGAGTCAAAAGACAATGCAACAGGTAATTCAATTGAGAAAGAAAAAGTTAATAATACTTAACGTAGAAAAATAGTAATACAACTCATAGGTATATCGGACAATAAATGTATGAATTTTGTGTCACATCCTTTGAGATTTTTCTCAAATAACTTATTCTGATAATTATTGTTGTCGTAGAATCAAATCCAATTTGTCAAGAAAACAAAACAGGAAAAATAAGAGAGTAAGTCGTTTCTTGGGAAAAATGAAATAAAATCTATTATGAAAAAAAGTCGTTGTTGAAAACAGCAAATTTAAACGTCTGCATTGTCCCTTTGCTACTATCTCTGGTGATGATAAAATTGGATACAAATAGGAGAAGGAACATCTAGCTTGTTCGCTCAATGAACGATTACTTTCTCTCATTTTTCCCTGGTCGCTTACATTTTTATGATAGACGTGGCTGAGTGAATTGACAAACTGACAAACTAATCTTTATATATGCCAATTATGAATTAAGAAGATGACTATTGTTATCATTATCATCATTCGTTGAGTTTTCAGAAGCATCGACTGGGAGCGTTCACAGGAGATCAAATGACAAGAAGCTACCTCTGTACTTCTTATTACTGGGTGATTATATCATTCGGTGTAGAAATCGTAAATAGAGTAAACAATAAAGGAAAGGGGATCAGGAGTTATAAGTAGGTTTGTGGACCTTTGCATTACTGGCATTGCTATGCTCGTGCGCAGCGTAGCTCTTACAATTGAGCTAAACAGCTGAAAATCTCTTATGACCTTTGTCAATGCCCCTCCTATTATCGAATATATTAATTTATTTTTCGCTTTGCACTTTCTTTGTAATTTTAAATACTTGGTATTTTCGCCCACGTGTTAAAATAGTGCGATTTTTTGTTATTCGAAGTAAACGAACGATGTTTCATTTAAAATTACAAATTGACAAAGCCGATAGGCGAAACATGTTAGTATAATAAATTTGATTTAGATACAACTGCTTTTCCTTATTGTTAACTTATTGTTAACGCAAACACGCACACAAATACACACACACACACACACATATATATATACATATATATATATATATATACATACATATATATATATATATATATATATATATATACATATATATATATATATATATACATACATATATATATATATATACATACATATATATATATATATATACATACATATATATATATATATATATATATATATATATATATATATATATATATATATGTATATATACATACAATATAATTGGAAATATATTGAATATTCCATAGAAATGACATGAACAGCAAGTCATGTCTGTTGTTATACTTACTGATCCCTCATCGATAAAGAAGTTTTGGGGGTAACTAACTTAAGTAGGACTCGTTTCAAGAGCTAAATGTATTGTATAAAATTATATCGATATACAATACACAAAAAACCTTATATAAAATGAAAAACAGCATGAATGGCAAAAACTTTATGATGAAGGAAGGTGGTGTTTGATCAACACTGCTAGAGTGCCACCTTAATATATCTTCTTCTTTTTTGAATTGCCTAAACAGTAACATGGTAAACCTCTAATGACTGCAACAAGAGAGAATTTACACATTGTACCATAATAACCAAGTATAAGGGAAACGGGAGGAAATATAATATAATAAAATGCATGTAATTACATGATTTGCATTGACAAATATTGCAAAATAAGAGACTGAAGTGACACAAAAATCTCTTGAACAATTTTTTTAATGTTGAGTGTCTAAAGCTGTGAAACTCTCTCTCTCTCTCTCTCTCTCTCTCTCTCTCTCTCTCTTTCTCTCTCCCTTTCTCTATTTGCTTTTTAAGTATATATGGACGTATTTAGGTGCAAATTTCAACTCTGAGCGGTAAAATCCTTATTTACCAATGATGTATTATGGTAATATACTCGAGAGTAAGAGAAATAAAACGAAAAAAAACAACCTGATGAAATGCAGACATAAATTGACAATGGACGTTTGATTTTCATTTGAAAAGAGAAGATGGAAAAAGAAAGAGAAGAAAAGACAACACAGGCTGCTTCAGGGTCAAATTTTACTCCGAATGAAGCTCAAATGAATCTGTTAATAACTTTTTAGAATATTTCAATTTTTGCAAAAACATTTTTCATTTAACTGAGAAAAAAAAAACCTGCTAAATTTGGCTACGGGAAAATATCTAATAAAGTAGTGTCTAGACATTTTTTCTAAATAAATTGCATGAAAATCTAGATAATTCTAGATATAACCCGAGGTCATTCTAGATACAAGCTGAAAAAAAATAAGTGGTCTGTGGCAGGAGGCGAGCCAGCTGACCTCAATTCTTCAATCATGGGGTTGGAAATAAGGTAGCATTGCAAAGTCGACTTCACTTGCCTTGAAGGGTTTTAATTTTAGTGAGGGTTATTGTTGTTGTTATTGTCTCTATCATAAACATTGCCATTGTGTTTATGAAGGGAAAATGAAATCAACTATTAAGTCAGAGTTTCGTAAAACAGATTTTTGCTAGAAAGGAGGCTTTTTTCGCCTAAGTTCTTCAGAGATCATTTTGATTGAATAGTTTCGTGAGGGAATAAAGAACTATATGATAAAAAGAATCAGGTTTTGAAAAGTTCAACAAAATATAAGAAGAAGATGAGAGAGAATTAACTTCAAAAAGAAATTCTGATAAAAAATCTGATCAATATAATAAACACCGGCTGTTCATTACGAAATAACTTCAAAAGGTATCAGAACGACGTATTAAAAGGAAAAAAGATCATAATAGAAGTTGCTATCACAGTCAATAATTAAACAACCTTAGTGTCAAAATTTGAACTTATGTATATAAAAAATCTATTGAAAAAAAGATATGGTCAGAATGAATTCTACTTATGACATCACTGTCGTTTTCCGCTGGAAAATGCCAGTAAATAACATCCTTAAACATCTAGATTCTGGAGAATCTAAATGTTATTGCCCCTTGGAAATAACTAAAACAGAGTGAAAACCGAATTTGATGCTCGAACGCACATCAACAAATACTCACACATATGAAAAGAAATCGAACCTTTTGACATCTCTGGTGGCTACGGTCATTCAGCTCATTTAGCAAATTTTCTCCATTCGATCTCTCTTTTTTTAAAATGGTTATCATCTAAGCTAATACATAAGAGTAAGGGGTATTAATGTATCTTCCTCGAACATTTTCCTTTATGATGAAATATTCTTTCTTTGAAGATTTATTCTGTTTATATTACATAGAAACAATCGTGGAAAATAGATTGCGTCTACTGTATCTGTAGCAGCTAATAAAGCATTGAGAAGACATCTTTCAAACATCGTTTAACATACATATACATTCCTGGGCGAGAAAAAAATAAGCCAAGCACTCTCTATCTTATAAAAGTTCTTAATACCATAGAGAACTTATGACACCGGCAGATACAACGAGTGAGAACGTTTAACTGACGGACCGCTAAAGATTTAGCGGAAGCCAAGATAATTGCTGACCACTAACTTTTATTACATGAATTTAGAATAGTTTATCACCAGGAAAAGTAGCCAGAAACCGTCGAAGAAATGAAAAAAAAAACGCAAAAATGGTAAAAAATGGTTAAAAGTTTCAAGCATGCCAGCTCTAATTTAGTAATTTTTTGCACTGCCTAAAAAAGATTCGCGCTGAATTTAGCGCGAAAGAACCCTGAATTAGCAACACTGATGAAAAGATCACAGACAGCTGAATAACATTGTCATCCTTTTAGCGTCAGTCGTTGGACATACACCTCTCATAAGATTCCCCAGACCTTTCTGTAATGGGTATCCTTGAGTCAATACTTTCTGTAGATATCTACCTCGACACGCCATCTTGCTTTCTGCCGGCCACGATTTTTCATATGATCTTTATGGATCCACATTGTGAGACAAGATGTTCAGTGGTTGTCTGACATTTTTGCAACATGTCCAGCCGATTGCTATTTAAGTTTTTTTGTAATTAGTTCTTCGAAATCTCAGAGTCCCTTTTTCTCTCTAATACATCAAGTAATCTCACAGGGAAAGGTCATTAGACAACAAAGTATATTATAGAAAAAACAGGAGTCCTAGATATCATAAAAACTGTTAGAAAACTCAAATGGCAATGGGCTGGACATATCAGACAACCGCTGCACATCACAACTCACAACGTGGATCCCTGGAGCTCATATTCCGGCACTGTGGTCGACAGAAAGTAAGATAGCGTGACAAGCTAGATAAATTTAAAAAGTACTTGGTCTGCAATTCCCATGATAGAGAGGTGTGACGAATCTTGAGGAAAGTTTATGTCGATTCACCAACGCTAACAGGTTGATGATGATGATGATGATGATGATGATGATGATGATACCAGCCAAGATAAGGCTTCAAAAATGTCAATCTTTTTCCAAGAAGGGCGTCTTGTTTTTTCAGAAAGGGATTATTGGAGTACTGAGGCCAGTTCTGAAGTCTGTTGACAAAACAGTAAGGTCAGGAGCGCTGGAATACACAAACATATAAACGCATGTACATATAATAAAGGATAGAACTGAAATATACATAACGGGTGTTCAATCCCCTGCAATTTTTGATGGCCATAGTTTTTCAACTGAACGGTTCTATTACCATATAACTACAAAAACAGAACGACTTTTTTGGTTATCCTATACTCGATATATTAATAAGTATTCGAAACCTCTGCGTTTGTTAGGAGCTGAACCCTAACAACTGACGCCAGTTTAAAGCGTACCACCATTCCAAGTGGCCAAAAAAACACACCCAAAAATACTGAGTACGTTTTATTTTCTCAATTGGAATTGACTGTTTTCTTTCATCTTGCGTTTGTGGGTTTATATTGGTTTTTATTGCTTACATCATCTCTTTCAACCGATTTTATGACTTTATTTACCCTAACATTCTGTCAATATTTACGAAGCACAGCTAGTGAGATTCCAACTCAATACACTCGTAACAGACCGCTACGCTAACATCACAAATGATAGCACCATAGCCAAGCTCTCTCACCCTGAAAGTTTATCCCTGGATGAACCCGTGATGGGAACAGTGTCGTAGTAAAAATATAAATGGCTTAAACATCATCACCATAAACATTTTAGCGTCCGTCGTTAGACATCGACTTTCCCCGAGATTCGCTGGACCACTCTAACGTGGGCGTCACGAAGTCAATATTTTCTGAACTTATGTAGTTTGTCATGCCATTTTATATTTTGTCAGCTACGATTTTGCATATGATCTCTGGAAATCCACGTTGTGAGTTGTGATGTCCAGCATTCGTCTGCCGTTCCTATAACATGACCAGCCCTTTGCAATTAAAGTTCTTGTATTTATTCTATTATATTTTAGACCCGAATACAGTGTGCTGTCTTGTGATCTATCCATGTTATGTTAAGCATGATTTTCTCTCGTGCACGTTGCATGGTTCTCAGTCTTTTGGTTAGGTTCCATTTTCCAGCTCCCTAGGTGATTATCAAGAGAATGCATTGATCATATGCCCTTCTTTTTCGCGCTATTGCAAATAAACATTGCCAGTGCCGAAAAGGGTATCTACATAAAGTCTCGTAAGCTTGGCTGAACTAGGTTCAAATTCCCTTGCTTAATCAAAATCTAAGAGGTAAAAGGAAATAGAATTCACTTCTCTGTATGATATAATTCCAAAACTACCAGTCTCACTTCAACTAATTTATATACAGTCCCTGTAAAAGGGATTTGAAGATTTCAGCGAAACAAGCCGATCTCAACCAAGAGAGTGAATCTGTCATTGATTTTTGCGTGAATGACGTCACTGTTTGTTTGTTTTTTTTGTTGTTGTTGTTGTTGTTCCATACGAATATAAAGTCAAAACCGAATCGTAGAAGTTTGACATCAGATCTAAACCTCTTTCGTGTTAAAGAATCATTCAGACTAGTACTGAACTTCATCAGTTACATTTGAAATTTTAACGTCAACTAACTCAAAAATCGAACGCGTTTTTCTCCGCACTTATCTCGTTTATAAAACATTCAATAATCGAAGCAAAATAGATAGAAAGAAAGAGAGAAACTAATTCGGTAGTGCTAGCGTCAAATTCCCTTCATTAAAATCTAAAAAGTAAACAAAACAATTGATTTCTCCCTACAATATTATTCCAAAACCATGTTTCTCATTTCAACTCTTTTATTACTAGTTCCTGCAAATCCAATTTGAAAACTTTAGCAAAATAAGAATTTGGCTTTACAAGTGAGATTGAATTCAATGCATCTGGTTTTTGGTGTGGTCATTGTCAATGTCATCGTCATCATTGTTACATCCGAAACATAAAGTCAAAACTCAATTGTCCAATGAGTTTGACAAAGATTAACCGTATAAAAAAAAAATTGTGCATATCATAGATATATTACTTGCAGCAGCCATCGGCCCCTTCCCTTGATACCCTCTAGTTAAAATACCTCCCCTTTCCCACGGTGTCCGTCACACCTATAGTATTAGTAGGAGCCATTAGCCAAGCCTGTTGTTGTATACTTCCGATAACTATCAACGAATTGAACGGGTCATGACTTGTAAAATAGCGATTCAAATCGAAACATCTATATGAATATCATGAATGTACATTTGCTATCGAGTATGAAGATTGTTGTGCGTCGATCTTTGCGTAAACCAAATAGACTGATTGTGTGTTTCACATTTTAGAAATGCACAAAACTTGGTTTTTACAACATTGTGGAGATTCTGTCCTTTGGGCCGATCAAAGTTTGAAATCCTGGCTCTTTCTTCGACACAAATCTGTTTTGGCAACCTTAGCCTTTTGTCAGGACTCAAACTCCGAGGTCTGATGCCAGATACCGACTTACCATTATTTCGATCCGTTAAGTACTTATCAAGGTTTAGTTTCCTGACTGAAATGTACCATTTTATCTTTCTTCTTATAAGAAACCGTCAACCAAGAACTGTCATCAGACATGTCATAGGTTTCTTCAGTTTTTAAGTTGGTCTGACTGGCTGGCTATGTATGCATGTATGTATGCATACAAGCTGCACCAGTGGAGCTAGAGCGCCGAAAATTTTGAAAACATTCTTTATCATGTATAAGACACATCTTTTGTCTTATGAAATTTCTCTCATTTAATATATATTTAGTGGTGGTTCAATCTACCGTGTAAATTTATGCTAAATTTGTGACTTAGTTTGTGTGCGGCAGCATTCATGTTTTTTGACAATCCAGACTGAAAGGCATTGATTAATCGTTTCACATTGATTTAATCAAGGTGAATCATTAATAACAAATTTTTTTAATGTTTAATTGATCACCCTTAACATTGCATGCTGTGACAATGAATTGGTCACGCAACGGTTTCTCTATGATGACCAACAGGACCTATCGTTTTTATTGCTCATGTTCCTCTTTCATCTGATTTTCCTTGTTTTCTCTACCCTGACATTTTATTGGTATTTACTGAGCTAAGCAAGTAAGATACAAAATCAGTACACAAATAAT
This sequence comes from Thysanoteuthis rhombus, assembly GCA_963457665.1. NCBI lineage: Eukaryota > Metazoa > Mollusca > Cephalopoda > Oegopsida > Thysanoteuthidae > Thysanoteuthis > Thysanoteuthis major. The sequence goes on along the minus strand of OY735236.1, from coordinate 5,521,423 downwards.
ATCTTGATAGGGTATCATTGTGATGATCACAGAACACCAAAGCACCCAACCCTGACAGTGTGTCACTGGAAGCATTCGGAATATGGACAGCTTTATTGTGCAAATAGATAATCTTAGTGCAGACACGGGTAACAGACAATTTGAGACTTGAAATCAATAATAATAGAGGAAGGAAAATGAAAGCTGAACCACAGCACTGGCACGATAGGCGAGGGAGAGAAGAGATGTTGGCGTATTGTAGGCTGGAGACTATAGGAGACTTACTGTCACTCAACCTCCAGCAGTAACCACTGGGTGACTGCTGTGATAGGTGAGGGAGAAATGAGATGAGATGTGAGCTGAAGGCCTGAGGGAGACTTACTGTCACTCAGTCTTCAGTGATAACCACCGGGTAACTGGTGTTAAGCGGAAAAGCCCAGGTGTTAAACATTGAAGCCCAGTACTGCTGTGGACTATGAGAGTGTGGAAAGGAGGTTCGGTGACTTGAGGAGATTTGCTGTCACTCAACCTCCAGCAGTAACCATCAGGCAACTGGCGTGAAATTGCTGCTGCTGCTGCCGCTGAGTAATAATAATAATAGTAGTAGTAATAATAATTGTAGTAGTAATAATAATAGTAGTAGTAGTAGTAATAATCATAGTAGTAGTAATAATAATAGTATTAGTAGTAATAATAATAGTAGTAGTAATAATAGTAAAAGTAATAATAATAATAGTAGTAGTAATAATAATAATGATAGTAGTAATAATAATAATAATAATAATAATAATAATAGTAATAGTAACAATAATAATAGTGGTAGTAGTAATAATAATAATAATAATAATAATAATGATAATAATAATAATGATGATGATGATGGGAATGTACCGTTGTTTTTAGGTACAAAGATTACGGTGCGTCAATCTTTGCCGAAAACCAGATAGACTGATTGTACGTTATACGTATCAAATGGAATTATATACTCTATATCACGGGATATGAGACGCACAACCATATAAGATGCCTCTCAATCTTATTTTTCAGGCATATTCTCGAAAAAAAACATAAAAATCAAATGATTTTCATTACCCTGTACGATAATGGATTCTTCTCACACTTTTATCTATTCAAATCTATTTAACCCCCGAAGTGGATGGCTGTTTACATTATTTGCATAGCGCAGTAATCTTAGCAAACAACTGATAAAACCTTCCCCCCCCCCATCCCCGAGACAAAACTTAGAAAAAAAGCACGTCTTATTTACCGTGAAATACAGTGACTAGAAGATTGTGGAGATTCTATCTCCTCTTCTGGAAACTGAAAAAGTTCAAAACCTTCACGCTATCCGGCATAAGGCCAAATCATGTTGGATACGCCGCTTCTTTTAAGATCACTGAAGTTAAGCGACGTCGAGTCTGATTATTATCTAGATGGGAGACCGTCTGGGGAAAACCAGGTATCGTATGCAACAACGGGATTATTACTCGTCTCAACCCTTGCCTCGCCGCTGATCAACAGTACATCGCACCAAGCAGTTTGGTCAACGCAGAAAATTCGGCTAAAGGTAAAAAAAAATAGCTGAAATGTTCAAGCACTCCTGTTCTAATTTAGCTCTCTTTTGCACATCAAGAAACTCAGTGAATTTAGCGCGAAAAGCGCTACAATTAGCAACACTGATATCAAGCTAGGACCAGACTATACATCCGGTCCATTTCCAAATACCAGATGCCCCATGGGGGACACACGACAGGGTGCTCCCCAAGGAGCATCTATACTTTGCACTCAAATCATCATTCGAAACGTTTGCCTTCGCTAGGACTCAAATCCCAACCGCTGACGACGGATAGAAACTTGTCATCATTTCACTAACAAGATACTGCGCATTGTACAGGGTGAGTTTTAGATCCTTTTATTTTTGTAATTGTCCATCTCGTCTTCTTGAAACTGTCAACGAAAACTGTCACCAAAAGTTCTTACCTATTTATCTCCCTTCTCATGTATATTTCACGCGTAAAAGCAGTACCTATAGAGCTAAAGGGCGGAATATTTAAATCTTCATACCTCATCGTGAATAGGAAAAAAATTTTTTTCTAAATTCTCCCATTTAAGGTTCTATGGGGGTTCATTAACAATGTAAGTTTATGCTATATTGATCCCTTACTTTGAGCGATTTTTTTTCTCAAACCGAGACTTTTCTCTAGCTATCACTATCCCCAAAAGATGGGACAAGTAACTTATTTATTGATCACCCATTTTACCAATTTTTTCGTTGATCACCCCCAACACAGCATGCATCAAAAGACGTTGGTCACGTGACGGTTTCTCTTGAGTGACTAACCAGACATGCTATCATATCAGGTTGCTTTTCATGGTTTTTATTGCTTATGTTCATCTTTCATGTCATCTTTATTGCTTTATGAACCCTGATATAATATGGATGTTTATTGAGCAGAACCAGTGAGATTCCAACTATGTACCCTGGTAATTGCCTGCTAGGTCAACATGCTAATGATTACACCACAGTGAAGTGCCTCAGCCCTGACGATGTATCGCAAGATAAACCCGAGATGTGTAAAGTGCTCTAGTGAGAGTATACATTCTTTAGACGCAAGGGTAAAGAAAACAATGAGAACCAGAAACGACTCATATTTTATTTTATTAGGTTGTTGTGGAAATGATGGCAGTTCCTCGCCAATAACTTCAGAGCCGTGTATCTCAGCTAAGGACGAAAGTTATTAATGGAAATAAGAACAGTGTAAGAATCTATATATTTGATATTTTATTTTAATACAAAAATGATATAACCTAATGATTTTTTCTAATATAAAAAAAGCATTGGACAAGATTATCCATGTCGTTAATACAATGATGATTCCAACAGATTTAAAATGAGTTGAAATGATAAGTATTCAGTAATTGAGGTTTTTCACCATAAAATTTGGAGCAGTCAATCTCAGCTTAGAATGGAGTACATGAATCGAAATAAGCCTCCATAATCTGCCAATTTGTGCCAGCTACAAACACGTTTATTTAATCTGGA
>OY735236.1:5480901-5513401 GCA_963457665.1 Thysanoteuthis rhombus | reverse complement strand
AATAAATGATTATTTAGTAACTTATAAATATGTGCGTGAGTGTGTGGAGAATAAACAATTATGTATGCATATTTGTATAAATTTCAATGCGTTATATCATTTGGAAAACTATTTGAAATTACTTTCAATTATTACATGGAGAATGTGTCACTTGGCCTAGACGGTGTGAATGAAATAAACTAAGTAAATGAGGCTACTGCTGGTTGGATCTGCAAACAATAGGTAGCTGCTTTGTCTTAGCGTTGCTCTTTCTATTTATTATATATATATATATATATATATATATACATATATATATACATATATATATATATATATATATTTATATATATATATATATATATATATATATATATATATATATATATATAATTAACTAATTGTGTCATCCACGGACGGCTGTTTTGTTGTATTACAACTCTTCAGTGTGGCTACAGACTATCACGAGGTAGGATCGACGAAACCTTCGCTTCAGACCCAGAGGCTAGCATCTTATCTCTGCCCTACGCAGAACTGGTCAGTAAGGTTGAATTTAAGCGATATATTTTTATTCAAGCAGAATTCTCCATCCACCAGAGTGCGCTATTCCTAAGTTGGAAGAGCATTGCATAAGCTTACCATGAACAAGTTAACCCTGAATAAGGGAGCGTCCATTATAATAATGATTATATACATACATATATATATATATATATATATATATATATATATATATATATATATATATATATATATAATCTGATAGGTATTTTTGATATTCTTGAATTGTTAAACAGGGGTATCCATTGTAATAGACTAAATTTCTATGTAATATCGACAAAATTGCAATAAATGCAGTATTGATTATCCTTGGAATAAAGATAGCACGAAATTATTTATAAGATTTACTGTATAGATTCTCTCTCTGTATATATATACATATATATCTATCTATCTATCTATGTATGTATCTATCTATCTATATATATATATATATAGCGTGTGTGTGTGATTTTAAGTTTAATATTTCAGACATATATATATATATATATATATATATATATATATATATATATATATATATATGTATGTATGTATGTGTATATATATATATATATATATATATATATATATATGTATAGCGTGTGTGTGTCATTTTAAGTTTGGTATTTCCGACAATGTTTAATTTAATGATTCGATAATTTATAAAAAAAAACAAACTAACAAGTATTTCCGACTATGCATTTTGCCGTGATATGACTGCCTCATCAGATCTGATTTAATTTCTTTTAGATAATTCAAATTCAATATATGTCTACATAAAAACAGAAGTAATGTTTATTTGTAGCTCTATGTAATAGGTAACTAGTAACTGTAGATGAAAAAAAAGGTAAAAAATAATTTATTCTGAAACTTACTTATTGAGTTATACGTTATCTGCTTTTTTTGGAATAGATAAATATACTGAGTCGAAGAAAAAATATGTACGTTTTCATGACGGTCTCTGTCTTAACGTTGCCTGTAGTGAATGAGAAGAAGAAAAAAAAGATCATCGAATGTCTACAGATCTATTATCTGCTTCTGAAGCTGAATTTCACCCTCGCAGAAAAGCAAAAATGTTACAAAGTTATCACTCGATAAAGTATACAATTATATTGCAAAACTATATAATTGGTCTTTTTCATAGTTGGAAATGAAGGTAACAACTCGTCCATCTTCACTGACAACCGACTTTGCATTCCAGGAACGAAATACCTGTCAACTGCAATTACGGTTAAGGGCAGGCAACAGGGTAAATTGGATTCATGTCTTCTCATAATGGAATTATTGCGAGGGAATTAAGCAAAGACCCTTTAAGAACAAGAAAAATTCCATTAGTCTTAAAAAGAAAGCTGTAAAATCAATGCATGCTCCTGATCGTCACTTATGGTGCAAAACACCCAACCGAAATCAAAAGATTAACCCTTAAACTAAAAACCGCGCATCTTGCACAAGAGAGAATCATGCTTAACATCAAATGGAGAGAGATCACAAGACAGCAAAGTATATAAGAGAAGAAACAGGAGTCAGAGATGTCGTAGAATCCATTAGAAAACTCAAATGCAAATGGTCTGGCCTTGTTGCAAGAAGTTCAAGCAAACGCTGGTCATCAGGAAATACAAAGTGAATCCCCAGAAATCATATGCAAAGTAGTGACAGTTACGGAATAAGTTGGCATGACAAACAAAAGTTCAGAAAGTACTGACTCAACGACACCCATGATAGAGAGATCTAGCGAATCTTTGGGGGTGACTCTGTCCAAGGCCCAACGCTGAAATGTTGATGACGATGATCAACATAGACAGTTAACTCAAACTCCTGAGCGACGATTCTGGAAATCGTTCCACCATTCGATCTGTTCTAATATGCACTATATTTACTCATGTATAATACGATAAATTTGATATTGAAAAAAAAAATTCAAAATTGCGCAGGTGTTAGCAATATACTTGAAAGCAGTTCATATTCTACTATTTATTTCCAGCTCTACTCTAAAACAACTTAACTTCAATAGTAAAAAGTTGTATGTATCGAGCACTCTATGAAATAAATCTATTACATATCAGAAGTTGCTTTATATTATTGATATGTTATTATATCATATTATACTGCTAGCTTGATTTGTACCATATATATTATCTGTATATATACACTTACACACACACACACACACATATATATATATATATATATATATATATATACATATAGTTGTTTTTTAGCTAAAAAAAAGAGAGGCTGGGGTTGCATTTTATTCGATACTGCATTGTACTCTAGTAAATACGATATATGCACATGTGTATATATATATATATATATATATATATATATATATATATATATATATATATATATATATATATTAGGGGGCGTCCAATGAATTTTCATGTTGTTCATGCTGTGGTGTCATTAGCGCAGATCGAGCTAAAAATTTCCAACTGTTTTTTTCAAATAAACAACGAAAATTACTTTAGATGTCGTTTCATTTCGGTAGAAGTACTTAAACAGTCACGTAGACCGTGACTTGCATGCACAAATACACATAACTAATATATATACATATATATATATATATATATATATATATATATATATATATATGGTATGATACGCACACACACACACATACAAACATACACACACATACAAACACACACATATACGTATATATATATATATATATATACATGTATATATATACATACATACATAAACATATACGTGTGTCTCTGTGTGTGCAGCAGCAGCAGCCGTTATAAGATCATTGCTCGACAAAGGCCTTTCCCATCTCTTTCCTTGACGAGAGTGGTGGCGTGAATCTCTGCCAAGTGTTACCAGCAAACTTTCCAATCTCGTGCCACCATATTGTGTCTGGTCTCTCATACTGCGTTTACAGTTTCACAGCTACCAAATGGATATTTTTTCCTCCGTTTGTTGTCCCTTGTCCTTGCCTAAATCCATTTCGTTGCCTAATTGTGCAATCTCTCCAACACATGCACTAGTCTGATTGAAGCTTAAATTACTTAGTTTAAAAGTTTGGAAAATATTTCAACTTTTGTGAAAACAGTTTTCCTGTAACTGAAAAAGATCTTTGAATTATGTCATGGATATTGACTTAATAGTATATAGATATCTTTCTAGATAAATGGAATGAAAATACTGATAATTTTAGGTATGATCTTGAACGATTCCAGCAATTATCCAAATAACGATTCCCGATAGCTATGTATGTGCTCGATATCATGTTAAATCCATCGCTGATAAGAAAATGGATCTGAAAGCAGTTATCTGATAAATGAATGTTATAAGTCACGTATTAAAGATTTATGATGGCTCAATAACCAATGTTTGTTGAAATTCTTTTGATTTTGAGTGCACCAAATAATAATAGGCTTTTATCACAAAATGTACAATAGGATTGAAATGTTCGGCTAAGCTAATCCAGCCTTTCCTTATCTTTGCTCGCTCTCCTTACCACAACGCTACCACTACTCCTCCATTTATTTTTAGCTTTTTTCTGCATCAACAACTAAAGGTTGCTAGTGTTAGAGCAAAGAATTAAACGCAGTATTTGGCGAAGTTTCAATTAAATTTCTCTTTTTTAAATATTCATTGACAATCTGTGTTGAGGTTGCTCATTGAAAATTAAGAATTAGAAATGTTATTTCTACCCAGCATAAATGATTTACCATAGCCACTCCCACGTGTGCCAAAACGAAATATCAAAGAATTGATCTAAAACCATCAGAAAAAAACGTAGATCTTTATCTAAAATTATCTTTAAAAATTATATTTTCTCATGGAAAATTATCGTAAAAAATACCAGCACAATATTTGGGCATGGATGGTCCCAACATGACCACAGAGACCTTGAGAAGCATTCTTTGAAAAAAAACAAAAACGAAATGATGCTTTCAGATAGTGCCTATTAGTATATTTATGCAAACTTTCAAGGTTGTAAACCAATAAATGAGATCGTAAGAGCATCGAGACACACACACAGACAAGTCCAGAGAGGAGAATCTGTAGCCAACCTGGCTGGTTGGCCGGGTAGGCCATTTTAAGGGTTACGTTGTTTCGATTGCCTGAGTTCAGAAATTGATGCAAGTATTACTGACAAAATAGAGTTTATATATAGTACTGTTGATTAGTATTACATTGGAACTAAGATTTTGCTAGTATTGTTTGGTTTTGAGAGTGCAAAACTAGCACTTCACACTAGAAAAACAAATTTTATTCCAAATAGCAAAATAAACATACTTTTACTAATGAATTGAGATCCAGAATGCTATAAAATTGTTGAAAGAATCAAACCAAGTATTTTTTTGTATCCTGCTAAAATGTTGTTCAGTACCCATTAGTGGAATTGAAAAAATGACTAATATCGCTATTTGGTTGAGTTGCTAGATCAGGTAATTAAATGGCTTTGAATTAAGTGAATAAACTTAGCCAAGAATCACTGAATTAGTGCGTCAAGTTCCCGCCTTTCATTCTCAAAACTAAGCTGTATAAGCTTCTTTTTTTCAAATACTCATCAGCGATAGTATATAAACACACGCACACACGCACACACTCACATGCGCATACACACACACACACACACACACACACACTAACAAACACACACACACACTAACAAACACACACACACTAAAACACACACGCATAATGCTCTTCCAACTCTGGAATAGAGCACACTGGTGGATGGGGAATTGCGTAAGTAATTATATCGCCTAAATTCAGCCATACTGACTGTCCAGTTCTGCTTCGGGCAGAGGTAAAATGCCAGCCTCTGGGTCTGAAGCGAAGATTTCGATCCTACTTCGTGGTCCTGGATGGGATAATCGTTGAGTCTGAAACGAAGGTTTTGATCCCACCCCGTGGTACTGGATGGGATAATGATGATGATGATGATGATCTACTGTCTTGTGATTCCTCTATCAGTATTGCCAAGTCAATAGTTTTTGTGGTAAATTTAACGCGTATCTCTTTTGGTAGCGCAAAAAAGTGCTAAATTAGAGCAGGTGTGCACGAACCTTATAGCTATATTCTGACCATTTCCGTATTTTTTTGTTTTATGGCCATCTTCGATTTCTGTCTATTTTTTAGCGCTTTTCGAAAATGTTTTCGAGTTGGCAACACTCTTACTAAAAAATCAACGTTGCCAATTCAGTGCTTCTTGCTTCAAAATTCCGTATGAAAATTCAACGCTAACTACTATTTATAAATAATTTTCAGTGCTATTTTCTAGCTATGTTAGCCATTCAAAATCGTCATAAAAAGGCTAACTTTTTTTCCGAACGTTTTGGCAGGGTTTTTTTTTTGCACTTTTCTGAACGCTTTTTCAACGCGAAATAAATTTGGGGTTCGCAACAGTGCAATAGATATGACGTTGAACAAATTACTTTGCTGATAGCAGTCTATAGACTTTGATAATAAACACGTTCAGGGTGCTTTTTGCTTGAAGCAACGAAGCACGCATCAGTAGAGACATCCAGTACGAATAAAAAAAATCTCATGGTTTGCGTGATTATCTCCTTCACCTTTACTCTACGAAACGTGATGGGTTAAGAACAGATCTTTGAATAAGAGTTGATATTGAATAAGGCAACGCCGGTTCCACCGGTTCATGTTTGGAAAGGGTCGGATTTTATGGTGTGTTGAGCAACCTTCCATAATTAGGGAGCGAAATATTTTTTTCATCCGCCATACAATGCTACGTGTATCTTGGTTATTCCTTTACGGTGTTGTTAATTCAGATATCTTTTATCTAAACTTAGATCTATTACCAAACTACGTATTTTTAAACTGATTCTATATCTATGGCCAGTTTAGATTTTTTATATCTAATTATATATCTATTGCTTATTCAGATATTCTATCATCATCATCATCATCATCATCATCATCATTATTTTAATGTCCGTCGTTGGGTGTAGACCTTCCCCAGGATCCGCCACATTTCTCTATCATGGGCATCGTAGAGCCAATATTTCTTAATTTGTTTAGTTCATCTCTCCATCTTGTAATCTGCCGGCCTCGGTTTCAAATATGATCTCTAAGGATCCATGTTGAGAGTCATGATGCCCATCGGTTGTCTATCATTCTTGCAACGTAACCAGCTCATTGCCATTTAAGTTTTCTGATAGATTCTATTATATCTCGGACTCCTGTTTTCTTCCTGATATACTGTGCTGTCTTGTGATCACTCCACGTGAGCACTGCATACTTCATCAGTCTTTTAGCGTCCATCGTTGGACATAGACCTTCCCCGGGATTTGCCACACTTCTCTATCATGGGCGTCATGGAGCTAGTACTTCCTGAACTTGTCTAGCTCGTCTCTCCATCTAACATTTTGCCGGCATCGGTTGCGCATGTGGTCTCGGGGAATCCATGTTGTGAGTCACGACGTCCATCGATTGTCTGCCATTCTTGCAACATGGTCAGCCCACCGCCATTTGAGATTTTTTATGGATTCTATGATGTCTCTAACTCTTATCTTTCCCCGGATGTACTGTGCTGTTTTTTGGTCTCTCCGTGTGAGGCCCAGCATTATTCTTTCATGTGCACTTTGCATGGTTCTCAGCTTACGGGTCTGTCTCTTGGTTAAGTTCCATGTTTTAGCTCCATAAGTGTCTGTTGGGAGGATGCATTGGTTATATACCCTTCTCTTTAGGATTAATGGGATCTTATTATTTTTAAGTATTTTTTAAAGGTTGAGCTCAACCTTCAAGAACAAGAACCCTTTTAGTTTTAAGAAGAAGGGTCTACAACAAATGCATCCTCCCGATAGTCACTTATGGAGTTGAAACATAGTACCTAACCAGATTTAGCCTCAAGCTGAAAACCATGCAACGTACATAGAAGAGAATTGTTTTCAACATCACACCGAGAGATCACAAAACAGTGCATTTCATTGCAGAAAAAAGAGTCTGGGATAATATAGAATCCATTTGGGAAACTCAACTAGCAATGGGCTGGTCATGATGCAAGAATGTCAGACAACTTTCGTGACACGATTCAGTTCTCGACAAAAGTGGCCCAACTACGATGGTCCGTTTTTTATCATCTACCAAAGGAGCCCGAGAAAAAACCCTTCACAAAAGATCGTAGAATTTGCAATAAGGAGTCCCAGCAACAACAGACCTCGAGTAAGGTGATATCGCACGAGCTTGCTTGGTAAGCTGAGAGCATATCTCAAACACACAGGACAGGACACATTAATACCTGGCAAAAAAACTGAGTAATTGAGGACTTTCGACACAGAAAATACGCGGTGACTTCAAATGGAGGAGGGCTGAACGCTGCTGTTAGATGTTCCAACTACTAAGGCTTCAGAATACAAATCATCATCACCACCTCCATACGTCGCTACATCACCGTCTATTCTTATCTTTGCAGAATTCTTTCCTGCGAAAAAAAAATCCAATTCTTTGGAAGACCGAGAGAGGAACCTAGAACAGTTCTACACTGAGAAAGATAAAGTGTTCTGGGAGGATTGAATTATGAAGTGGCCGACAAAATGACCGCAGATTGTGGAATAAAACGCTAGATATGGAATCAATATTGGCCACCCAATAACACGAAACGGTCTCAACCACAAAACGAGTTATAATGGTTATAAATTGAACTACAAAAATATACATCCCATATATAACCTTATTCTGGATATTCATATTTTTTTAATTTGCCGTCACGAGAAGGATATATATATATATATGAGAATATATTGCATATACGCGCACAGACACGATTAACAATAGATATATAGGGAATGTCACTTTATATGAAACCAACATATTTTAATGGTAATATATATATATATATATATATATATATATATATATATATACATATATATATATATGCATATATATATATATATATATATATATATATATATATATATATGCATATATATATGTATATATATATATATATATATATATATGTATATATATATGTAACTGTATGTATTGATATATATATTTCTATATATCTGTCATATTACACGGACATACACACATAATTCACCACAGATATCTATCGCGGAGTCACTAAACTGGGTTGAATGGAAGTAAATTAATAATTGCGCATAATATATCTTTTTTCTATATATCTTCCGTTAGATCTGTACAAATACCGTCAAAATAACGTGTACGTGGGTGAACGTTACACACACACACAATATACAACGGATATATATCTAATGCTACTCCATATGAAGAATATCATCTTTTTTTCTTTTTTTTTTTGATTTATGGGCCCCTTATGCTGTTCTGTTTTCGTTTATTCTTGCCTTGCCACCGTTTTGAAGTCACCTAAGCCCCTGTTTGTGTCGCCGTCATATCTTCATAAACGCTTTAGTCACCATGATACGAATCTGCCAGGAAAAACATAAATTATCTTTGCTGTCAGCTTTATCATGGCGCTTGTGACTGATAAGCTCGACGTTTGGAAATCGCTGCTTCATATTCTACACTACGGCCACTCTTTGACAACTTGGCATCGCCTTTTTGAATTGATTTGCCAGCACTTTTTATTTATCGTTTCTCGCACTTCCTCTCTTTGTTCTGCGTCTTTCTGTTGTTTATAATATATATATATATATATATATATATATATATATATATATATATATATATATATATATATATATATATATATATATATATCTTTCTGTTGTTTATGATACATATATATATATACATATCTTTCTGTTTTTCATAATATATATATATATATATATATATATATATATATATATATATATATATATATATATATATATCTTTCTGTTTCATAATACATATATATATATATATATATACACACACACACATATATATATATATATATGTGTGTGTGTGTGTTAGGCACTGCTAACCACAACTGTCACTAAATTGTCAATGTAGGTTTCTTCAGACTTTGAGCTGGTCTGGCTGGCTATGTTTAAATATGTATGTATGCATATATGCATCATGCGTACAGGCCACACTTATGGAGCTAAAGGGCTGAATTTTTTTATTCATCATTTATTTACTCTTTACCATGTTTCGAAAAAAACATTTTTTTATGTTTTCTTCCAACTGTCTCCTCATAACGTTTTTTTTTACCCCAAGTGGTGGGGGGTCAGTTTGCAATAAGAGTTCATGCCAAATTGATTCCTTAGTTTGTATTCGGAAGCATTTACGTTTATTTGTTTTTTTTTCCCTTGTATTTTTTGTTAAATTCAGACCTTTAGAGGGATAACTGCCCAACAAAAGACGGTAGAAGTAACTCATTCATCACCCCTAACACAGTATGTTACCAAAAGGTGTTGGTTACGTGAGGGTTTCTATTAGGTGATTAACCAGAACTGCATATATGTATTTTTTTTTTTTATCTTCCTCTTCCTAATCTTTCTTAACTTTTTTTTGCCTTCGTTTCCATCGTTCCCCTTCCATTCATCCGGGCTTTTTTCCGGCCTTTTCTTTCCTTTCCGCAATTCATCATTTTTTGTTCGATTTATGATATTACTGGTTATTACCCGAACAAGAACTCACGAAAATCGTTGAATTTCTATGAGGTTTTTTTTCTAGAAAAAAAACAAAAAAAAACAACTGGAAATCTCAAGTGGATGAGTCCATAGTTTCCGATAATATCACTCCTTATAAGAGTTAAGTAGAAAGAATGCACAGATATCGTTGAATGTCTATGAAATTATTTTTTTTTGGGGGGGGGAAGTAAACTACTAAAAAATCTAATGTGGAATAGTTAATTTTTTTAGTACGATCGACAGGATATATTTTTATGAGCAAAATTGAACCCTTCAAGTGGAAGAGTCCATTGTTAAGGACAGGAGAAACAGAAAAAAATAGCATGGTTTGCAAAATATTAGATGGAGAGACGAGCTGGACAGGTTCAGGAAGTACTGGCTCTGCGACGCCCATGATAGAGAAGTGTTGCAAATCCTGGGGAAGGTCTATGTCCAACGATGGACGTTAAAAGACTGATGATGATGAAGAACCGTGAAAGAATTCACGAGTATAGTTGAATTTCTATGAGATAGCTTTTTTGAAAATAAACTACTGAAAACGCTCTGGTGGAAGATTTCATTGTTTCTGGTGGTCGATAAGAGACATTTTATCAGCGGAATTGTAACCTTTAAGTGGGAGGCATCATTGTTACGGACAGAGGAACTGAAAAATAGAATAGTTCAATAATAGAGTAGACTAGTTTTTACCTGTGAAAATATTCACGAATATAGTTAAATTTCTATGAGAATTTCTTTTAGACAATAAACCACTGGAAACACTCAAGTAGACGGATTTATTGTTTCTAATGGTCGTTACAATATATTTTTATTAGTAAAATTGTAACTTATAAGTGGAAGAGTGCATTGTTACAGACAGAGGTGCAGGAAGATAGCATAGTTCATTATTGAAGTCGACTCGATATTACCCGTTAAAGAATTCAAGAAGATAGTTGAATTTCTATGGGATTTTTCTAGAAAATAAACTTCTGGAAACGCTCAAGTGGAAGAGTTCATTATTCATAACAGTCGATGGAATATATTTTTTTTCGGCAAAATCGTAACCTATAAGTGGAAGCGCCCATTGTTACGGACCAAGGAACAGATAAGATGGTGCATTACCAGAGCAGTGTACAAAGAATTCACGGATATCATTGAATATGAATGAGATTTGGGGGGAGGAAATAAACTGCTAAAACATCCACGTGGAAGAGTTCATTGTTTCTAATGGTTGATAGGACTTATCTTTATCAGCGAAATTGTAATTGGAACAGTTCATTGCTAAAGACAGAGGAACAAAAAATACTACCATTCATTACTAAAGTAGACTATTTATTATCTGTAAGAGAATTCACGAATGTAATTGAATTTCTACGATATTTCTTTTTACGAAAAAACAAAAAAACTACCATAAACACTCAAGTGGGAGAGTTCATTATTTCTAATGATCGATAAGACATATTCTCATCAGCAAAATTGTTACCTTTATGTTTGAAAGTCCATTATTACGGAAAGAGGAACGGAAAAATAACATCGTTCATTATTAGGATAGAGTACACAGAATTCACTGGTACCATTGAATGTCTTCATGGGATTATCTTTTTGATTGATCACCCCAAACAGCAGATATAGTTGGTGGTAATTCGTTATTACCCTTCTTTCCTCCTTTGCTACGCCAACTCTCTTTCTAAAGCTTCTTCTGACCATTATTTTTATACTTTCTCTTTCTGTTTGTCTTTCTCATTATCTTTCTTTAGCTCTCTTTTATTTGTTCTCTCTCTCATTCATTTCCGAATTCTCTTTTTGTTTTCCTTTCTAAATCTCTTGCTTTCTCATTCTCATTTCTCTGAATACATAATCCTTTCCAGTCTTTGCACACTTATATCTCATGTGTATATATATATATATGGAAATGTCGACCAAAACCGTCTCCAAAGTAGGTTTCTTTCAGTTTTTTAATTGGTTTGACTTCTTATCTATTTAGATGTATGTTGTGCACATGCCGTTCCAATAGAGCTAAAAGGCTGGAAATTCTAAGATTTACTAATTATGTCTACAAAAACGATCCTTTCCAAATTTCACCCCATCCAAGTAGATTTTTGCTTCAGTTTGCAATACAAGTTTATGCTAAATTGAACCCTTGATTTAATGCTTGCTAGTTTGTTTTTTTCTGAAAATTCATACTTTTAGTGATCATTGTCCAAACAAGAGGCATCAATCGATCACCCTTTTCAAATGTTTCAATTGATCATCCCCAACACGGCATGCTGCTAAATTAGGTTGTTCATATGACGTTTTCTATTGGATTATTCTCTCTTCTCCCTCCCTCTCTCTCTCTCTCTCTCTCTCTCTCTATCTATCTATCTATCTATCTATTTATCCATGTATATATCTATGAAATTATGTATGTACATATGTAAATATATATATATATATATATATATATATGTATATATACATATATATATATATAAATATATATATGTATATATATATATATATATATACATATATATATACATATATATATACACATATATATATACATATATACATATATATATATACATATATATATACATATATATATATATATATATATATATACATATATATATATATATATATATATATACATATATATATATATATATACATATATTCATAAGACATCATATGGCTTCTGATGTATTCCGTTTTATTCTTTATGATCGTCCAGCAAAAAGCTGGACACAAAGACGCAACATTCTCGGAATAAATTGCCAGAGATTTCTTGCCATAATCTGCGAAATTAGATCATGCATGATAACACCTTAACGAATGTTTCTGATAAGCTCTACCGTCAATTTTTCCCTGCGTACCCACCAAAAGGAAATATCGTATACATTTAAAGACTGGATACGCCGTCCATTTAAAACCCATCAACAGTAGATCCTATTTTCCTTCCAGAACAGGTTTTTTTTTCTGTCATATCAACCAGAAATAAAAAATGAGCCTCATCTAAACGGATGGCAATATACTCTCCTTATAATAATGGTAGTTTTGCAATGGCTATGTGACTATGTGACAATGTATGCTACCGTAACCCATCAAAAGCGGCACTTGGTAGGAAGATTCTTTCCATACCCCTAATCTTCGAGCTGATCTAACTTAAAAAATAAATCAAAACCACATTTAGTGTATTGATGATAACGTCCTCGTTATATTGCAGATCGCATCAACCCACTTTTACGTTGAAGCGTTTACCCTATTGGCCCCAGGTTCGATTCCTGCAGCAGACCCATATATATATATATATATATATATATATATATATATATATACATATATATATATATATATATATATATATATATATATATATATATATATATATAAAGCTTCACAGATTAAACAATGAATATGTAAAAAAAACTGATCCAAGACACATCTACTATATTCGTACAAGCGTACCCAAATATGAAGTGGTTCGTTACAGCGCGGTTATGAAACTATATAATATAAAAATTATATATAAATATAATATAAATGAGTGGATACAAAGGAAATTACTTGACATCGAAAATAATATAATGGCCGTCAAAGGCGGTCTTTAAACAAGTATAAATAAAATGGTAATCAAGAATCAAAATATTGTATTTTAAAACAGATTTCCGTCAATTGCTCGGTACTAACGGGAGGCATGTTCCCAAGGTTTCTTCGTGGTGTATTTACCGATATTTTGATACTAAACTCCTTTTGATTTTCAAGCTAGTCTAGAATTGCAAGTCAGTTTGAATGCTGATCTTGCAATCTTTTGAGATGAATTCTCACCTAATCCTACTGAAAAGTTACCATGCACCGATATTGGCAATGAATCCTGTGGAAATTTATCATTTAGGGTGAGCTTGATCAACCTAAGATACCTATGAATATAGAGGCTGTAATCAAATATATCATTCCACAACGGTCGATTTTAATTCGAACCATATCTATCTGACCTTACCCAGTAACTGAAACGGCTACAGCTGGCCCCGAATTGGTTGTATATGTGTGAAAAAAATTACATGGCGTGCCCCTTTGGCAATAAAATATTTGTGTGCGTTCACTCTGATAGTAAGGATCTAATTCCGATCTATTCCTTTATAATACTAAAAGTCTGATTGTCCTAATCAAATTTTGCATGAATACTCAATGGACCGGGGTTGGTTTTAAGTGACACTGGATATACAGGCCAACGAATATTCGTTTATTGCAACGAGTATTATCTAAGATAAATCATAGGCCAAGTGACAAGAGAGATCCAGGGATAACAAAGAAGATTCCAAATAACATCCAGATAAACAAATCTAAATCTTTCAAAGAGTTTTTTTTCTAGGACGATTGATTTCCCTCTTGTAGTTTGTGCCGTTAAGTGTGGAGAAACTGAGAGGACTCTCAATGTTCTATTTGAACGACTCGATGAGGAACAAAAAAAGCCTTTATCAAAGGCAAAAAAAAAAATCTGGAATAACTGACCATATTCGGAGAGAGAGAGAGAGATAGAAGGGGCGAACACTGTCCTCTCTGGGAAGAAGTCCAGGTTATAGATAGGGAAGGCCATTGGAAACAGAGAAAAATCAAGGAAGTTGTCCATATCAACATGTCGACTGAGTATATTAGTTAGACAAATAGAGTTCAACATTTTTAGGGCTCTTGCTACTCAACAAGGACTAGGTATGGAAATCCAAGTTTAACAAGGAAAGGCAGGAGGGGAATACCCATAACCCAAGTTGAAGTGTTGCCACCCTTAGAACAATTCTATTAACTACCATCAGATTCAGTCTGTGCATCTGAAGAAGGCCGTAGAATGGCTCAGCTGAAACACCATGTTAACAACACAGACAAGAACTAGTTCAATCGTCATAAAAAAACTACCTCAGTGTTACTGTCTCTTCTCAAAACTATAGACAAGGTGATCAATGAATGCGTTACTTCCGTTGCATTTCGCTTGTGATCACTAAAAGAGTGAATTCCAAAAAATAAGCTGGCATACAATAGTGATTGATTTAGCATTAACTAATATTGCAAACTAAACCAACTCCCTAAAAAGCATTTGGGCGGGAGTAATTTTTAAAAAAAAGTTTTTTCTAGACTAAGGGGTAAATGTTAAGCCCTCTAGCTCCTCGGGCGCCGCCTGTATGAATAATACATACATACATACATACATACATACATAGTCAACCAGACTCACCAAGAGACGTATTTTGTTGACAGCCTTGGTTGACGGTTTCTCATAGAAATGGAAAAAGTATTAAAAGCTAAAATTTTTAAAAAATGAAACAAAAAATAGAGAAAAAATATGATGATGATGATGATGATGATCATCATCATCACCATCATCATCATCATCATCATCATCATCATCATCATCATCATCATCATCATCATCATCATCATCACGAAAATAATAATAATAATAATGATTATAACAATGCTGCCTATGTTGGGAAAGGGACGAGACCGTAAACCACAAAACTAGTGAATGTAGTCTACAAGTCTAACTATAAAACAGACATGATACAGAACCAACAGTCGTACACAGGGGACTGAAAAACAAATGGGATTTAACAACGTGGAAAAGTGGTACCAGTACGAATCGGAGTCAGCCCTGGAGAATAGAAATCACAAATTACTTGGGGATTTTAACATCTTAACTAATCACCCCATCTAAGCGGAGAGACTGGACCTAGTGACGGTGGACAAGAAGAGGGGGGGCAACCAAACAATAGACGTTACCGTGATTGTAGACCACCGGGTGAATAGGGAAGGGATTGAAAAACTAGGAGAATAAGAGAGCCGAAGAAGGTGGGGAACATGGAAGTCAGTGTAGTCCCAGTAATAGTGGGAGCACTCGGAACCGTACCGAACGCACTGAAAGTGAGATTCGAAGAATTAGGGATGGAAGGAAAGATCGAGACTATACAGACCCCAGCTGTTAGCAGTGGCCTAACAGAGAGAAAAGGAGAGGAAAAAAACAACACACACACACACACCTCAACATACTACAAATGGTGGTGGAGGTACGAACTACAGCGCTCCTGTAATAGGTGAGGGAGAGATGAGAGAATAATTGGGGTGAAACTGTAAACCACGGCACTGCTATGAACTGTGAGTGTGGAGAGGAGGGCTGGAGACTTGCTGTCACTCAAGCTGTGACTACCAGGCAACTGGTATGAAAACGTATAATGATAATCATAATGATAATAATGATAATGTAAAAATAATAATAGTTGAAAAATTCAAAAAACCTTTTTAAAAATATGTCTAGATGGACATTGCCGTATACAATTTTCATTCAAATACTTATCCAACCTTGAAATACACAATAATTCAAGAGAGAAAATTGTACGAAACTCAATAAAGAAAATTACGCACTGGCCAGTTCAAAGATAGATTCCCCGTGAACATTTCATTCATTTATTTCTCCCAGAATTTCCCAATCATTTTACATTTTTCCTTACCCCAAAAGATTTCAAACCATCAGACTTATTCTTCCAATTATTTGTACTTGTATAAGATGGTGAACTAATCCAGTATTCCCTTTGTACGACAATATTAAATCATTGGACTTTATTCAACGGAGAGCAACTAAACTGATTACATTGTTAACAGACAAATCCTACGGAGACTGCTTAAATGAATTGAGATTCCCATCCCTGGTCTTAAGACGTCAACGAAGAGATATGATCCAAACGTATAAAATCATAAATGGATTAGTGCCGACGTAGATCTACGTGTTGTTCTCTTTAACTAAAATGTCTTAAACTCGAGGACATTCTCAAAAGGTATTTATAGATCACGCAGTTGAAGTTCTAACTCTTAATTTCTTTACACAACGAGATGTAAGTGATGGGAATAGTCTTCCAGACGATATCTCTAATGCAATATTGCTCAACACCTTCAAAAATAGTTTTGACAAAATTTTAGAAGACATCTATTATCACACAGCGAATTAATTGAATAACTTATGAATTGTACGTTTGAGTCAACACCTACATTCCCCGGCTTTCGATGATGATGATGGTGGTGATGGTGGTGGTGGTGGTGGTGATGATGATCTGGTGGTCACAGCTACAGGCTGAGTGACAGCAAGACTCCTTAGGTCTCCAGCCCTCCTCTCCATACTTGCACAGTCCAACGCAGTACTGGGGTTTACAGAGAGTGACAGTAAGTCTCCTTAGGTCTTCGGACCTGTTCTCATCTCTCCCTCGCCTATCACAGCCATGTTGTGATTTGTATCTTCACCACCATTTGTGTGTGCGTGCGTGCGTTTTCTTTTCTTCTTCTTCTTCTTCTTCTTCTTCTTCTTCTTCTTCTTCTTCTTATTATTATTATTATTATCATTATTATCATTATTATTATTATTATTATTATTATTATTATTATTATTATTCAATCTCATACCTGTTGCCTGGTAGTTGTTACTGGAGGTTGAGTGACAGCAAGTCTCCTTAAGTCACCAGTCCTTCTCTCCTCATTTCCATAGACCACAGTAATACTGTGGTTTACAGTTTCACACCAGTTGCCCGGTGGTCATTACTGGCGGCTGAGTGACAATCAGTCTGCTCAAGTCTTCAGCCAACATCTTTTCTCTCTTTCGCCTATCATGCCAGTGCTGTGGTTTACGTTTCTGCCTTCATTTCCCTTCCTCTGTTACGTCACTGTTAACAATTAGAGTTGCAGTCTTTATATTTCTAGCACTTTCCTCAGTATCCGTGCAGTTTCTAGCAGTGTTGTGTCTGTACAGTCTCAATCCTTCTCTTTTTCTCAAGCTCCTCCAGTCTTGCCCTCAGTGGCTCTGGGACAGTTTCAAGTGCGCCTACTATAACTGGCACTACCCTGACTTTCATGTTTCACATCTTCTTCAGTTCTATCGATAGACCTTGGTATTTTTCCCGTTTTTCACTCTCCTTCCTCTTTACTCTATGATCCGCAGGTACAGCCACGTCTATCATTTGGCAGGTTGTCCTCTTCTTGTCTACAATTACCAAGTCTGGTATCCTTGGATGACGTGGTCAGTTTGGATGTCAAAGTCCTAGAGTAATTTGTGGTTGCCATTCTCCAGGGCTGCCTCTGGTTTGTGCTGGTACCACTGTTTCGTATGGTTGAATCCAGTTCGTTATCATTATTATCATTATTATTGTTACTATTATTGTTGTTGTTGTTATTATAATTATTATCATTGTTGTTGTTGTTGTTATTGTTGCTGTTGTTATTATTATCATTATTATCATTATTATTATTGTTATTACTATTTTAAAGAAAGAAGCATTCGGAACGAAGACAATTTCAAAATATACTGTAATCAGTTTGTCACGAATAATTAACGCTGAAAAACAGGGAAAAAAACACTTTCTCCTATCAATAGCAATTCGAATTCATCTCTTTCAACGCAATCATACCAACGTAGATAATATTCCTTCGAATATTCATTTCAAATATTATTTTGTTCTTATTAGATTTTACTAGTTTTTAACCTCATTCTAATTTTTACTTGTTCTTCATACGACTCTTGATTCGGGCCATTGTTTCCCTGGCAAAGAATGACAACATGAACAATGTCCCGAATCGGAAATTGTCGAAAAGAACTGGAAAGTGAGAAGAAGTTAAAATGAAAACAGACGAATTTTTAAAGAAATAAAAATAAGTTACAATATTTTATCTTATACTGGAAATATGAGACCTACGACCCCCAGCTTGTAGCGATGGCCTAAACGCCAAGAAAAAGGCATGGTGGATACTGTAAAAACCACGGCGCAGCTGTGATAAGTGAGGATGATGAGGAGGAAGGGCTGGAGACCTGAGAGAACTGTCACTCAACCTACAGTGATAGCTACCAGACAACTGGTGTGAAACTGTAATCCACAGCACTGCTGTGGACTTTGAGAATTTGAAGAGGAAGGGGAGACTTGCTGTCACTCAGTCTGTAGCAGTGACCACCAAGCAACTGGCAATTTTGATGACGACGACGATGATGTTGATGATGGTTTTTAGTTCAAAATAACCATTCTGCCACAGGGACGGTTAGTTCTATATCAATGATTTTGTTTCAATACTTCATCAGAAAATAAAATTTGAAAAATCAACAATATCATTGTATTATACGACTGCTAGGACTCAATTGTAAACATTATCAGCGTGGAATATCGGCTGTAAAGATTTAGACTCAAGATGCAAGATCAGCTTCTGAATATTAAGTCGATGTGGCTGAATGGTTAAAGCAGCTCGACGTATACTGCGTCCTTTTGGCAAGAGGGAGTGTTCCATTCTCACAGTGGAAGGATTCTTTATCTTCTGATTACGTGTTTAATCGCTGCCGTAGGATTAAGATCCGATTCAAAGTTATGATAAAAGATATATACTTATTTATTAGAATATACCCGTTAAAAATGACTGAGTTATTTAAGTGTAGATCGGCATTATGTGTCCTTAGGCTAATTGATTGAGTAATTCATCTTATAATCATTCGAGTATCGTGATTTTAAGTTACATAAACTTTATTTTCAAGTTATTTCAATATAGGTTATTTTAAACTCAATTCATACCGTATTATGTGTGATCAAGCATGAAATCTTGAAAGTTTCTGTGGAGTGAATTTTCATGCTTATATCATAATAAGGAGCAAAATCAACCAATGAGATCATCCCATGAGCAAACAAATAAACAAATAATTAGAAAAATCTGCATATAAACTCATTATATGGCTAGCCCTAACGTAGAATCTACACCTCCCAAAAGTCAAAAGCACGCATTTTCAAATTACACCCTAATCAATTATTTTTTAAATCTAATCAAAACATGGATGAAATGTAAAGTTTATATTCCTTTCATCCTGATTTGTTGTGAAGGTGTCTAAATACTAGACTCCGTCCATGTTTTGAATAAATAGAAATTGATTTTAGATACGGTGCAATTTGAAAAATTTGTGCTTATGATTTGAATCAGTGTTGAGTCCTGATTTTACAACTGATCTCTTTTGACTGCTTTCAAATTTATATTATAAAAACAAGTACAAATTGAGATAGACTCAAATAGTATCCAAAATCAATGAAAAGGTTGAATATTTTATTGCTTAATTTGACTAAGTTCCATGTGAAATATGTTCTTTATACCGTCCAAAATAACTGTGCACTTTTTTCCTTGCTGACTTATTTCATTTTCGAACCCTATTTGAATAACAGTGACGTACAAAGTCATATATTTATTAATACATTTTGGATCATTGTTCTTTTTATTATAGGCAATCAACATTCTGTCTCGTCTTTGAGCTTGAAGCCCACTTTCATTCACAGTTTCCTACACACCAAAGAGACACATTTACAACATTTTTCAGTTTTCTCTTTATGTTGAATACACTTCTCTCTCTTATTCCTTTGACAGTTTAATGACAACCTGAGGAGAAATCCGTCAGATAAACTTCCGATTAAACTATTCCCTCTGGACTCGAATCTTCACCAGATTCCTCAATGACAATAACGGATATTCATACATGACAATCATAACTACAACTGTAACATGTTTGATTTGAGACCTATTACAATATAGTTGAATGGGCGCACGATAGGAAACAGTAATTCTAATAACAGCGTGCTTGTTGACCAAAGATCAGACACATTCCTAGCGTATGATGAAGTCGAATTTGCTTGTGGTCAGTCAGAGGTCACAGGAGGTCATCAATGCATGAAACTATCCTCGTATTGAAAACTAACATGAATGCAGAATCAAAACTGCACAAAAAGTTGTTTTACTGTTTACATCTTTGTACTTTAAATAAGGTTTTAAAACTAGATAAATCAATCTTAAAAAAGAAAAGCTCTATAATTTTGACAGCGCTGTATAATCGACAAAGTCTTAGCAAGATTTGCTCGTTCTTCCATAAACAATATTTTTGTTTAATTCGGAAATTCTCTCTGTCTTCCAAAACAGTGAAATTGCATAAAGATTTAGTAAAGAAATGCACGATTTACATCAATCAAAAGTCAAATTTAATGCCTTTTTGTTTTTTTTTGATCGAATTGATTTATTTACCAGCGCTAAGATGGCCGACTTTTTTCAACGGATAACGATTTTTTTTGTTCATTGACAAGTTTTCATCAAGAGAATAGATTAATCTCCTTGGAAGAGCAAGAAATAATCAAGGCAGTTCTGGTTAGTCACTCAATCGAAACTGTCACCTTATCGACGTCTTTTGGTAGCGTGCCGTGTCAACGATGACTGATTGAGAATTGGAGAAAAAGGGGTGATCAATGACAAAGTTTCTTCGCTTACTTTTTGTTGCAAGGTGATCACAAAAAGTCTGAATTTTCAAAAAATAGAACAAAACTAGCGTAAATTCTGCAGTATACAGATTAAGGATAGATTTAGCATAAACTTATATTGTAAGCTAAATCTCAACTAAATACTTCGGGATAGGATTAAAAAAAACTCGATATGATAGTGTTGATATTGTTAGCACTTCAGCTTCATTTGTTCGGCATGCACGCTTGATACATACATACGTAGCTTGTTAGTCACACCACCTTAAAAACTGAAGAAACTTATTTTGACAGTTTCTCGTATGTTGCAATAATAACAACTGATTGGCATCTATTATCTACGACTATTATAGCTACTACTACAACTAATGCAGTTGCTATTACTGCTATTACACCAAGTAACCACCAGCCTTTGATTGCCGTTGTTAGACATAGGAATTCCCGAAGTTTGCCAATTATTTTCGTTTTTTTTTCCTCAACACTCTCATCGTAATCATCTCGCCATCTGATTTTTTGTCAGCTGCAGCACCAGACGAAGACCGTAGAGTAAACGACCGAGAACTTGTGAACAATTATACCATATCATACACCCTGTATAACAAATTTCTGTCAAGAATGCAGTAATACATTTCGAGCCTTGAACATGTCCTGCACGGATTTTATACCTGTCCTGCTTCCACCACAGAATGGTCAATCTAATGGTTTCCTTGGTGTATTTTGCAAGATCTGGATCTTTTTAGTGATTGATGGAAGGCAAAGGGAGATGATGAATACTTATAACAGTCAGTTGCATGAGGTGCTTTGAATCATGGATACGCTCTGATCTACGGATGCACAAAAACGCAAAGATATTTTAGTATTTAGTAAAAAGCAATGGACAGTAACAACTTTTTTGGTACAATAAAGGGAAGGAAGTCCCGACCATGTTCTAGCTGGTCGTCTTCTGATAAGAGAGTCAGTCAAAAGAAGTTTTTAAGGATTTATCTAAAGAAAAAAAGAAAAGAATTTAATTATATTTTTTTCTATACATCTGCTAATTACAGGACTTTTATAATTTGGTACCATTCTTATTTATTTTTATGTATCCGTCATTTGTAACGTCGAATGAACGAAGGTGTGAAACTTGACAATTTCTAGTAGGAAACAGCTTCACTTTTTACTGACACTAGAATATACTTGCGTTTTTTTTTGTGTGTGCATACAAAGGGCCTATCGCTACTGAACTGTATCCTACTGATATGAAAGTGTCATTTATTGATTATAAATTTGGGCATTTTTTTTTTTTACCAGATTCATTTTTATAGTTGGTGTGCCGCGTAATTCAACAATATGTCTTAGTGTGATAACGTTTGAAAACCTCTGCTGTAGGTAAATACTAACCTCATAATGGACCTACGACACTTGAGAGAAAAAGCTAACCATACTGTACTCTCATCAGGGATGGGCACAACTAACCAAAACGCTAAAGGGATAAACCGCTAAAAATTTAGCAAAAGCAAGGATAACTGCTAACCGCCAATTTCTTATCAGAAGACTCTACCTTGTGTTCGTCTCTTTTGCTCCATAACCTTCAGAAACAGACCTAGAGGAATTGAATTTTCATCAGTCATTGCTTACACATAGGGTTTTAGATTAAAAAAAGATGTTTTTTTCGTCTCATCGGCGGGCTGTTTAACTCGTTGTTAGTTCAAGTTTCAATTCCTGCATCCAGCTCGTTTTATCGAATTGTTTACTCTATTTTCGCTTTCTAGTCCTAATGATACAGTCTCTTTGTATTAATAGGTTGTAATCTCAAATAGAATTCCAAAGATATATAACAAATTTTGAATTATTATTTATCTATGCACTCTTCGATTATCATCTGATACTGATATGCTATAGGTTTCTGGAAAGCTTTATGAATGAAATGAAGCTGAATTTATATATATATATATATATATATATATATATATATATATATATATATATATATGTGTGTGTGTGTGTGTGTGTGTGTGTGTGTGTGTGTGTGTGTGTGTGCATGTGTGTGTACGTATGCATTGAGAAAATGGACATTTTGGTCAGACAGAATGAATTATTATGTTCTATCGCTGTTTCAACGTAGCGATGCACTAGCTATTGTGCTAAACAGCCCACCGGTAATTCAAAGGTCAAATTTGGGTTGAAAGCAGCTATTTGACCTTTGCATTATCGGTGGACTGTTTAGCACAGTGGCAAGTGCATTGCTACCTTCAAACGGCTATCTATCAGTGAGCGGTTCGATTCCTACAGCAGATCAATTTTCTTTATTAACTGTGTAATGACAGAGAATCACTTCAGATACGTTTCCATATAATATAATCCAGTCTGCAATTCATATATATATATATATATATATATATATATATATATATATATATATTTCCAACATAGAATGAAGCGCACTGGTGGACGGGATATATATATGCGTAAATAAATATATCGCTTAAATTCAACCTTACTGACTGTCCAGTTCCATGGAATAGAGGAAATAAACCAGCCTCTGAGTCTGATGCTAAGTTTTCGATCCTACCTCGTGGTACTGGATGGGGTGTTTATTTGCTGTCCCAGCACTGCAAAATGTGACACAAGGTCTTGGCCCAACGCGGGAAAAATAGGATCCATCCGTCCAAAAATGGCTCCAGCCGACGCGACTCCGATTGCCAAGCGACTGTAGAAGCTAAAGCAACCTCCGTCACGACGTGCTCCTCTAAGTGCAATGGAGCAGTCCAAAACGTTAAAGATACTTGTATCATCAGGAGCCCCCCCCCGCCCAAAAGACAACTGTGATGGTAATCTGTTGATAGAAACCTACAAAAATAAAGAAGAACAGGTGTGGTTAGTCACTCAAGGGAAACCGCCACGTGATCAATATCTTTTGCTTGTGTTGGGGATGATCAATCGAAACATTGGAAGGAGAGATGATCAATGAATAAGTTACTTTTCTTGCCCTGTGTAACATCACTAGATTGATCAATATACGAGGAAAACAACTCCAGCGAGAATGCTGCAGGACGCAAACTGAGGGACCAATTTAGCATGAAGTTACATTATGAGTTTAAGCACTTACAAAAAATGATAAGGCGTAAATGTTTAAATTTTCAGCTCTGTAGTTCCACTGGTGCGGTCTGTTTGCATAATAGATAGATAGATAGATAGATAGATAGATAGATAGATAGATACACGCATACATACATACATACATACATACATACATACATACATACATACATACATATTAATGGCTTAGATAGATAGATAGATAGATAGATAGATAGATAGATAGATAGATAGATACTTCCCACGAATTAATCAGCGTAGCCTGTACGTGCACAATAACTAATCAATAAGATTATGTATCTGAAACAATCTAGAAAAAGACCTTTTACCAAAGACTACCTTGGAAAAATAGAACTTTCATTTAAAATTATCCAAAATAAGCCAACGTTTTTCTCGAAAGACCAGATTCGGGCGTCATTGGTCCAAAATCAACATGAAGATCCCAAAAAGTTATTTGAAAAATTCATGGATTGTGCTTCTTGGTGCACTCATTCAAAAGTCGAACGTTTTAGCTCCTCCAGTTGGTGACCAGGAGTGCCCGGTGGCACACTGACACACACACATACACACACACACACACACACACACACACATACGCGCGCACACACACACACATACGCGCGCACACACACACACACATACATAGAGGAGCGAGGAGAGAAAAATCTGTATCCAACTTGGTTGGTTGGTTGGTTGGTTGGTTGGTAAGTCGGTCCATTTGGTGGGATACGGTGATTAAATAGATAGATAGATAGATAGATAGATAGATAGCCAATCAGCCAGCTAGCCAACCAGCCAGCCAGCCAGCAAGCAAGGATCACTTGAAAAATGAAAAGGCTTATTTTTGTTTTTCGTTGGAAATCTTTGATTGTGTGACTTATGTTTATGTTACGTTTTAAGACTGTAAGTATCAAAAGGATTTTTCTTCAATTTTTGATTTGGGTTGTTGATAACGTTAGCAGCCTCGAGGTAAGGAGTTTCGATCATACCAAAAGAGATGAGAAAGAGAGGAAGGGGGTGAGAAAATGAGTGGGGAGGGAATAAGGAAGAAATTGGTTAGAGAATAGAAAAGAATAGGAGATTGAGAGATAGAGGAGAAGAGAGAGAGAATACGAGGGGAAAAACGAGAAAGAATGAGTGAGATAATGGGAGTGTTAAATGAGAGAGAGAGGGGGGAAAGACTGAGAGAGAATGACAAAGAATGGGAGAAAGATTGAGAGAAGAAGAGAGAATAAGAAAAAGGATTGATAAAAAGAAGGGAAGAGTGAAAGTGATAATGGGAGACGTAGATAATAAGAGAGAGAGGGGTGAGAGAGGGTGAGACAAAAAGAGAATGATTGAAAATGAAAGGGAAAGAGAGTATGAGAGAAAGAGAGTGAGACAGTGAGTCAATGACAATGAATGAGGAGGAGAGAGAAAACAGTTGGGAGAAAGTGAGAAAGAGAAGAAGGGAATGAGAGAGAGAGAGAGAGAGAGTGATAAGGAGAAAAGAAGGAACGAGATAGAAAATGGTTGAGACTGACACCAGAAGGGAGTGATAAAGACCAAGAAGGAGAGAGAGAGAGGTAGAGAATAAGAGGAAGTAAAAAGAGAACGAAATAGAGATTGGTTAAGAGTGAGACTAGAAGGGAGTCATAATGACCAAGAGAGAGAGTGAGATTGAATTAAAAAGACGGACAATTTCTCGTCCTCGTCAAGCAACGTTAAATAAAATCTTTATAAGAAAAAAAAGAAAGAAAATTCCTCTGTCCAAAGTTCAATATTTAACATGGTCAGAATTTTTTGAAAGCCTCCATTTTTTTTCATTAGTTATTGAAAGATAAAGAAAACAGTTTTTAAAAACTATAAAGTCGATCAGATATCGGCTTTCTTTTGAAAAATACTGAATGATAATCTACTTAATTCTGCAGGGAATTTTGGGGAATAAAGGAGAAACGATTATTTGATTTTTCGTTCAAAGTGGCTGATGCTCAAGAGTTTCAATCATTTTGTCTTCTTTTTTGATCTTTGAAATTGTTTTGCTTTCTTTAATGCAATTTTTCACTTGTTTTCTCCTCTTCCACCAAAGCCATACGCCATCTTCAATGCGAACTTGAAAGCGCATGCGCGTTCTACCACACGTTTTTGAAAACATCAGAGGCCAAAAAACAGACAGGAGAAAAACACCAAAAACAAGTCAAGTCTAGTGGGTTTTCCAAAAGAAACTGTCACTTTACCAACCTCTCCTGGTGCCATGCCGTATTGGGGGTGATCAGTTAAAAAATATAATGAGGTGATCAATGAATAAGTTACTGCCCTCGACTTATCTTAACAAGTGACCACTAATGAATTGTGAATTTTAAAAAAACAAAAAACAAGCAGGACTCAACTAAGGTATCAATTTAGCATAAACACACATTGCAAACAGAACCCCGACTGAAAACCAATTTAGAAAAGGAATTTAAAAAAAAGTTTTCTCTAGACATAAGAAGGAGTAAATGTTCGAATTTTCGGCCCTATTGCTCAATTGGTGCTGCCTATACGCATGATACATAACCAACTAGCCAGCCAGATTAGCCTGAGAATTGAAGAGACCTACGTTGACAGTTTTGCCTGACAGTTAATGATACTTTTTTTCTTTTAAAGATGAGTCGAAAATTAATAATAATGTAAAAAAATTAAACTGAAAAATAATCTCTTTAGACTTTTCTTTAGCTCAGATCATTAAAAGCGTCTGACCTCTCAGTAAAAAGCATATTTGAATTATCAGATGTGTCTACACATCTCTATTGGACGCCATTCGGCCGGCCCATCGGTCCCACTTACTTAAACAACAGAAATAAGAAGAAAGAAGAGACATGGTATCATTAAAACGCATTACGTCATTAAAAGATGTTTAAAATTAAAAGGGAACGATGATCTCTTTTTCTACCCGCTGCTGCTGATGTCATAACAGAAGAACGCTCAAAATGGCCGTTCACGATTTTTGATGATATTGTAGAATATCTCACAAGTATGAGAGACAATTGAATCAAGGAATGGCTGTCTCTTCCTCCTCTTTTCTCCAATCCTCTCTTTTTAACTACCACGAATGGTGGACACATAATGGTTGAACTTAAGGATCTTTTTCTTGTTCAATGCATTGATCCTTTGGGAGCCATTTCTTTCCCAACCAATTTGAACGACAGCACCATCTGTTGATTAACGTGTGCACTAAAGTGAATTGTGGGACAGAATATACATCCCTTAAAAGATAAAAAGGTGTTATTAAAAATGACCAACCAACCAGATACTAACTCTTCAGGAACAGGATAAAATTTAAAACTTCAATGAATTAAGATAAACTAGATATTAATGATAGTTTACCCTTTTAAGGAGGACGCCGGTCTCTATACTGCACCCGATAACGCAAGCCAGAGGCCCCGGTTCATCTTCCTCACCCCACCTCAAATTCCCTGGCCGGGCTGCGAGTGACACAAATTGATTGTATGGACGAGTACTCATTGATAGTATCAAAGCCGAGTTAAAACCAGAATGTTGAATGCTGATTTTCCATGTATGTACGCCCTTATCTTATTCAAAAGGCTGATGCAGCAAAAGCTTTTTGTCCTTTCCTCCATTTGGCTATTATCATTAGCAGAACAAACACCTTCCCCAAAATTCGCAATACCTCTCTATCATAGGCATCGCAGGGTCAGTACTTTCTTGCCTTTTCTAGTTAGTCATGCCATCTAATTTTTTGCCAGTCATAGTTTAGTATATGATCTCTTGGGATCCACGTTGTGAGTTGTGATCTCAGCAGTTGCTGAACACCCTATCAAAATGACCAGCCCATTGCCATTTGAGTTTTCTAATGAATTCGATGATATCCCTAACTCCTGTATTTTTCCTTGATATATAGTACTGTCTTGTGATTCTTCCCTGTTTGCATTGCATAGCTCTCAGTTTGAAAGTCAATCTTTTGGTTAGGTTTTATGTTTTTACTCCATAACTGACAATCAGGAAAGACCCTTCTTTTTTTAAGACTAATAAGAGTTTTATAATCGGTTCTACGATGTTTCTGACTCCTACTTTTTCTCTAGTCAGTCTTCTAAGCCCAAGGTGCCTGGTTTTCAATTTGAGGGTCAATCTTTTGGTTGGGTCCTATGTTTCAGCTCCATAGTTGACTATCCTGTATTAACTCATTGAGACAGGTTTATTTTTCTCCCACTTTGAAATACTCCACACTCTGCGGAAGATCCTGTGTACTAAACATATTGGCGAGACAGTATAAACCTCTACGCTTTTAGATACATGAGGATAAAGGTGCCTTTAAAATGGCCCACTTCACGGGAAACAGTATTCAGAACGTAGGTTGATATTGAACCCACCTAATTGGAAATAGTTGGGGAAAATAAATAGTAAATGTTCTTAGTCATACGTTGTTTTTCGAATTTATTTAATGGCATTTTATCCAAGGAACTTACAATTTTCAAAGATGAATTTTATTTCTCCCAAATCCCCAACTAGGACAAAAAAAAAAAAACAACAAATAAACTCTTAGCAAACCGAAGTGAGAATATAAAATTATTTTGTTTTATTTCCCCTTTTCGATAAAGAGAAGATAGGTTTTCCATTGCAGTATTTTTCGGCCGTTTTTCAACTTGAAATTGTAAATTTATGAAAATTTTATAAGCTTAAAAAAATGAATTAAATGTTTAAACAAAGAGAAGTTTGTTTCTTTTTTTCTCGGAAAGATAACGGTATTCCGATAAAATAAAAATGTTTTATCAGGATATCGGTAAATGTTTTATACAAGAGAAAAATCTTTCATTTTTTTTCTCATGAACACGTACGAGATCGTTGGTAAGTTACATACACAGATTTATATAGAGAATTCATCGGCATCTTTTACTTCGGTAATAAAAATAAAGAGAGAGAAAACTTAATAGAATCAGCCTGACTTGAGAAATGAGGCACTTTTTTTGTATTCCCTTTTCTGCTCTTGATTCTCGAACAATACTGAGAAATGGTGAATGTATAAAACTTGAAATAAGTTTTATACATACACCATTTCTCAGTACATACCAGGGTTGATATTTTTCTCATATGGTTGACATGCAAAGAATCCTGTATTTACATGTTAGTACATGTTCGCTGGAACATGAATGACAACGAGTCACTTGAAATTTCCAGCACCTTCGTTAGTATCCTTGCAGACCTCAACAATGCTGTGGCCTAGATATACCTAATTCTTCGCTGAATTTTAAATTCATTCAGCCTGGATCCCTGAGTTTTTTGACACCATTCCTTTCCTTCGAGCTTCATTGCTACTACGAGTGTCGAACTCAAAACCGAACTTGCCTTCATTGTTCTACCGTAAATAGAACCACCTGATCAAATCTTCATCAAAATAGGGGTGTAAGCTGATAAGTAAAATTCTCATTCACCTACCGTGATTTGAACTCATGACAAACTGATTGCCACGTAAGATGTCTCACTGATTGAGCATGACTGAAAACTGAAAGACATCAATGGATATTCTACAGATACATTCAGGCTTATTTCAGTCTAATAAATACATTTATACTAAATATATTATCATAATTGTTTATCTATTATATATACATTTGAAAGATTGCTGTAATCATATTCAGTGGGAATAGAAGAAGTAGCGATTGACCCTGTGGCAGACAGGCTTGTTATTATTACAAATTTCACTGTTATCTAAAACTTGACTATTTGAATGCAAACTAAACTGGTTGAAGGAAATTGGTCTTCACACTGAGTTCAGAGAAAAATGTCCGGTGTAAAAAACACGTTGAGATCAAAGACACGACGATCTGAATATAAATAACTTGAGAAAGTAGCTCAATATATTTACCTATGACAAACAAATTTCTATGAAATTGTCTGAAGAAAAAATCAAGTGAATACTCATTCTAGGTTAGAAGGTTTTAGGTTAGGAAAATTCCATCTTCACGGACAAGAAAATTCCATAAACCTTGAAAGGAAAGGCATACAACCTATGCATCCTTTCAATAGTCACCTCATCATGGGAACCAAAAGAAAACTCAATGGGCTGGTTATGCTGCTTTAATATCAGGTAACCGATAGATATCATAACGATTATTCGATCTGACTAACTACTAAGTCTCGTCACTCCAGCGTTTTCTCAGATATCCTCATTGTCATTATTTTTAAAGTAATCGGACTATTTGCTAAGAATAGAATCCTAGATTACGTAAATAAAATGGAGTTAATTCCCGTAAGCCTTAAAAAGAACTAAAACTCACAGGATTATCCCCATGAAATGTTGCGATGTGTACGTTGTCCAACAATGATAAAACAAAACTATATTTCAGTACATAACCATAACGTTTTGCAAACAGTCCCACTCGATGTTAAGATCAAAGAATTAATATGATACATTTTCTTAAACTTTATTTCCTTACATACCTTTAACGTTTCACACACTCGCCTATTTCATGTTGGGGATGATGAACAAATAAAACGAACAAAAATTTTACAATTTAATTTATTTAAAACTATAAGAACATAATTTATGTATTCACCTCTACTTTTCTTTCATGAGGGAGATAATCCTTCAAGCTTTAGTCAAGTTTAAAGCAAACAAGAATTATCTAACACGTGAACTACGTTTCTACCTTTACTCGTTATTGATTTACTAGCGAACACCCGTAAAAAATAACAGGTTTGGATCGGCTCTAAGGAGCCTAAAGCTTTTTTTATTGGATAAATTATCTTTTGATAATTCAAGTATCTTTTTTTCAGAGTCTCAACGTCGTAACTCAAACTGTTTTAATGTGTGATCAGATGCAAGTTTCAATGACGTAATCTCCATGGTTATATAATACGAAGTTGATTCAACCAATGGAATGGCTGAGCGCGAACGAGCAGAATAAATTAGCATATATTCTTACCATATGTTTATATTTTTATAAATAATGATTCAAGATAACCATGTATCGTTACTGCTATTTCTTTTTTATTATTTCTTTTTTGTTGTTGTTTCTTGATCTTTAAAAAGACAAATTACGCGATTTTCTTTTCCGTGTACCGAGAGTTACTTGTGTAAAGAGCTCTGTTCACTTCGCACCTTTGTCCGTCGCTATCAAATTGTGTAGAGTGAATTGTCACTTCAGCAAGGATTTTCAGGCGAGTAATTTGCACTGTTGATTCCTTTCAATTAATGATTTTCTAATTAATTGACAAAGCTGTGATAACACGAGAACGTGGTTTGGATTACGTGACAAAATCGTTCTCTCTGTTCCTCTGGCACTCGAAGAAGAATGGTTGTTAGGTTCAGGGTACGCTTCCTTAATAATATAAAACAGATTTTGCCAACTTTGCCTGAAAGGAATCACTGTGACCTAGTTGCTTCATTTTTGTAACTTAACCCACACTGTTGACTAAAACTTAGTGATACAAGGTTATGTAAGGCAATAAATCAGATTAGCAAGATCAAAGGCTCCTGCACGCGACCACCCGGCATTTTTCATTTTAAATAAGGACCAGCAGGGTCAAAAGGGTGTAATTCTTATTCCAAAAAATTAAAATTCAAACTATATACATGTTCTCATGCTCCCCCTCTCCCTCTCTCTCTCTATATACATATATATATATATATATATATATATATATATATATATATATATATATATGTGTGTGTGTGTATGTGTGTGCGTGTGTGAGTGCATGTATGTGTGAGTGTATTATTCCAACCAAGCTCTTCCACAAACGCTTAAACGCCAAAATAGTCTCGGCACGGCAGCAGTAAGATAAATGTGTCCATTTTTTCAATTGATTATAATTTAAATCGACCGGCCCTAAAAAAACAAGGGAAAAAAGGTGAATCTTAAAAACAGAAAATTTCCGGTTGCTTTTTATTGCAACTCACTAAACCGTCACTTAACGGAAATGATTAAATGGGGAATATTGTAAATATAGAATATAGAATAAGCCCTAGGTAGGACTCGAAACTGCGTCTGTTTTACTTCGGGAAAATACTTATGTATAGTATTGCCCTTCTGACTGTACCATTAGAGTTCTTGCGACCGGCAGAAACTCGAATCAAACCCGTAAGCTCGTTCTTCACCCTTACCTGATCGTTCGGCATCATATTTGTTTTTG
>OY735236.1:5450901-5475901 GCA_963457665.1 Thysanoteuthis rhombus | reverse complement strand
AAACTGAGAGAAACCTATGTTGACAGTTTTAGTGACAGTATTGCTTTGGGGTTTCTCCTCCCGATAGAAAAGAGAATCAAGCTAAATGATTGACGTGTACGTAAATATTTCAAAGTGTAGCTGATGAGATTCTAGGGGAAATTTCATATATTCATAGAATAGTTTTCTCACAAAATTAAACCCCTCTAAGAGGCAAGCAAGTAACAAAGGGAAAAAGAAAAGGTCTTGTCAGTCCCTCGATAAGGAAAGGCACATGCCCAACATATTTTGGCAGCATTCCCTGTTGGAGATGATCAATCAAAACATTGGAAGTAGTGGCGATCAATGAATGAGTTACTCGTCTCGCTTATTGTTGAGCAGTAATCACAAAAAGTCTGAAATTTAAACAACAACAAAAAATAAGCAGGCGCAAACTAGGAACCAATTTAGTATAAACATATATTGTAAATCTAAACCCTTCTACTGAAAACCTACTTAGGGGAGGGAATTTCAAAGCAACAAAAAAAACGTCTTTTGTACACATAATAAGGAGCATGTGTTAAAATTCTCAGCCCTGTAGCTTGATTGGTGCAATACATGCATACATACATTGGCCAGCTAGACCGACTTAAAAACTGAAAAAAAAAACTATTTTGACGGTTTTTATTTTATGTTTACTAATACAGTATTGTGTTTTGTTCTATTTTTTTAAAAGTGTACAAACATTTGCGTTTGAAGGTAACACAAAATTGATAAAACAAATCTTCACAAATCTTTCCGTAAGTTGGAAGACACTTCCTCAATTTTTTGTCCGTTCTGCTTGTTTTTTGATCGATATAGTCACCGCAGCCGTTTGTTTATTTGTTTGTTGAAATCGTATAAGTTGATATATTTGGTGTCACAAATTAGCTTGAGTTCAGTTGGGTACATTTGTGCGAGAGAACAACGAGAGACGAATTTAGCAAATCCACACAAGAGACTAATATTGGATTAACTATTTACGGAGGTGCGATTTGTACAGTGTAAACGTTACACAGTAAAGTAGAATCAAGTTCAAAATCAGCTCGGGGCTGTTGATGTTCGCTTTGCACTAATGCTATTAGGTAAGGCATGAATCCGTATTTTCTCTCCCATCAACACTCATAGCTAAAATGAAATACAGGGGTAGATTTGGTTCCTTAGCCTTGAGAAGGCAATCAGTCTAGGAAAAGGACAACTCTGGTTCTGAATCAGGTCGTGGAATCCCTTTGGTGCGGTTTGACATCTTTCCAGAAGCTCCCAGCTGTCAATCAGACGTATCACTCCCTGATTTCTTCTGGGCTTGATCAGCGCGGCCGAGAAGGGAATTCTGGCGACCAGGCATCGTAGGGTCTCCATACGCTTCACCATAGAAGGGACACTCTGTTGTCAATAGAGACAGAAACGGAAGCCATAAATTCAACGTTCAAGAGGATGTAGCGAATGCTACAGTTACTACATTTTCACTAATGCAGTGCCTTCAACGAATAAGAACGTCAGTGTTTAAGATAAGTGATTTTAGACAATTGTCACCTTTAATTGGAGCTGATATTGTGATCAATAGTGCGCACAGCTAACGAAAACGCTTAACCAATTAACTGCTAAGAATTCAGCAGAAGAAAATATAACTTTTGGAATATGAATTTAGTTTAGTCCGTTTTAGGTTAGGGTTTTTTTTTGGGGGGGGGGCTCTAAAACCCTTACAAATGAACCTCAGCTGAACGAGTTATCTATAGTAGGTAATGATAAGTGATTTTAGACAATTGTAACCTTTAATTGGAGCTGATATTTTAATCAATGGTGAGCAAAGCTAACGAAAACGCTCAACCAATCATCTGCTGAGAATTCAGCGGAAGCAAATTTAACTTTTGAAATATGAATTTAGCTTCGGTTCGTTTTAGGTTGCTTTTGGACTTTTTTTTTTTTTTTTGTTGCTCTAAAATCTCTTCAAATAAGCCTGAACTGAACTTGTAATTTATAATAGATTAGCCAGAGAGCATTCGAGAAAAGTATAGCATGCCAATATCAGATGATGATAGAGGTGTACATACAGGATTCAGAAAATAAATGAAATTAAACATTTGTCTACATTTTACATATGATTTATTTGAAAGTCTATATCTAAGCTACTACATATCAAAATTTCAGCTTTCTAGGTCTGTTTCCAAGGGTTTTAGAGCAAAAGAAATGAACAGAAGCTAGATTTATTTAATACAAATTGTGGTTAGCGATTATCTTAGCTTCCGCTTATTTTTTAGCGGTTATCAGTTTAGCGTTTCCTTCTGCTGTGTCCAATACCGATTTTAATACAGTGACTAATGGGGGTCTATTTTCAATGTGATGTCATCATCATCATCATCATCATCATCATCATCATCATCATCATCATCATCAGTCTTTTAGCGTCCGTCGTTGGACATAGACCTTCCCCAGGATTTGCCACACTTCCCTATCATGGGCGTCACGGAGCCAGTACTTCCTGAACTTGTCTAGCTCGTCTCTCCATCTAACATTTTGCCGGCCTCGGTTGCGCATGGGGTCTTGGGGAATCCATGTTGTGAGTCGTGATGTCCATCGATTGTCTGCCATTCTTGCAACATGGCCAGCCCACCGCCATTTGAGATTTTTTATGGATTCTATGATGTCTCTAACTCCTGTCTTTTCCCGGATGTACTGTGCTGTTTTGTGGTCTCTCCATGTGAGGCCCAGCATTATTCTTTCATGTGCACGTTGCATGGTTCTTAGCCTACGGGTCTGTCTCTTGATACAAAGATACTTGAAACTGGAGTCATAGCTGCTGCACAAAGATCAAAAGAAAAACAACGCAATACTCTTACTGGAATGCTTGGGTTTGGAGTTCTATTTACAATGTAATTATAATGCTAAACTAAACCCTTGACTTTCGCTGATTTTGTTACAGTAACATGTCTAATACATTCCTATTTCTGTTAGAAACGATTCCAGCATATGAACATTTTTGGACATTTTTGCATGTCTAGAACCGGAAAGGTATCAATCTATCTGGCTACACAGCAATAGACTCACATTAATACGGTACCGTCGGAGATTGAAAAGGTCCGCTGTCACGAATTCGACCTTAAAAATGGGAGATTTTAGACAAAAGTGTATCAATAATGAGAAGACAAAAAAAAAACAGACAAAAATAACTATTTATTATCCTTTTACAGTCTAATTCCCAAATTACCTGAGCTGGTATTATTTTAAAGGTTTACTGATTTAGCTACGGACATATCAGTATTACTTATTCTTTCTGCCGTTTGACGTATGAAAATATGGACGGAGCTGGAATAAATTTTATGATTCGTTTAGTAGAGTCTATCCTCATATTCCTTCCTATTTTTAACAGTGTTCTGGCTATTTCGTTTGCTGGACATCTTCAAGAAAATAATATGTGGTGCAATTCTGCTTACAGACTTACAAGCTGAAAATACCCGCCCTACGGGTGATATTCCCAATCTATAAGGATCCCACAGTCGTAAAACCTTGCGTTGGGTAATCATTTAATGTTTTACTGTCGTAGGCTAAATATAGTTTTAGATAATCACCATCTGGGTGGTTATTTCCAGCTAGTTTGAATAATACCGTCGCCTTTTTCAACATCAACTTTTCTTTGCTTCAGATGAATTAAAAAGGACAAAAACATTTTAAAAATCCTACTTATTATGTGTGTAACGCTTTTGTGATTCAGTTGATAGCAGTATTGTTTACAGTTACTTCACGAATCAAATGTAGCCTTTCTTCTAGAAAAAAAACAACCAACAATTAGGTTTCAGTTGAAACTTATTTTTTGCCAGTTAATGTTCCAATGACAGCCACCCTGATATTTAAGAAGCAAATAAGTGATTCATTTTGGAGATAATTAGTAATTAAAATCAATTACAATGGGTTTGGGTCAAGAATTGGTTTACATTACATAGATAGCAGTTTTTGTTGAGATTTTTGTTTTTATTTACCTTTTATGGTATGTTATATAAACAAAAAACACAGAAAAGATCCCCGATCGAAATAGTTGCAATTGACGCAAAATGATTTTAATTTTTATTGTCTTAGTTATATAAGCAAAAAACTCAAGATACGATGACCATAACTTTTTAAAGCTTCTGCACTTCAATATTAGATAATTTATTGTTAAGCTGTTGAAATGCATTTTGAGCTTCCAAAGTCACAGGATTCTTTTGAAATTTTCGCCTAAAACCATCTACAACGAATTATCGAAAGCTTTCAACTGTTCTTTTTTCTTGTTGATAAAATTCGATTATCAGGGAGCGAAGTCGTTACTTTTCAAGCAGTTCTTCGTTATATATAATACTAGCATGTACCAGTAAAAATGACGAGATCATCTATGTATAGATCGACACTAAGGAGCCTAAAGGAGTTTTATTAGGTGATCTTTAAAAATCGGACTAATGAGCACTAATAAAAACGGCGTCGCTTAGTCTCCCTTCCGACGTCTAGGTGGTGTGGCTAATAGAAAGGTTATTTATCAATAATTCATCCGCGTCAAAGCGAGAAGAATGAAAAGACAAGAAAACCTGGCCGTAGAAAGTCACTTACTTATACGATGAAAGTTGTCATTTCTGTATTGCCGGCATAAAAGGGACAGAATGTTGGTGTATATTACCTTGACTATCATCATCATCATCATCAGTCTTTTAGCGTCCGTCGTTGGACATAGACCTTCCCCAGGATTTGCCACACTTCTCTATCATGGGCGTCACGGAGCCAGTACTTCCTGAACTTGTCTAGCTCATCTTTCCATCTAATATTTTGCCGGCCTCGGTTGCGCATATGGTCTCGGGGAATCCATGTTGTGAGTCGTGATGTCCATCGATTGTCTACCATTCTTGCAACATGGCCAGCCCACCGCCATTTGAGATTTTTTATGGATTCTATGATGTCTCTAACTCTTGTCTTTTCCCGGATGTGTTGTGCTGTTTTGTGGTCTCTGCATGTGGGGCCCAGCATTATTCTTTCATGTGCACGTTGCATGGTTCTCAGCTTACGGGTCTGTTTCTTGGTTAAGTTCCATGTTTTAGCTCCATAAGTGACTATTGGGAGGATGCATTGGTTATACACCCTTCTCTTTAGGATTAATGGGATCTTATTATTTTTGAAGGTTGAGCTAGCTCTGCCAAATAATATACCGCTAAAAATCACAAGGGTTCTTAATGTATGAATCGACACTAAAAAGCCTCAAGCTATCTTATTACGTAATTCATTTTTGATAAGCTGAGTAATCTCATTGTGAGGTTGTTTTTTTTCTTAAGTCTTTAGCCCAGCTTGAGCTGTTTTTATGTGTGATCCGACATGAAGTCTCAAGACAAAATATTAAAAAAAAACATCATTGATATTTTCCAGTATGAAGAGAAGTCATTGGAAAAAATCTTACTTTATTAAAAACATAACTTTTTTCATTACGAAATAAAGTTGAATATTATTTTATTATTAAGATAGGAAAAAAGTATGGCCGAATTTGACAAGTATGTCTTTTTAAAAAGTGTTTACCCACAATTTTCCCTTTTTTTTAAGTTTCAAACATCCAGTCTATCCCTGACGTACTCTTCACTGTAAAAATAGCCTTTCACATTCTATTAGAAACCTATGTTTTTTAGCTGTGTTAATCTACTTTACATAGACCAATTAATCATCACTCATAAATTTTAATAGGAATCGTACAAAACAGACATACAACCAAACAATTATACAATTGAACATACTTATTAACAAATATGTCTTCATATGGATAGATTATTTCAAGTAATGGTTAACGAGTTGGACAATGGTCAGTCACAAACCAACTTAAGCCGTTTTGAAAAGTAATGCAAGAAGAAGTTTAAAGAATTGCTATGACATTGTATTCGATCTTATATCACAATAGACGATTTGATATCTTTTTAAAACGCTTTGATTATTTTATTTGCTATGTGATTCTATTAGCTATGTTATTCTATTTCAGATGGACCAATCCATTATAAGTTTTAGGTTATAACAGGGATTGGACAAGACAATCATCCATCAAATGATACAATTAAACATACTAATTTGTATAAATGGCCTTTTTATATGTTCCTGCTGTCAATCAAACGTGTGTTTTTGTCCTGTCATTATTTACATTTTTTGCTGATTTATTTAAATCTTCCACACATCTTGGTATCGTAGTTGAAATATATCTGTTAACACCTGCTTGTTAGCTGTTTCTCCTTATCTTGATTTTCTAACTTTTAAGGAAACCGAATTATCTCACCTGAAAAAAAATGTGGTTTTATGTCTAACACATAAAACTTGTTCAGAAAAGGATTTTGCTTATCTTTTTATCTTTTGGGGACTGTCAACAAAGACTATTACCGTAACTGTCATCATAGGTATCTTCAGTTTTCATGGTAGTGCAGCTGGCTGGCTGTGTATGCACCATACATATATGCTGCACATATGGAGCTAGAGGGCTGAAAATTAAAAAAATTCACTGCTTATTATGTGTATATTTTTTTTCATTTTTTTTTCAATTCAACCCATGAAAGATTTTTAGTTGGGAGTTAATTCACATTGTAAGTTTATGTCCTATTGATCCCTGATTTTTTGCCCGCTCGTTTTTTTTAGAATCAAGAATTTTTTTTAGTGATCACTGCCTAAAGAAGGCAGGAGAATTAGCTTATTTTTTGATCACACCTAACTCCAATTTTTTTAATTGATCATCCCAAACACAGCACGCAGCTGTAAGACATTGGTCGCATTAAGGTCTCTGTTTTCTTCTTATTTTTAATTTTCCAACTCTCAAGGAAATTTCATTATCTCACTTACAAAATGTGGCTTCAAGTCTACTACATTTATTTCGGTCAGGAGAGGATTACACTTATCTTTTTTTTTTCCCGTTTATTTTCGTTTACTTTCGTTTCTATTGTGGGCGAACTTTATTTAGTTTCGCAATTTCAATACCTTCCAAGGAGAGGTTGAACTACCGTCCGGTTTTATTATCTCTGTCTAAATTGAAGCTCTGGAAACTATGATCAAAACCAGTGGGTCCCAAACTTTTTTTTATGCGAAGGGCCCACTTTTGGGACTTTAGAGAGAGCAAATATTCCATACTACCCACTAATATTTCAAATCCACTTAGCCACTTAACGGCAATTTCAAACAGCTAGAAGTAGCTGGAGTCTTTGGAAGGGGGGCTAAAGTTGCGTAAATTTCATTTCCTTTTAAACTAATCATCTCTATACCCCGAAAAACTAGCACAAAGGCTCCAAAGCATAAATATACAACGTATCTATCATATATTAAGACAATAATGTAAATAAAAGCCATTGTTTCAGGTCATAAGCCGGTACAACTTGGAAATCACGTGTTTCGACTTTCGATGTTATCTGTGTGGCGGAAGAGAGACAGACATAATACCCGACTGCGATCGAGTTCTAGGCATGTCACCATTAAAAAGCTTTGAAGTAGATGATGAGGCCCACCCGAAAGAATCGAACGAAAAAAATTAGGAAATCCGTCCTTCACATGGATGAATCACCGTTCCTTGCATGAGTACAGAACTGATTATGTAAAAATCGTCTAGAATTATCAAAAATTATCTAAATAAAAAAAACAGCACAAGATTTGGACATTGATGGTTCAAAATGACCATAGAGACCCAAATAAGCACTTCTTAAAAAAAAGGGAATAACGCATTTTTAGATGATATCTAACAGTGTACTTATGCAGATCTTCACGGCTGCAGCCTAAGAAATACGACCAGGATGCACACACATACACACACACACACACACACACACATACACACACAACATACACTCATAGAGAAGAATATGTAACCCATTGGGCTAGTTGGTCTGGCAGGCCATATGTGGGTACAAGGTGATTCGATACAGCATCAAATGAACCACCAATGGAAGAAGTATTGAAAGCAGATCAGTCAAAACAGCGTCTCAAGTAATATAGATGAAAATAAGCATGGTTGGTCATTTAGCAGAAAGCGTCCCGTGACCAACGTCTTTTGCAGGGATGCTGTATTGGGGGTTGGGGTCAATTAAACAATTCGTGGTGATCAATCAAAATTACTCTCCTCGCTTCTTGTTGGGCAGTGATCATGAAAAAAGTTTGAATTTCCGGTATAACAAGTTCGAATGCTGCCGGACACAAAACTAGGTGATCGATTCAGCATAAACTTATATCGCAAATCGAACCCCACTGAATAGAAAGAAGTTTTGTTTTTTTCCTGACATAATAAGGAGTAAATGCTTAAATTTTCAGCCCTCTTGTTCCATTGGCGTGGTCTGAAGGCATGATGCACACATGCTTTCCAAGACAGATCAACTCAAGGACTAAAGAAGTACATGTTGACAGTTTTTGTGACAATTTCGGTATACAGTTTGTAATACCGGCCATGATAGTTCATCATCATCATTATTATCATCATCATCATCATCATCGCTGTCATCGTAATCATCATCGTCATCATCATCTTCATGTCGTCATCATCATCATCATTGTCATCATCATCATCATCCTATTTTTCTCACTCCTGGAAAGGAAACATTTCTTGACACAATCACACAGATCTCTGTTGACGTCATGGTTTCGACTCGTGGGTGGTGACGTTGGCCTGCGGGCCAGCGAGTGGTTCCATTCGGGGACCCTCCGTTGAACTACCGTATTTTACGACACATGAAACGCATCTCAATTTTTTGCTGGTATATTCTCGAAAAAAAAATGAGAAAAAAAGTCAAAAAATCTTTTCTTCTTATGATCTATATAGCTTGCCTCCCCCACAACTGGGTTAGTCTGATGCTGTTATCAACCCAGATCTATAACTCCGCTGATAGCTGGTTGGTGGTTTACATTATTTCGACCCAGTAAATTTAGTAAACTATTGACATAGCATTCGATACCTGAGAAAGAACTTTGAGAAAAAAGCGAGGCTTATACGCCGTAAATACTATAATAGCTTCCCGAAGCTATAGGCTGAACCTGGCCAGCTATTTTTCCCCATAGCTAAAAGATATACAAATTCATACCTTTCCCAA
This sequence comes from Thysanoteuthis rhombus, assembly GCA_963457665.1. Taxonomy (NCBI): domain Eukaryota; kingdom Metazoa; phylum Mollusca; class Cephalopoda; order Oegopsida; family Thysanoteuthidae; genus Thysanoteuthis; species Thysanoteuthis major. The sequence continues at coordinate 5,466,860 of OY735236.1, read as the reverse complement.
GAGTATTAAAGCTAAGTCAACGTAAACTTCTTTGGTCTGAGTTTGGACTTTGCTCACCAATTCCATTGGTCTATCTTGCTAACCGTTACATGTAACGATCTATCCATATAAAGACTTATAGGTAAATTAGTGTGTTTAATTGTATAACTGGATGGATGATTGTCCTGTCCGATCCCTGTTATAACCTAAAACTTATAATGGATTGGTCCATCTGAAATAGAATAACATAGCTAATACAATCACATAGCAAATAAAATAATCAGAGCGTTTCAAATCGTCCATTGTGATATAAGATCGAATACAGCTTCATAGAAATTCTTTAAACTTCCTCTTGCATCACATTTCAAAACATCTTGAGTTGAGTTGTGACTAATCATTGTCCAGCTCGTTAACCATTACTTGAAATAATCTATCCATACAAAGACATATATGTGAAAAAGTATGTTCAATTTTATAATTGTTTGGTTGTATGTCTGTTTTGTACGATTCCTATTATAACTTATGGGTGATGATTAATTGGTCTATGTGAAGTAGATTAACACAGCTAAAAAAATTACAGGTTTGTAATAGAATGTAGAAAGCTGTTATAACATTACAGTAAAGAGTACGCTAGAGATACGCTGGATGTTTGAAAGGCTATTTTGACATTACAGTGAAGAGTACGTCAGGGATAGACTGGATGTTTGAAACTATAAGAAAAGAACAAAGGTTGGGTAAATACTTTTTAAAATGACAGTTTTGTCAAATTCGGCCATACTTTTTTTTTTCTTATTTTATTGATAAAATAATATTCAACTTTATTTCGTAATGAAAAAAGTTACGTTTTTAATAAAATAAGTTCTTTCCTATGACTTTCTTCATACTGGAAAATATCGATGATGTCTTTTGTGATATTTTGACTCGAGACTTTGTGTTCGATCACACATAAAAACAGCTCAAGTTGAGCTATAGACTTGAGGAAAAAAATTAAAATACGATTTCTAGGATTATCAGATATGAATTACATAATAAAATAGCTTTAGGCTCCTTAGTGTCGATTCAGACATTAATAACGCCTGTGATTTTTTACAGGTATATAATAGTCATGGCAATATACACCAACATTCCGTCCCTTTTATGCCGGGAAATATAGAAATGACAACTTTCATGGTAGACGTAAGTGACTTTCTACTGCCAGGTTTTCTTGTCTTTTCATTCTTCTCGCTTTGACGCAGATGAATTATTGATAAATAACCTTTCTATTAGCCACACCACCTAGACGTCGGAAGGGAGACTAAGCGACGCCGTTTTTATTAGTGCTCATTAGTTCGATTTTTACGGTGCGGAGATAATCAAGTGACCGTCGTGAGTGCGATCACAATCGGTCATTTCACACCAGACCGTTGCCGTTTCTCATAACATTCGGACTTCATGATCACATAAAGCTGATTGGCCGTCAATGTGCATGCTCAGGTTATAAACCACGTGGACATTTTTCCCAGTGGGATAATAACGAATTTATCGGTTGTAAAATCAGACTTTCGATTAAATTCGATTTGAGGGCCACATCAACCAGAAACCACAAAATTCTGAAATGATTATTCAAGAAAGCCCGGTTGTTAAAAGTTTGAGCTCTGGTGGAGGCTGTTTACGTTCACTCGCTTCGAATACTTTTTGGAAAAGCACGGAGCTGTCTCCTCGTAAGCTATTGGTGAAATAGCAATGCAAACTGAGCCCTCATGTCCACGGAAGGAAACCAGTATTCGAGAAACCAGTATTCGAGAAAGACAAATCCGATCACGATCCAGGGAATGGAGCCCTGTTTATGTAGATGAATGGGGACTCTGACGTCGTCCCGGCAGCTCCTGTAGTTACAGTGATACCAAACATCTTACGCTCGGCTTTTTAAGCTTCATCAGCGGGACTGAGAGAGCGATTCTGTCAACTGGGTATTCCAGGATCTCCATACGCTTTTCCTAGGTTCGCGCTCTGGAGGGGCCACTTCATTGTCTTTCTGTTGTCTGCATTGTCTAACGAAAGTCTTTCTCCCTCTCTCTCTCTCTCTCTCTCTCTCTCTCTCCGGAAAAAAATGATAAGTACAGTCCTTGGATTGGAGAAATGGTTTGGTGTCCAGATTTACGGAATAAACAGTGTTCGTGGTCAAGCTTTTCAGGAATTGAAAGATATCAGAGAGAGATGGATCGGATGAAGATGTATTTTTCAGCTTTCGATCATTCAACCAATAGCCATCATCATCATCATCAGCAGCAGCAGCAGCCGCAGCATTTTCACATTTGTCAGATGGCAGGTCCCGTGACGCCAATATCTCCTTAGCTTATCAAAATCGTCTCGCCATCTTATTTCCTACTGGCCATTGTTTTGCATATGATCTCTGGGGATCCATGTTGTAAGTTGGTTGTCTGGCACCCTTGCAACATGGTCTGCCCATTGCCATTTGAGTTTTTTTTCCATTCGATTTTATGATATCACAGATTCCTAATTTCCTTTGATATACAGTGCTGTGTTAGGGCCTCTCCATGTGATGTTAACCACGATTCACTCCCGTGTACGCTACATGCCTCTCAATTTAAGAGTCAATATTTTAGTCAAGTTCCACGTTTCAGCACCGGAAGTGACTATTGGTAAGAAACATCGGTTGTATAGGCTTCTTTTAAAAAACTTATAGAACCTTATTGACCCAGAATTATGAGCTTACGTGCTGTTGAAACCGAAAAAAGGGGGTTAATCCCCCGTTTACCATATTTGTAATCTAATTAATCTTCATTTCAAGCGGTCAGATTACTTTTTGTTGTCTTTTGTTAGTGCCTTGCAAAGGTAGTGGTACAATATCAGTTGGTACACCGTACTTCGTTGAATATTGTTTCTTTAGTTGCTCAATGGACTTCTCGAAAAAATGAAGCAGTAATCAAAAGGTAGGACCTGTGATTTGTACGTTCGAAAATAAAAACAAAAAGTTTCTGGGACAAAGAGGAGAGAAATGCTATTGTTAAAACAATCGTATCCATCTATCTGTATTTATTTCTCCCCCCTTTTTAAAGTACATTTCTGGGGTTCCGTGACTCGCGAAAGATGTCAGAGAATGCAATAAAGTGGACGTTAAGTAAAAGGCAAGAAAAAAAACCAGACAAATTGTGAATGAAGCAGACGACCTTTATTTCCGAAGTGAAAGTGTCTTAAGCTAACCCACCCCTCAGCGTACTCCAATGACCATAGCCAGAAAATGTCTTTTATACGAAAAGACCCTTGATCGAAATCTCGATAGCACGCATTGCGCGGCTAAGAAAATGTTCAGTATTAATCAAGCCGTGAAAATAAACGCGTGTTGTTCTTCCAGGGACAAACAGCACTCGGGGACAATCGTTTCGTCCAAAAAAAAATTTGCTGGTCAGTGGAAACGTTAATCATTTTTTAAGAACCTGTCTTCATTATTTAGACTGATTCAAAGTAGCTTTACTCTCGCGTCACAAAGCGCACACACGTATTTTCCACTTTTTTTATTATTATTACAAAGCGTCACTATTCAGTGACTAACAAGACTTATTTGCTTGTAAAACATCGTAAAGATAAAATTAAGTAGAATAAACCAATAACATTTCTATTGATATGACAATAAAACCCATTTAAATGGCTCAGCAATAATACTTGCAGCGTTGTGAAGTTTTTTATACTGAACCAAATAGATCCATTATGATAGGCCTTGAGACTGTTTATGTTTCATATAAGATTGAATGATTTGATTTGATCATAGGCTTGAATAATAAAATTGAGAAAATCTGTTACAGCATTGAAACGACGAAGCTAAATACCACTCGCCTATTATAGAAAAGAGATATCTCTCGTCGGTATTAGATCAATGTGGTAGAGATAAAGCCAAAAAAAAAACTTGAAGATAGTGAACAGATTGATATAAAACACGAGCAAGTTTCTGCTTCTCACTCAATAGAAACCGTCACAGCACCAACGTCTCTTTGGGAAGGATTAATCAGAAAAATTGGAAAAACGAAGCAGTGGGCAGTGATCACTAAAAAAAAAAGTCAAAATGAAAAATAAGAACAAAAAAAAAGGGCGTGATTGCTACCGCTGATTACAATGTCTGATCCACATTCCGTTTCAATTAATTTTTTCATTTTCTCCAACTGGGGCCACCTTGCTTACTGTACGCCAAAACTGTCCATTGCTTTTTACAGAAATGTATTTACATTTTTGTGCATTGGAAGCACACAGCATACTCAAGATACAAAGTGCAATTTGCTCCTGTAATGAATGTTACTGTTCCCCCAAGATCTGTATAGTTCTCAGCAAAGTGAGGGTTACTTACCAGAATGGCCAGTAAAGTGACACTTAGAGCATTTATTCCATATCCAAAATCATGTATTTTATCGCGCTCGGTTCATAAGAGTATCACCAGGGGCTCGAGTATCGTTCGTTTCTTTTTCAGAGGGGGCAAAAGGATATATATATATATATATATATATATATATATATATATATATATATATATATATATATATATATATATATATATATATATACATATATATATATATACATATATATATATATATATATATATATATATATATATATACATATATATATATATATATATATATATATACATATATATATATATATATATATATATATATATATATATATACATAATGAATAGAGCATTCTGGTGGACGGGGAATTTAACCTATGATAAATATATTGCTTAAATTCAGCCTTACTGACCGTCCAGTTCCGTAGCTCAGAGGTAGGATATCGGCCTCCGGGTCTGAAGCGAAAGTTTCAGCCATGCCTCGTGGTACTGGAAGGGATAATGGACAGTCTATAGTCACAGCTGTTGGTGGATGACACAATAATATATATATATATTTCCAGGTACAGACATATATATTCGGGTTAAAACTTAGTGGCAGCCATGTTACCAGCAACTAAGAATTTAGTCTTTTCGTGTGGTAACATTGTTTTGGTATATCAAACAAATTTAGAGTATACCAAGGCAACAATCCCTCATTTAAACATTCATTATTGTAAATGATAGACAAACTCTGTTCATTCAATTATTTTTATTTTTTGTCAAGGTTTTCCAATCATCATTTTATATGTATGCATTATACATTCAAAACAGCTTTATGAGATTATCGTTTTTCATTGACTGAGGGGTTCCAACTTTCAATGCCCTTCACTGAGCAATCCCTCATTTAAACATTAATTGTTGAAAATAACTGACAAAGTCTATCTATTTCATTACTTTTATTTATTCTAGCCTGCGTACAAATTATTCATCGATGTTATCGAGTTTTTTTGAAAAAACGTTCTAAAGTTGGTGATTCGAGTTCTTTCGACCATCACCAGCCATTATCAAGAAAATATGACATTGGTATTTAAAGATTGATATGTGATATTGTTCCATTATCATTTTACATGCATGCAATATACATTCAAAACAACTTTACTAAATAATCATTTTTAATTGTCCGTGGGCCACCAACTTTCAATGCCCTTCCCCTCGGGGAAGGGGCCAGATCTGGATGGGGAGGGGGTCAAATTCCCTACTCCTCTCTTTAGGGGACACCCATGCACATTGCCCTTTATTAAAATGTCATATGAAGGTAAAACTTCAAAAGTACAACTCTATGATCATTCAAAGGACACTAACAGTGGCCTAACAACAACAACCCTCAGCGGTAACTGATCAGGCAAATGATGTGAAATTGTTGCAAATGATAATAATAATAATAATAATAATAATAATAATAATAATAATAATAATAATAATAATAATAATAATAATAATAATAATAATAGGTGCACTCAGAACTGTCCCAAAGACAACGAGGGCGAGATTGGAGGAACTCGAGATAAAAGTAAGGATTGAGACTGTGCAGACCACAGCACTGCAAGGAACTGCAAGGATACTGAAGAAAGGACTAGAAATATAAGATCTACGACCCTGAATGTTAGCAGTGGCCAAACAGAGAGGAACGGAGGGGGAAGAAAAAAAAACACCCAAATGGTAGCAGAGGTGTAAACCACAGCACTGGTGTAATAGGCGAGGGAGAGATAAGATGTAGGCTGAAGACCTGGGGGTACTCACTGTCTCTCAGCCTTCAGCGATGACAACCGGGAAACTGTAAATCACCGTATTGCCGTGGTCTATGAGAATGTAGGGGGGGGCTGAAGGCCTGAAGACTGAGACTCGCTGTCTCTCAACCTCCAGCGGTAACAATCAGGCAACTGGTGTGAAACTACTACTACTACTACTACTACTACTACTACTAATAATAATAATAATAATAATAATAATAATAATAATAATAATAATAATAATAATAATAATAATAATAATAATAATAATAACCATGGGGAAAAGTGGTATCAGCACAAGCCAGAGGCAGTTTTGGAGAATGACAACCACAAACTATTGTGGGACTTTGACATCCAAACTGACCACCTCATCCAGGCAAGAAGGCCGGACTTAGTAATAGTAGACAAAAAAAGGAGGGCCTGCCAAATAGTAGACGTTGCTGTACCTGCAGACCATAGAGTAAAAAAGAAGGAGGGTGAGAAAAGGGAAAAATACCAGGACCTAGCTAGGGAGTAAAAGAAAATGTGGAACATGAAAACCAGGGTAGTACCGGTCATAGTGGGAGCACTAGGAACTGTCCCCAAAACGCTGAGGGAGAGACTGGAAGAGATCGGGATTAGGGGGAGGATAGAGACCGTACAGACCACAGCACTACTGGGCACTGGACGGATACTGAGGAAGGTGCTAGAGATATAAGGACTGCAACGAATCGTAGCACTGTCATGATATGCGAAAGAGAGAGGAGACGTTAGCTGAAGACCTGGGGAGACTTATTGTCACTCAGCCTTCAGCGATAACCACTGGGCAACCGGTGTGAAACTGTAAATCGTAGAATTACTGCGACCTATGAGTACTAGGAGAGGAGGGCTGGAGACTTGAGGAGACTTGCTGTCACTCAAACTCCAGCGGTTACCACCAGGCAACTGGTGTGAGATTCCAAATAATAATAATAATAATAATAATACGGTACTATAGGATTTTGCAACGAATACCAACACGGCCATTAAAAGCAAATAGACACATCATTAGTAATCAAGGACCATCATAAAATAACTTGCCTTTTAATTAACATAATTGTGCCCTCTAATCAAATCATGGCAGTCAAGGAATTTGAGGAACTAGGCAAAGACAGGGGCCCTTGAAATCGAGATGCAAAAGGTGTGGCACTCGGAAACATCAAACTGTCCCCCGTTATTGTTGGGCCACTAAAGATGATGAAGAAAGTCACTGTAAAAAAAATCTCGCCATAATTACTGGCGACTCTTTCCCCTCTGTGAAATCAGGAGGTGGAGCTTCCAGGCACTTCCCACGTTCTGATAAGAGCACTAATGTAATGTGGAATCCTAAAAACAAACTGCAATACGCGCATGAAAAAAGCTCCGATACACACAAAGAACTGCAATACACTGAGTAAGACAGGGAAGGGTAAAATGTAAATTATATCAACATTCGTCTACCGTAAGTTGTTGGTAGCGACTCGGCAATAGATCGAAAAGAACAGAGATGATAAAAGACTATCTCCACAGGCACCGCCCATATCCTTTGCAAAGCACTGTCCATGTAAATATTTTGTCTTTTATATTATTAAATATTGTTTCTTTTGTAGCCTCCTGTATTGACCCCTTTTGTATACACAGGGGAAAATGCCAGTGCTTACTAAGTCATAACATTGTTGCCAGACTTAGGTTTCAGGCTGGAACTCGGTGTGCAATGAATACTACTAGAAATGATAATAATAATAATAATTATAATATAGGGGGAGGATAGAGACCGTACAGACCACAGCACTACTGGGAACTGCATGGATACTGAGGAAGGTTCTAGAGATATAAGTACTGCAACGAATTGTAGCTCTGTCATGATATGCGAAAGAGAGAGGAGACGTTAGCTGAAGACCTGAGGAGACTTATTGTCACTCAGCCTTCAGCGATAACCACTGGGCAACCGGTGTGAAACTGTAAATCGTAGAATTACTGCGACCTATGAGTACTGGGGGAGGAGGGCTGGAGACTTGAGGAGACTTGCTGTCACTCAAACTCCAGCGGTTACCACCAGGCAACTGGTGTGAGATTCCAAATAATAATAATAATAATAATAATAATAATAATAATAATAATAATAATAATTATAATTTCAAAATATGTTGGAAGGGATACAAACCACAGCACTGTTGTGAAAGGTGAGGGAGATATGGAGGAAGGGATGGAGTCCTCTGGAGACTTACTGTGACTCAGCCTTCAGCGATAACCACCGGAAACCTGGTAGGAAAATGTAAATCAAAGCACTGCTGTTGGTTGTAAGGGTATAGAAAAGAAAGCTGGAGGCCTGCAGAGACTTGCTGTCACTCACTCTCAAGCGCTTACCGTCAGGCAACTGCTGTGAAAATTACTACTACTACTACTACTACTACTACTACTACTACTACTAATAATAATAATAATAATAATAATAATAATAATAATAATAATAATCATAATAATAATAAACAGCATTTAGTGGCAAGATTGATAACACAAGTATTGCCAGGGAGAGGGTGATGTTGTGGAACATAATGATGACGGTAGAGCCAATCGTGGTTGGAAGCCAGTAAATAGCATCGAAGAGCCAAGCAAGGGTGATCTAATACAAAGGTATGTAAACAGACATGTAAGCAAAAGAATGAAAAAATGACGAATCTCTTACTTCGGTGAAAGTGTTTGTTTTTGTTACTTTCAAAAACAGCTTTGTGTTGTTTTTGCCGCAAATACAGCAGTCAAAAATAGCCAAATATAGCAGTTTTGGGCAGTGAAGATTTTAGTGGTTTCATCTTTGGAGGGAACGATAGCTAGAAAGAGACAGACTATTTTTGTGGAGCTAAGATTTTACCCTTCCTCCCTAACTTCGCACCATGCATGATTGAGTTTGCCACGCGTCTGATAAATATAGACGATAAGATACAGACCATTTGCCACCTACGCGCATGTCCAAGTTGTCGACTGTAATTCCGTACAAGCGATGCTATAGGATATTGTTAATCGTTTAACGTTCCAATTAACGGCTGGTTGCCTTCTTCATCTGTTACTTTCTTGCGTCTGTCTATTCCAATCTCGTGGTCTCGAGTTTTCTCAGTTGTGTTCAAGGCGGCCCCAGGAATATATATTGTTTTCATGAAAGTCGAACCCCTTTTTGGAGGGTCGAAGCTTTTTAAGTGCGTCCATGTGCCGTGGAGTGTAGTTCGTTACTAATTCAACTAACGATTTTTAAAAAATCACTTGCTGACAAAAGCTATACCTCCATTGGCTGCATAACACAACGTGACTCTTTTCCAGTTCGTTGTACATTTTCCCTTGTGAAAAAGACTAGGTACTTGACGGTACTCGAAATATTTTTATAGACACTAACTAAGATAAAAACGCAAACCTTTCATTAGGGATCGACTTTGGTTAAGTTCACTCCGCCAAGTGGTTAATCTGCCATAAGTTTCGAAAACAAAGTAAGTAGAAAGACTGTTGTCACTCCCGGCTGAATTCGATCCATGATTTACTGGTTAGAACCTGAACGCTTAAAACCACTAAGTTACGGATGTTTTGATGAACATAGAAACTTAATGATTTTTATAAATCATATTATGATTTGCTTATGTACAGTTTTAGTAACATATTTTGCAGTTTCAGCCTCGAAAAGAAAGACAAAATATTTCTACACTCCATTATTATTAGTTTTGATAACTCCTACCTTTATCTTAACTCTAGAGTCTTTTTATCGCAACTAAAACAATTAAGATGAAAGAAAGCAATTAAGGTCGTTTTGGGGGGAAAAGGTTTTCTGCTTAGTGTTTTTCATTAACTATACAGAACAATTACCCATTACTATTTAGTTGTAAACGGGAACTAATCCATCTGTAAACTAATCCTCTTTTGAATTTTTAACCCAAAAGAAGTGTATAAGAGGCAGTGAACTTTTTAAGAATCATTGGAAATCATATCGCAGAAAACTGCAGCCATTTAAATAAAAATAAAACAAAATGTATTTATTGAATGAGCAACGATACTCATCTTCATGACGCCGATTTTAACAAATGGCAATAGATTTCGTTGTGACGTCACCTTTTCTTTCACTTACTCTGTTTAGACTCTATACTAAAATGTCGACATCTTTATTTCAAACCCTAAAATCTATCGGGAAGTTACAAAGAACAGAATTGCCGTTTTTCTGGACATGATGATTGAATATTTCTATTGATATTCGGACCATCCTCATCTTGGTTGTTTTTCATACAATGTCTCGGCCGTTGTACTCTACGGCCTTCATCAGATATCATCTGGTAGGTGTGGGGAAGTAACGAACCGAACCCTTTATTTATCCGACGGGGGTATATTGACTGTACTCCCCTCTTAGCATTAGTAGTATTGTTATACTGTCTCACATTAGTATTACTTTGCAGTAATTTGTCTGATGCTGTAACCACTGCGCTATGTGTCCATGTGGACAACAGGTGCTAATTTTTAGGAGCCTTAAACCTCAGGTGACAGTTTTGATGTTATTGTTCTCTGTCTTTCATTATTAGAGGTTCCCATATGGTATCCTTTTCAATGCAAGGATTACTGAAGCAGTTTTTCTTACCTAGCAGATGGGCCGACTCTTTCAATTTTCGAATTTTCCAGTGTTCTTCCTGATCAATTATCTCAACCTTGTTCCAGAGGAGTTGATGGTCTCCCTTTTCTTTCCATACATGATCCCCTATACCCTGAAAAACAACCAAGATGAGGATGGTCTGAATATCAATAGAAATAATAATAATACCTCATCTCAAAAATTCAGAGATATGATGATTGAATGTTTAAATTTCCAGCCCTCTAGCTCAACTGGTGATGCCTGTACGCGTGATGTATACATAGCCAGCCAACCAGCCAGACCAGCTCAAAAACTGAGAGGAAACCTATGTTGTTAGTTTCGGTGATAGTATCCGTTGGGGGCTTATAATAGCAGAAAGAAGATAGGTGATTTTTGAACTACAACAGCAAAAATATCGATCCTGAGTATGAGGAAGAGATTTGTGAAAGTTCTGTTTTGAACAAAATTAATATAATTAAATTCAGGACCAGCTTTTTGTCTTCTATAAAATAGCTACCTCCGGTTGTCAAACACAGACAACACGTAATCGCGAAAAGTTGTACGTATTAAGTGATTATCCGATTACATCTGACAGGTAAGGTACGCAGACATACAGACGCAAGAAATTTTTCTTCAGAACAGAAATTATAAAACAGCCAAATTTTGAAGCATATCTCGTAATTCACTTTGGACGTGAGATGAAAACCATTTCATATCTGGATTTCAAATAGCTCGTTAAATCGGTTAGTATTCTTCTGAATATCGAGTTTTAAGTAAAATAAAAATTATACTGGGCAAAGACAAGTGCGACAGAATACATTTTTAGTGGTGTCCGATATCTCTATAACTCACTTTGTCTGTCCCCTGTCAATTGACATCATTCATTCTTTTTTCTTCTTTTAAACAATTGTCTCTTGTCAACTGACGTCATTTATTACTTTTTTAAAATCAATTCTCGTGATTGAAAGAAATAAATATCTGCATTTCCGGTTCGAATGGTACTTGCTTAGTATTTGTAATCAGAGGAAGATCATTTATTTCTTTATTTAAGCGATCCTAATGATCGAAATAAAATTACGTCATCGGTGCTCACTAGTATGGAATTATAGATTAGAATTGTTTTTTTTTAATAGATATAATTTATATGATTCATACTTTTCCTCCTGAAGACCCCTTATCCGCGGTTCCATTTCCAGTGACCCTTATCCATGGTTTACCTTTTAGCGGTTCTCCAAAATTGGCTTTTTACTTTTAGAGGCATCCCAACCTTTCCGTTCTTGTCAAGCTCAGAGAGAGTTGTGAACTCAATATAAATGGTGTGAGAGATCATACAGCAAAACACTGTCGAATTATTATTATTATTATTATTATTATTATTATTATTATTATTATTATTATTATTATTATTATTATTATTATTATTATTATTATTATTATTATTTCGTTACTAATTTCACTCTATATTTCTGTCGCAACACACCCAGTTGATGAAACTCTTTGACTGTTATAGGTGTGATAAAAACAAGAACCAAAAGTTCAAAGGCTCGCCCACAATCCATACGTCTATTCTAGCTATGTGTGATCTGTGTAAATGGTAGTAGTAGTAGTAGCAGGAGGAGGAGAAGAAGAAGAAGAAGAAGAAGAAGAAGAAGAAGAAGAAGAAGAAGAAGAAGAAGAAGAAGAAGAAGAAGAAGAAGAAGAAGGTTCGACCGGAAATCTGGCTTTTTATTTATTAGTAGTGTGCTTATTATTTATATCAATAATTATAACGGATACTTCGTGTTTAGTTATGCTACTTGATGAGTGGGCTTTATGTGGGAATATGTAACATTTTAGCTACACAGTTAGCAGGAAATTGAAAGGTTTAGCCAATTTTAGCCATTTTTGCAAAGAGTTTTAGCTATCAATAACAAACAATTGTCGGAAACAGTAAAAAGCAATTGCTTGATACGTCATCTATTGATGACATCACACATCTCATGATAGGAACAGCTAGTGACTAGAAGACGAACCCCCAACCTTCCTCCTTTTGTAATTCACTATAACTGGGACCGACAGACCGACCAGCCTAAAAAAGTCTTATAGAGATGTGTGGACACATCTAAAAAGATTGAGTAATATGAGTGAAAAAAAAACACCCCTACCACGAAACACCACTGTCTGTCGCTTTTTAACACTAAACGGTAATGTTTTATTTTTGTTCATATTCAAGTGTTTAGAAAGAAATACATTTGAATAAAAGGATACAAAAAGAGAAAAAACATACTTAAAGCAGGTTTTTTACTGTTTTTTAAAATGTCCGTACATGAAGTGAAGTGGAGATCGATTTTCTATTACTGTTAAGAGATAAAGAAGCTCTCAGTGACTGATACATGAAGAGGGGGCTGGTTTTCTATAGGTACTTAGTGATAAACTGATCCCCCCAATGACTGATATATCTATACTTACTGCTTAAATGACAAGTCCTCAAATAAGATAGGCATATCAGGTTTTGTGTACAAATCTCCAAATCATGTCCGAATGAAATAGTATAAATAAAAAATTCTTTCGCATACTTAGATAAAAATCAACCCCATTCAATTTTTACAAACAGATCTCAACACAGTGACTCAGTTATCACCATCAGCAACAGCAGCAGCCTTTTCTCGTCTGTCGTTGAACGTACACCAGGATTCAACGTACCTCTCTATCGTGGGCGTCTCAGAGCCAATGCTTTTTTTAACTTGTCTAGTTCTTCACGCCATCTTATATTCTACCGGTCATTGTTTTGCTTGTGATCTCTAGGGATCAACATTATGAGATGTGATGCTCAGCGGTCGTCGGACATTTTTGCAACATGACCAGCCCATTGCCATTTGAGTTTTCTAATGGATTTTACGATGTCTTCAACTCTCGTTTTCTCCCTAATATACTGTGCTGTCCAGTGATCTCACCATGTTATGTTGTGCATGGTTCTCCTTTGAGCATGTTGCATGGTTCTCAGTTTGAGGGTCTGTGTCTTGGTTAGGTTTGCTGTTTCGGCTCCATTAGTGTCTATGGAGAGACCACAAGACAAAAAAATACATCTGGGAGAGGACAGGAGTCAGGGACATCATAGAATTCATTAGGAAACTCAAATGGCAATGGGCTAGCCATGTTGCAAGAATGGTAGACAACTGATGGACATTGCAACTCTTGACATAGATCCCCAGAGATCACATGCAAAACTGAGGCCGGCAGAATATTAGATGGAACGACGAGCTAGACAAATTTAGAAAGTACTGGCTCCACGAAGCCCACGGTAAAGTCTGGCGAATCCTGGGGAAGGTCTACGTCCAATGACGGACGTTAAAAGACTGATGATGATGATGATGATGATGGTGGTGGTGGTGGTGGTGGTGGTTTTGGTTATGATGATGATAATGATAGTGGTGATGATGATGATGATGATGATGATGATGATGATGATGATTACGGACACCATGATTCGTAGCTTTTGGGCGCTGAGTGGTCTCGTTAAAATTATGTTCATAATAAAGAGCGCAAACCAGCTACAACACATATTGTAGCTGTGTGTGCAAAATGTGAAAGTCCAAGTACAGTGGTATTTTCAAAAAAGGGAGATTCGTGCACTTGAAGCAAATGTTTTTATTTTTTCCAAAAGTCCCAGTACATAAAATGGACGATCAATAAAATGGGAATCGACAAAGATAGGTTATTTTATTGCTCTGATTGATACATCTTAGTGTAATGTGTCCCTGGACACGAATAATGGAATCGGTTTCTATTGGTGTTTATTGACATACTGATCCCCTTATGATTTATATATCCATTTTTTAACAAATTTGTAAACCCCATGAGCATTTGATTTTTTTTTTAAAATCGAACCCCGGATTTATGTCTGAGTAAAATGGTATGAAAAGAAAATCATCTTTGCGTTTTTAAAATTACCCCCAAAAAGCTCTCCTTCAAACAAGTCTTATTCAAAACATAACTCCCTTTAACCAAACACTTCTTTATGTACTAACAGTTCCGTTATAAAAAAAAATGATGGACACTAGTGATAAAAATAATGGAGACTGGTAAATTTAGTTTCGAGCATCTTTAATAAATTTTAGAGAAAAAACATACCTACAAACCACGCATTCATTTATCAAAGCTTACTTGAACCAGGTTTCAATTATAAACTGAATGATCCAATAATTAATGAAATTTCAGATCTAGTGTTATGCTTTCTGCTTGGGTAGTCGCTTTGGGGGCACATCACCCCACCCAAAGCAAGTGATGTCACTGGGCTTTTTGAGACCGCTGACATAGCAGAATCAGTTGTTTTCTTGCTTACGCTCTTTATGTTGTGTTTCGGTAGTCAACCAGGGATTATATAACCCCACCCAAAGCAAGTGTTGTGGCTGGGCTTTTCAGAACCGCTGACCCAGTAAGAACGGCTGGTATATTATTGATCGTGCAAACCATGGGGAGTGTTATTCCACGCACTGCCACGTCGGCTCATGACGTGTTTGGGGGTGTCTAGTAGACTGGTAACAACTGATTTCAATCAGAGTATCCCCGGAGCTCCATCCGACTCTCAATAGCCGTGTATCCCTTCATAAGGGGAGGCATGAATGTACGCTGCGTTGTGAGGGGTGACTGTATTTTATATTCGATACTTTGTCCTTAAGGTTTACAAATGTAGCTATGGTCCGCTCTCCCAATCAGCGCTTGTACGTATCCACGATTTGGAACGGTAAGTAAACGTTAGACACACAACGACTATAACAGTTAAAGAAACACTATTAACTGTGTTATTACTGGGTCGATTATTCAGGCTTGTCTGTTGCATGCCGGGAGTGCTTTATCCCTGTAAGAACAACGAAATCAATTTCTCTTTCCGGTATTCTCCCCGTCCTCGGAATGGACGAGCCATTAACTGTTACTTCAAGTTTTAGACTAAAAACGTTAGGTGAGTGATATTGGTCCGATCACACCTCTCCCTCATCTTTCCAAGTTTCAACTTAGATAGAGAGTCCACAGTTGAATGAGAGACCAGAATGTTAGAAAAAAATACGTTGAAAAGGAAGAATAACAGAACAGAAATCTAGGGTCAATATTAAACGGGGGAGGGTGAGAAAACCAGAGCCAACTTTTGTAACTGGTGATCACTTACGAATTCTGTGTTGTATTTGTTAGACTTCTGCAATTATTACAGTGGCTAGTTACACATGCCTGTGCGAAAGGGATTAACTTTTATTACTAGTGTGGATCGATTCTAAACAAAACTAGTCCTTTTCTG
>OY735236.1:5440901-5445901 GCA_963457665.1 Thysanoteuthis rhombus | reverse complement strand
CATGTTTTTTCATTAGAATAACCTGATGTTGAGGCGAGGTTCTCTCAATTGGATAGACAGTGATAGATTTATTAAAATCTGCAATATTTTTTTCCGTCCGAAGAATGTGTTTCTGAATAAATTAATAAAAGATATTTCTCAAGGCAAGTTCTGAATATGTAAATATTATTCTAAAAGAACGCTCAGCTAACTGAACCGCTATTAGCAGGGGGTTGTTCAAAAAATTATGGTCACAATCTCTCTCTCCAAATTCTCCATTTGGTAAAGAAAAAATTTACTTCGTTATTTAGAATTGTGGTTTATTGGCGGCTTCAGTTCAATTAACTCTTCATATTTCTTGGTGTTCCTTCGATTATCACTGCAAAAGACCTAAATTTCATTACTGAACGGAGTGACTTTATGGCGACGGTGGTTGCAATTTGAAGTAAACCAGCTCACTACTCTTAATAATAACAACATTTTTCGTCAGTTTCAAAATTTTCAAATTTTTCTATAGAAAGTGCAGCCCAAGCAATACTTTACACTTTCATTTACCTGCATTTTTTTCCATCGCAATACTCTTTCTACCGCTTTGAATTGCACAATTTTTGTTTGACCTAAACTGTATAATTACTTTTTATTTATATCGTCTCCATAAGTCATGATACGGTGTATATCTTTTAATCCTGCTTCCACACGTCGTCATTGTCGTCAAATGAACATTTTGCATGAGGTCTTGTTTTCTCTTCTCTCAGTAGCACCAGATGTCTTATTGAGGCCTTCCACAGGAGTGCTATTATACCATATTCTTCACACTCATATCTGACATGCATAAATAACTGAATATATATAAATACACTAGCTGAGGTATCCGGCGTTGCCCAGGGAAAAAAACCTTCTTAATTTGAGAACACTGAGGACCAAATGATTTTTCTTTTATAGATATTTCCTGAACACTCCAGGGAAGCATTTAAAACCCCTCCTCAAAACATTTGGGATTAATCTCTTTGAAAACTAAGAATTTATTTGATCATTTTTGGCGTTAGTAGTTCGTATGTAAAAACCATCTTTCGACAGACTTATTTTCTGAGAGGGCGAAAGGAGACCCCATAGAAATCGCCGATTTTTTTTTTTTTCGCAAAATTTGACCTAAAGCTGTGGACTATTGATAATTTGATACCTGCTGATTCCAAACATGTTTTTGTTTCTATTCTGTGGTGTTTAGGTCTCGACGTCCAACGCTATAAACAATATACTGGCATAGAAAATAATGACTGGATAATATACGGTACTTCTATCTAGAATTTCTGTACTTGTTCATTTTGCTAAAGATCACAGTGCATTTCCCCAGCCCTCTGCCAGCATGATCAGAATGTAATATTTGTGCCTTGCACCTAATGTCAAGCTTTTAATCAGAGTAACGTATCTTTGCACTCGTTGGAAAGTGTTACAGACAAAAAATACAGAGATACCCATAGAACTCGAAGAATCCAAACTAAATCCATTCAGATTCGAATCACTGCATAAACAGGTCTGGTTAGTCCCTAAATTGAAACTGCCATGTGACCAATGTCGTTCGGCAAAATCCTCGTTTTGAGGATGATCAATTGAAAAATTGGAAGAAGAAGTGCTCCACGAATAAGTAACTTCTCTCGCATTTTCGGGGCGGTGATCACAAAAAAGTCCTGAATTTAAAAAAAAAAGAAAAAAAGATAACTGGGTGCAAATAGGGACCAATTTAGCATAAAGTTTAATTGAAAATTGAACACCCACTAGGAAACTATTGGGGACGGGGTATTTTAATAACCCCAAAAAAGGATTTTGTAAGCATAATAAAGAGGTAGATATATAAATTTTTAAACCTATAACTCCATCGATGCCGCTTGTACATGTGATACATACATAGCCAGCCAGCCAGACTAGCTTAAAAACTGAGAGAAACTTATTTTGATAGTTTTGTTGTCAGTTTGATTTCTTATGTAATCTTCTCTCTATACTCTAGTTAATGTGCACAGGTCTCCAAGGATGATTTGTAGTTTTTTGAGTAAACAAAGTTGAAGACTGCAATGAATTTACAAGTAGTTAATATCCAAATATAAAGGAGCCTTCGTGTTTCTCTTTCTCCAGCCACCGCTACGGGAAGACCCGTCTCTACTGTATGAGCCTCTCTGGCAACCTGTGGACCTGCTACGTTTCGAATCTTCGTTCGTGACTGCAAAAAAAAACACAAAAAACAACACTGAAGTGCACCAAGTACCCTTGAATATTATATTGTATCGATCTCCAGAACAGAAGAAACGTGGCTGATTTAAACATCATTACCTGATATCTAAGATCAATGGTTCCCAACCTTTTCAAGACCATCCTCCACTTTTATCAATACGATTACTAGTTGCCCCACCCTACAGACGTTTGTATCGACACACGTTGCTTTTTGGCAAAAGTCTGCGTTAGTCGTTACCAATTGTATTGGACTATTGATAGAATTACTTCAATATCATTTCTAGGAAGCGAACATCGCGGTCGTTCACAAAATTTGAAAATTTTATTTGAATATGATGAACACCGAAAAGCTAATTTTATAACTAGATCTGAAATAATTTTAATAAACAACACTGGTGAAGAAAATTCACACGTTTCGTTGCAAAGTTATATACTCTATCTTGCACAAGACGTCCCTTTTACCGTTAAGCCTAAAAGATTCATCACGACTTTTTTTTTTTACGTAAAAGCCTCACTAACACAAGACCTTTTCGACTTTTAAATTACCCCCAACCCTTCTTCGACCGGGGACCTCTGTCTTAGAACTTCCTCGAATTGGAACGAATTGTGCAACACCAGAGGGAAAATTGCTACCAATCAAGTCATCAAGGCGGATCAGATATCGTCATTGGGATGAATAGATGCAAGACATTTGAATCAGTGAAGTGAGACGGATGCCTGAAACGAAAAAGTTCACTTTTATTATTGGCTTTCTATTCACTCTTGACCTCTTCCTTTCTTTCTTTCCATTGTCTCCCTCGCCTACACCCCCTCTCTCTCTCTCTCTCTCTCTCTCTCTCTCTCTCTCTCTCTCTCTCTCTCTGTCTCTGTCTCTTCCCTTTATTTCTTATCCCCAGATAAAAAGATCGAATCATTCAAATGTGCTCTTCCCATTTCCTGTTCCCTCTTTGTGTCGAAATGAATTCACCTTTGGAATATCCGGAATCAAAGCCTCCTTTTGATCTTGTGTTGCGCATGCGCACTTCGCTGCTTCTCATTTCCCGGTGCTCTCGGCTCCTCTCGCTCTTTTTGCTTCTGACAATGGCGAATTTCCTGAGGTGACAAAAATCTGGAATGGTTTACCGTGGAATTGGAAACTGATGCCGAGACCAAAATGTTTGCCGCTATGATTGTATGTGTGTGTGTGTGTGTGTGTGTGTGTGTGTATGCAAAAGCCAGAGAGAGAGAGAGAGAGAGAGAGAGAGAGAGAGAAGACATCCATCAGCAAGTAATTTTTAGTGGTCTTTTATGTATGTGTTTGAGAATGTGTATGTACACTTTTTTTTCTGTTGTCTGTGTGTGCGTGAACAGGTCTGTAAGTTTGCTTGTGTGGACCACAGAGAGCAAAAGAGATGAAGAATTGATGTGTACATGATTGTTTGAGTTCGATTACGTATGTATGTATATTTCAGGAAGTATGTATTGTTTCTGTGTGTGCATATAAGATTGTATGCACGTGTCTAAGAAAGAGAGAGAGAGAGAGAGAATTCATGGATTCGCCTTTGTATATATATATATGTATATATATACGTATATATATATATAATACGGGTACTCATTTGTCTGTCATTGTTTATGTATGTGTGTGAATGTGTAAGGCTCTGTTTGTTTGTCTTTACGTGTACGTGTGTTATATATTTATATATATATATATATATATATATGTGTGTGTGTGTGTGTGTATGCGTATGTGTGTGTACGTGTGTGCTTGTGAGTGTTTTTAAGAAATGGATATATGATCCGACAGAATAATAATAAATTGCTTTGTATTATATTGAAACTCTTTCTGAAATAAACTCCCATTATCACATATACGTATATATATATAAACGTTTATATATGTTATAATTCATTCTTTTATATTCACCATATATATGTGTAAATATATATGTGTGTATATGCTTATATATATGTGTGTGTGCATATATGTATATACACACACACGCATATATATATATATATATATATATATATATACATATGTGAGTACATACGTGTATATATATGTGTATCTATGTATGCATATATATATATATGTATTCACTTATATACATATGTGTATATATGTATGTATATACGTTTATATATATACATATATATGTGTGTATGTATGTATATCTTTGTACCTATAAATATGTATACATATGTGTGTATGTATGTATGTATATCTGCACCTTTGTCAATGATCATTTATGTATATGTTGTAGAACGTGTGAGCTTATGTTTGTGTATGAACGTTTCTGCATGTGTGTGTTTTCTTAGTATGTGTGTGTACAAGAGAGATATAGAGAGATAGAGACAGACAGAGGAAAAGAGAGAGGATATTTGTGTGCACTTTTCTCTGTATTCGTTTATGTATGCACGTGTGTGCGTATTCGAGAACGTATACGCACAAGATTCTATGTGTTTGTTCCTGTGTGCGTGTGTTCACATGCAGTCTTTGCATCATGATAGTGAGATCAACTCTAAATGTTTGTGTGTGGGTGTATTTTGTGTTTGTATGTGAGTGTGTGTGTGTGTGTGTGTGTGTGTGTGTACGTTTCTGTATGTGTGAAATGCCCAAAGGGGGGAAAGAGAGAAAGAGAGAGAGAGGATATGCACACGTCTATGTGTGCATGTTCGTTTTCGTGTGCGGTTACATTTGTCAGTGTGCGCGTGCGTGTTAAAGTGCACTTCAACAATAATAATGGATTTTAGTCACGGAGAAACCGTAAACCAAAACTGTCGCAAAGATAGTCAACATCAGTTTCTCTCAGTTT
>OY735236.1:5418401-5433401 GCA_963457665.1 Thysanoteuthis rhombus | reverse complement strand
CGAGCATTTTCATTGGAAAATTGCATAATTCAATCCAAATCTCAATTCTCAAACCTTTGAAACATTTGCTTGATGCGCTTATCTTATCATTTTTATTCGTTAAAAACAGTCAAAATAGGATTGTTCAGTTTTCAGTGTATCACACAAACGGGCTGCACATATCGAGCTAGATGGCTTAAATTTTCAACATTCATTCTTAATGTCTAGAAAAAAAATGTTTGTTTTCGTTTTTTCTTAATCCCACTAACCAAGTAGGTTTTTAGTAGAGGGTTCAGTTTGCGATGAAATTTCATGTCAAATTGGTACTTTAATTTTTGTCCAGCAGCATTCACGTTTATTTGTTTTTGCGTCATCTTATTTTCTGCCGGCAACAACCTATGTATTTTAGTATATCTCTGAATTTTTGAGATGAGGTATTATTATTATTTCCATCATTATTCGGACCATCGTCATCTTGGTTGTTTTTCATACAACGTTTCGGCCGTTGCACTCTACGGCCTTCGTCAGGTATCATCTGGGAGATTTGGGGAAGTAACAAACCGAACCCTTTATTTATCCGACGGGGGCATATTGACCGTACTCCCCTCTTAGCATTAGTAGTATTGTTATATTGTCTCACACTAAGATCGAACCTAGAACCATCAGATTACTTTACAGTAATTTGTCTGATGCTGTAACCACTGCGCTATGTGTCCATTTTATCTCTTATGATCCACGTTGTGATTTGTGATGTCCATTTATTGTCTGACATTCTTGCTACATGACTAGCCCGTCGCAATTTTAGTTTTTATTAGATTCCCCGATATCTCTGACTGGTGATCTTTTCATTTGATGTTGGGCATGATCTGTCTCCAAGTTGCATGGTTCTCAATCTGAGGGTCAATCTTCAGAATAGGTTCCATGTTTCAGCTCCATGGGTGACTATTGTTAGTATGCATTGTTTTTGATTCGATCGTCGAGTCCACACCATGTTTATCGTACATGACATTTGTTTTACTGGTGTGTTAAAATAATTTTTTATGCCAATATCATCATACTCGAGGAAACGCATATTGAAGATAATTTCTCGGTCTGTCCCATTCTTAAAACATCCTAATAGAGTATATGGCTTGCGACGCCTAAATGGTGGCACACTGTACTGGTTCGGGGGTATCGAAACTGGGTAGTGGTGCGAGAACATTCGTTCAAACAACGATACGAAAAGTTATGGATAGATTACTCAGCCTTGGTATATATATATATATATATATATATATATATATATATATATATATATATAGTTTCATATCATATAGAAACTTACTTGAAATAAGCTCCTATCGTTATACAGTTATTATATCATTCAATTTAGACAATGTAAATAGAATAAACAACTAAAGAAAATAGGGCTGCTGCAGGAATTGAACCTGCCAGTGATGGGGTAAACTCTCCAACATATCAATACTCTTATCATTGTGCTAAACGGCTGCTTTCTGACAGACTATATATATATATATATATATATATATAGAGAGAGAGAGAGAGAGAGACGGACAGACAGACAGACAGAGAGACAGACAGAGAGTTTAATAGACTATACGGAAACACGAAAATCTGTAGAATGGATTGAATCTATTCCCGTTACATGTTTAGATAGACTGTTGATTTTTGTTGCCAATCGTCAAATGGGACCATCTTAGTGAATAACAAAGATAGGGTTGGATGTTACGAGGCTACTGCTTTTCTAAATTTTTCATCTTCATTCACGAAAAAAGAGATGTTGTCGTATTAACATTGAAAAATTATATGTGCGTACGTAGTGTCTTTGTAGGTGTGCATTGTAGTAGGTGTGTTGCTGGGGGATGGCGTCTATACATTGTTATATTCGACACACACACACACACACACACACACACACACACACACACACACACATATATATATATATATATATATATATATATATGTATATATATATATATATATATCATTAAGAAAAAGGTGTGTAATCCGACAGAAATAATGATAAATTTCCATATCTTATTTCGAAACTCATTTTGAGATGACTCCCCCTTTATTAGACGGTGAATGTATCATTTCGCCTAGACAGCATAAAATAGAATGAACAATAAAAGAAAATTAGGCTGCTGCAAGGATAAAAACTGCAACCGATAGGGTGTCTGCTTCAATGAAGCGTTACTCTTGCGGTTGAGTTAAACAGCCGCCGGTAATGCAAAGACACAAATGACTGCTTCAACCCCTAATTCTCATTTTGTTTATTCACCGTCTTAATCTTCTCTTTTTGTTTCTTTCAATGCAGACGATTATGTCTTTCAGGAATAGATATATAATCTGACAGAAATATTTACAGATTGCGTTGCATTATTTTGAACTCCGTCTCTCTCCCTCTCATTATATATATATATATATATATATATATATATATATATGCTTGAACAAATACACAGGATATCAATATATATTGAGAAGCTTTATGTTGAATTATGTACACGCACAGGGGATATATTTTGTGAATATGTTAGTGATATTAAACCAGAATTCACCGCATATGCCCCATGTCTCTCTCATCGACCGGAGCAGATTCAGCACGGCGGTTAGAATTGAGATGACGAACCAGCCCACGCCTGTATCGCTTGTCGAATAATGTTTTGTCATTTGTCCAAGTTGAAACATGTATGGCGTGTTATTGTCATTTGCTTCCCAACAGATATGGAGACTTCAGCTCTTGGGAGATTAACTGTTGGATTCACACGAATATTCGGACGTGACTTGTCAGTTACATAACTACGACAACAAATAATATAGTGCAACCATGACAAACAAGAATCTGTACCCTTGATAGATAGATAAATAGATAGATAGATAGATAGATAGATAGATAAAAATGACGTGATGTACACTCAAGCAGAATGTATTTTCAACCTAGATAGATGTAGAACAACTAAAGTAAATAATATCAGAATAAAATAAAGTAGGTATGTTACTACTAAGGTATATATATATATATATATATATATATATATATATATATATATATATATATACATATATGTATGTATGTATATATATATGTGTATATATATATATGTGTGTATGTATATCTATATGTATGTATATATATATAAATGTATATATATATGCATTTATATATATATATATATATATATATATATATATATATATATATATATATATATATATATATATCAGGATTCGCCAGATGAGGTCGGAGAGGGTAGAAACATGAGCTAGGTTGTGTAGCAAATCCACATTCTACAATATATATATATATATATATATATATATATAGAGAGAGAGAGAGAGAGAGAGAGAGAAAGAGTGAGAGAGAGAGAGAGAGAAATTGATACATAGATAGATTAGTCACTCAAAAGATACCATCACCGGACCAACGTCTTCTGGCAGCATTCCTCGTTGGGAAGGAATCAATGAACAATTGGAATAAGGGGTGATCAATGAAAACATGACTTTTCATGCCTTTTACTGGATTCAAAAGAAGATTGAATTTTCAATTAAAAAAAAATACGTGTGCCCGAACTAGGAACCAATTTGGCATGAATTTTGATTGTGAATTGAAACTCCCACTAAACATGTTGAGAGAAAAGGTTGATATTTCAGTCCCCCACCGATGTGGCATGCCCATGTGATATATACGTACATACGTAGAAATGTGCATGGATACATACATACATACATACATACATACATACATACATACTTACATACATGGAAACATACATACATGCACACGTACATACATACATGGAAACATACAAACATGCACACGTACATACATATACATGTATATACGTACATACATACATACATACATACATACATACATACATACATACATACATGACCGGCCAGGCCAACTAAAAAACGGAAGAAACCTATTATGACAGTCTAGGTGACAGTTTTCGAGGGAAGGTGATCAATGAATGAGTTACTTCTCTCACTTTCTGTTGAGCATTAATCACTAAAATGTCCGAACTTTCAAAAAACTAGAAAATTAGAGATTTATAGTACTTGCTCACATTGAGAACTGAACACTCCAGTAAAAAATATAAGGGAGGGGGCTGTAAAAAACGAAATCGTTTTTCTCGACATAGTGAGGAGTTAATGTTGGAATTTCGGGCCAGACTGATTTGGAAACAGAAGAAACCTATTCTGACAGTATTTGGTTGATGTTTTCTAATAAAGAAAATAAGAAAGAGAAAGAAGAAAGCGAGGGATAAAGAAAGAAAGAAAGGAAAGAAGGAATAAATGAAAAGATAACCGGGGATAGATTTCGGCAGAATGTGTTTTCCACTGTGATAACTGAACCGCTGGAATAGATTAGAAAAGTTTAGTTCCTCGAACTTGGGGGTAAAACATCGAATATATATATATATATATATATATATATATATATATATATATATATATATATATATATATATATATATATATATATATATATATATGCATTTTTCCTATATAGATAAATGGACAAGTCTTGCTAGTCACTCAATAGAAATCGTCACGTGACCAACCTCGTTTGGCAGTTTGCTTTGTTAGAAAAAGGGGTGATCAACGAATTAGTTACTTCCAATGTTTTTGTTTTTTTTATTTCGAGGCGGTGAATGATCACTGAAAAGTATGATTTTCTGCAAAAAAATAATGGGAATCAAGTGATCAATTTAGTATTACTCACATGGCAAATCCAAACTCCACTAAAAAAAACCATTTGGAGGGGATAAAACGTTGTTTTTTTGCAGACATAATTCATTGTAAATATTTAGATTTTTAGCCCTCTGGCTCCGTTGGTTCTGCTTGTACGCATGATACAGCCAGCCAACCGGACCAGCTTGATAACTGAATAAAACCTATGGTGACAGTTTTGCTAGACGGTTCTGAATCAATCGATAGATGTATAGAGAGTTAGATAGATATAATAGGACGTGGATGGATAAATATGTATGAATGTTGATAGATAGATAGATACATAGATAGATAGATAGATAGATAGATAGATAGATAGATAGATAGATAGATAGATATGAAAAGATAGATAGATAGATAGATAGATGAATATGAACAGATTTATTGATCGGTAGATAGATAGATAGATACGAACAGATAAATAGATATGAACAGATAGATAGATAGATAGATAGATAGATAGATAGATATGAAAGGACATAGATAGATAGATAGATAGATAGATAGATAGATAGATAGATAGATAGATGTGGAAGAACATAGATGGATAAATAAATATGAACATTGATAGATTGATATGAACAAATAGATAGATAGATAGATAATTAGGTAGATAAATAGATAGATAGATAGATAGATAGATGGATATGAAGAGACATAGATAGATGGATAGGTTATTAATTTGCATGCATTTGTCTTAATGGTCGCCTTTACGTCTATGGGCAGTATTGTTAATTATAATGTGATTAGTTCCCTTTATAATAAGCTGCATTATTACCATTGCCTCCGGCCATCTATATTGTCACTGTCGTAGAAATTAAATTGGGGTCATTTTGCAGATCAAATCAATTATTCCGTTCTTATTGCACTAAATAGTGTAATTTCACTTTGCAAAACTTTGGGACTCAGGGCACTATCTAAACATTTTGAATCGTCCAGATTCATCAACCCTTTTGAACAAGATGTTTTTCATGTAAATATGGTTTTAAACTGATGCTTGTTGTGAGTGGTCGGATCAAGCCGATGCAAGGCCGACACTATATGTTTTAAGGGGACTGGAATTAGGAAAATACCCATAAGTGTTAGAGCAGGTGCATTTCTTTCTTGTTCAGACCTAGAAACGCTTAGTAGATGTCGACGGTTTAACAATCAAGATGTTGAAAATAGCCAGAACAATTGTTTCATGTACATCAAAGGCATCCATAAATAAAAATAATACACAAGACGAATCAACTTTTGAGTGAATTGCAAGTTTTTAAGGCTGTTTTTTTAATTTTAGATTTCTAGAATTTCATGAATAATTTTCTTTAATAAACGCCAAAGAACACTAAAATAAAATATATTTCTAGTTACATATTTTTCCATTTGCTGTATAGTCGGATACTACAACAAATATATCTGATATTTCAGTAATAGTATTTCTTTGTTTATGTTTTGATGTTTGTGTAGCGACTATGACTTCAGTTTCAAATACCTTCGTATTTAAAACTAGTGCATGTATGTAGATATGACACTTCTGTCAATTAAATAATAACCTCAATTGAGGATAATAAATTGCTGAAGCCTTAACCACACAGTCGTTCATAAAATTCGAGTGAAGTATATCTCGTCCTATGATAAAAGAACAAGTGCTGCATTATTGAATTAGAATGTATAACTTGTGAGCTTATTGCGCGAGGCCCTTAAAATCGCAAGGCCCGTAGCCTACGGTACTTATGATTGATAAATAAGCATACACTTTTGTGATTGCTGGTTTGAACCCTGGTTGGTTCAATTGGTCTGAGATGATCCAAACTTGACAATACCAGTGGATTGAACTGGTTTAAACATTCGTAAGATTCATTCATGAGAACTGACAATATATCGAGTAACGTTTCTTCCTACGACTGCGCTTGTCGAACCCTTTCAAACAAAAGCTTTATTTTACTGCATAGGAAACACCGGGCTTCGTTGGGTACAGACAAAGGTTTAATCACTTGCTTTAATTTTTGTTCCCTCCAGTAGATGGTACTACTAGCTTCATCTTGGGCAAAAAAAATGTCAACCATTTGAGTCATACGTGTGGTCAGTTTTGCGAGAAAACCTTTTTTTCAGCCTGGTAAGTAACTTTGACATACCAATGTATAGTTCATATTGTCTTACGAGCTTGTTAATGCGTAGTTTATGTTCATGAGAAACAGCAACAAACAGCATATATATATATATATATACATATATATATATATATATATATATATATATATATATATATATATATATACATATATATATATATATATATATATATATATATATATATATATATATATATATATATATATATCATTGTAAGCTTATGCAATGCTCTTCCATAGGAATGGAGCACTCAGGTAGAAATATAAGAGAATATAAGCTAAATAAACATATATCGCTTAAATTCAGCCTTACTGACCGTCCAGTTCCGTAGCGTAGAAAGGGTCTGAAAGGAAGGTTTCAATTTTATCTCGTGGCTCTGGATGCATAGTCTATAACCACACTGAAGATTTGTAATATAACGAAACAGCTGTCTGTGGATGACAAAATAATATATATATATATATATATATATATATATATATATATATATATATATATATATATATATATATATATATATATATATATCATGAAGCTTCTTTCAGAACGTTTCCTTAGGAAAGGATGTTGATAAAACCATAAGTTAGGGGCCTGTTGGTAAATTGTAAGCAGGGCTACTTTATATGCAGAAATCATACGCAATTGAGGCAGAGAAAAAAACAGAAAAGCCAGCAAAATAACAAACCAAACTTCAAAAAATCGCTATTCTTTTCTCATTGTTCTTTCTTCTCCATTTTCCACCATAAAACAATGCATCATTGAGGTTTCTTCACGTATGATTAATTAATCCTACGAGGGGGGGGGCATTATATTCCTAAAATCTCACTTTTTACTCAAATACATTCTTAAGCCTTGTTTAAAACAGTGCATTTCTCAAAAATAAAAATATTTTAATTACTTAGTAAGAGAACTAATGTTCCCAATCAGATTGTACCATCTATTTTCACTAGTGGAGCAGGTTTGCACACCTCTTCCATATGCTCAGATGATGATATGATAAACTTGTCAAATGTTTGAGATTCAGACGACCCATCAAAAGGAAATCTATTTTCTATCGTATTTTTCTGTCATCATCATTATCATCATCAGTCTTTTAATGTCCGTCGTTGGACATACACCTTCCCTAGGATCCACTACATCTCTCTATCATGAGCATCGCAGAGCCAGTAATCTCTGAATTTGTCTAGTTCCTCTCTCCATCTTGTTTTTTGTAGGCCTCGGTTTGGCATATGGTCTCTGGGGATCCATGTTGTGAGTCGTAATGTCCATCAGTCGTCTTCCATCTTCTGAACAGGATCAGCCCATTGTCATTTGAGTGTTCTAATAGATTCTATGAAGTCTTTGAGCCCGTCTTCCCTCCTTATATATTGTGCTGTCTTGTGATTACAGCCATTGCTTTCAATGGGGAAAATGCACCAAATAGCCTGAGGATCCCTTATATTTCATCAAGATGATATGTAAGACGGGTCCATTTGGTTCAGTCGGTAAGTGAGACGGAAATCAATCATCTGGTCCTGATTTCGAATCACTGTAGGGGAGTATTGCTTTTTGCTCCCCTAATCTTGGTGCAGATTGTTCTTCATGTTCTTATTCTTGTCAAGATACAAAAAAACAAAGTTAAATCTAGACTCTGAATGGAATTCAACAGAAAAATCATAGACATCATTGCTTGTAGATCTTGAATTCAATTGCTTCGAACAGAAGTTAATTTGTGACAAAATCTCAGACGTAATGCAGTTATCATGGAAAGATCAAACAAATAACGCGGAGAAAAAAGGCAACTAGGAATTTAAACCCAAATTATTAAATTTCAAAACGAGGCTATTGAATTTTTCTTGCATATTTCCTTTGAATTATGTTCACACGACTTGCTTTGACGTTTTATTTGATTTGTATTCGATGTTATTGAATTCAGTGATTTCCCACGAATGGGAAGAAGAATGAAAGAAATAAGAGTGGCTGCTGAAAGAGTAGACCGTACTCCAACTTCTACTCCAGCTGAAGATGATTACTTCAACCTTTGTATTGTATATATAATGAATATAAGTCATGAAATTATATGTTTATTGAGTAAATGTATACATTTATTAGAATGGAATCAGCTCTCGTGTAGAATTTTCGTAGAGACTTGTTAATCTAGAAGAAGAAGAAGAAGAAGAAGAAGAAGAAGAGGAAGAAGAGGAAGAAGAGGAAGAAGAGGAAGAAGAAGAAGAAGAAGAAGAAGAAGAAAAAGAGGAAGAAGTTTAAGAAGAAGAAGAAGAAGAAGAAGAAGAAGAAGAAGAAAGTTATCATTTAAGAAAACAGAAATACATATTATTATCATTGTAAAGTTTGTACGGCTTTACCTCAAAGGTTCTCTTTCGTCTAACTACCAAATTATCGACAGTAAAAGACAAAAATTGTTTAATTTTATATCTATTCACGTACAGGTAAATACAACAAGCAAAAAACAGGATTATTAAATAAAAACCTAGAAGAAAAAAGCAGAAAAATGTACGTAGTACAGAATCACTCGATAAGAGCTTTAATAAGAAAAACAAGTTTAACCTACTAAATCATAAAACAAACAACACACCAGGAAAAATCTGAGATAAATAAAATATACAAAACTGAGATAAGAGGAAGAAAACAGTTTTTCAAATGACAGCCTGGCTATCATTTGGTCGTGAATTCAGATCTAGATGGGGGGATGTAAATTTTAAATTTCGGCTCACATCCCCAGTTTTGGTGAGGATTGTTCGTGTTGTTCTCGATACGAGACGGATACAAACTTAGCTTCAGACTTTGTAGAAGAGTTTGACAAACGAGTGTCAGGAGAGGAAAATGGTTTATTAAAAAAACTTTGAATCTTTGAGTCCCAGAAAAGTGAAGTTTACGATGTGCATTACCCCTTATATTGGGATTCGTTATAACGCGGTTGACGTTATAAAGCGAACGGATGATAGACCCAAAAATATCACTGTAGTCCTAAAAGATATTTAGCTCTAAAATTGCTATATTTAACTCCAACCTGACTAATTTTTTTTATCGTGACTAGGTTGTAACATAGTTTATTTTCTTGCACCCAAATACCTTCGTTATGACGGGGGGGGAATAGTCTGAAGGAAGAACCAAAAATACTGGAAGAATTGAATGATAGAAAAGTGACCGACCAGGGCTGGTTCTTGGTATCGGTAACGCTTGGGGCCCGAAATGCTAGGGTGCACCCGTCATATTTCTGAGAGAGTGGGAATTCCAAAATTGTCAAATACAAACAGAAAATAGATTTTTCTTAAAATTAAACCGTTGAAATTTAAAAAATCCTTGTTGTAAAGTCAGATTTTTTTCAAATGTGTCCATACATCTCTATAAGATGCTTTTTGGTCAGTCGATCGATCAGTTGGTCTCAGGAAGAGGTTTGATGTTATAAAAAGGTGTAACTGCATTGAAGGTGCAAAATCTATTCCGATCAATTCTTCTACCGCTTGCAAATGGTGTCATAATGGAACATCCAAGATCGGCATTTAGGTCCTGCATGCTATATATTAATTTGAAACTCTATTTGAACTGACATCTCGTTATAACATGGTGAGTGTTCTTTGGCCTAGGCAGCATGGATAGAATAGAGGAATAGGCTGCTGCAGGAACCTTGGTCCAACAGGAGGCCGACTTAATGCGACACTGCTCTTAACATTGAGCTGATCAACCTGCTATAACAACGTACAATAACGGGATGTCGGTTCAAATATAGTTTCAAATAACAATAATGCGTATATAATTATTGTTTTGGAATATACATACATCTTTTCACGATATGTATGTATTGATCGGAATGGATTCTACACCTTCAATGACGTCATGCCTTTGAATGACATCATTAAAATTAATCTGTAGTTTGGTGCTGCAGGCGATTAAACACGTATTGTGCGTTAATGGAATAGCCTATTGAGACGTTATAACTGGCTAGAAAAGGGGTTGGTCTCTTTCCAACCATGTATATAAGACTAAGTTATTTAATGATTTAATGGGGAAAATGATGGAATCGTGATGGTGTACGACGTGAAAAAATAATCTCCAGGTTAATGGAAAAAATTGTCAATTTTTTTCAGTTAAAGCCGTTGGTAGTATATCAGGTTTTCTCTGTGTAAATAGTATTCTTATAGATGATATGATAAGTTAGTTTGCATACAGTCTGAGATTAAAACCAACATATCCGATTTAATATTCACATTGGTGAACACTCAATAAAAGTTACACGAACAATGAATGAAGTTGTAGTTATTTATACCTCATCGTCAATACGGTTTGGGGTTAAGGTTTGTAAGGTAACACATTCGTTTAAAAAAAAATAGAATTAAATTTTGTATAAAATAGCATTCATATACAATGCAGTATCATAGTACCCTTTATAAAATAACACACTGCATGTAGTATGACATAAGTTATATATTGGAGTTATAGCTGAAGGAATGGTTGTGTTTTTCAACACTGAAGGATAGAAATGTTAATATAACTGCTATGCTTTTAAATGCCCGATACAGTCATATGGTAATCAACTGATGACCCCTACAAGAGAGAAAATTTACACATAGTAGTATAATATTAATGTATGCATAAAACACTGAAAAATACTAAAGAAAATTATATTAAAAGTTATTGGGAATACGTGACGTTAGTGGCACTTTTTTTATATGTTTAGTGTTTAAAGCTGTGAATGTTTTAATGCTATATATATATATATATATATATATATATATATATATATATATATATATATATTAGACATACTCGTGAGTAAAGTGTTCAGAGATAAGGTTTATTAATCCTTAGATGTAAATTGTCCAGACATGTTTTGGGATTCTTCCCATCTTCAGTGCTGTGTGCTGTGTGAGTATATATATTTAGAAAGAGAGAGAGGTAGATATGAACTAAGTTCTATGGATGATTTGAGCAGACTGGCATTGATAAAAATATTTAAAGAGATAGATAGATTTGAGCAGATTAAGATAGATTGACAAATCAATAGACGGATATAAACAGACTATAAGTAGATAGATATGAACCAAGTCCCATGGTTGGATATGACTTGGATAGATAAACCTACATGAAGAGATAGGTAGATAAATATATAGATAGATAGAAGATGCAAGCTGGTCAAAAAAAAAAAAGAAAAGATTACAATGTTTCTAATCAAGTAAGTGAAAGAACGAACGAGAGAGAAATCCTGTTGTTAGATTATAGTTAAAACTGGTCGAGCCTCCAGAGATTCAGATATCGATCAATAAAATAAAGATAAAAAGGACCAATCAGATACTTTCCATTTATCAAAGTGGATTAAATCAATACCAACAATTAATACGATTTCCCTTTTCGTGCATAAACATCTCGCGAGAGAAAAAAGAAAACACGGCCGATTCGAAGCGCAATAAATACCAAAAAGATTGAAACATACAAATTGCAAATTGACTATTTTTGAAACAAATTAAAAGTACTATGAGAGCAAAAAGTATGTGATACATTTCAAAAAGTTTATATTAAAACTAGCATACACCCGTCTGATATGACAGGCTCATTTATCTATGGATCGGAATTATACAGCCTACGGCTATTCGGAAATTTCTTTCTTAATAATTCATATAACCTAATTTGAAATTGTTTGTTTTTTTTTAGTCTCAACCGAACTGAAGCTATGTTAATGTATGATCAGACGTTTTAAGTCTCTCGAGTTCCTATGACGTAATCTATGACGTTATTATTCTGTCATAATAGGAAGGTAAATTAACCAATGAGATGCGTCAGTGATACGAAAAGATACAGAAAATTTGCATATAAGCTCTTTTTATGCTTAGATCGTCATCCATCTTTAAAATTGACAGAATTCAGACCAAATATTTCTGATTTTTGTACATAAATTTTCAGTGATATATCTTTTTAGAAATCAATAACCTAAACTGTCCAGATATGTTTCTTTAGTTTTTATGTTGGTCCAGCTGGCTACGCATGTATGTAAAACGTGTTCAGGCCGAAACAATGGAGATTGACGGCTGCAAATTTAACAACTTACACATTATCGTTGATTCTCTGAAAAGGAAACTCAAATGGCAATGGGCTAGACATGTTACAAGAATGTCAGACAACCGCTGGATATCATGACTCACAACATGGATACCCAGATATCAGGGTGACTGTGGCCAATAGAAAGTAATATAGCGTAACGAGCTTGATAAATGCAGAAAATATTGGCTACGCGATGTGCATGATAGCGAGATGTTGGGGATAGATGCTAAAAGGTTGATATTGATTATGATAATGACGCTGGAATGATCTTTTTGAAATATGTAGGGTAATTTGCTTGAAAGAGAAATTTTGTCCCGGACAGGAAAATCTATATAAGCAATACTTTTTGTTCCATCCTGCATCGAATGTTACGCTTTCAGTGATAACACAAAGAGAAGTTTTGGTATCTTATTAGGAAATTAAGAAGAGGAAGGGTTGGAAAGAAAGCAAAGTTGTCAAATAAAAGGGTGTAAAGAGAAAGGACTGAACAGAAATTTAGATAATTTAATAAGAGGAAGGAGGAGATGGGGATGGAAAAAACATAAGTAGTTTACCGAGGTGGTAGGAATGAACAAGAATATAAATCTAATCCATGATTGTATATTATCTAGATTTAAAAAACAAATGTGGACGGACAATGAAGTTTGGAAAGGATAAGAAAAAGAATTAGAAGATATAAGCAAATAATGAGAGAAAGGCATTTGCTTCCACCTTGGATCCAACCTTCTCATCGAGGGTAAAGTGGCTTTAAAGTTAGACCCTCATAGTCAATAAACGATAATGTTTCATCTCAATTATTTTATGTAACCCCAAATAATTGTTCCAGTATGGAAAGGCAGTATTATCATTGTTCCGATATGTGGATTGATAGGGGCTGTTTAATCAAATACTTCATTTTCATTCTTGAAGATTTTATTTCATTTTCAAATAGCACTTTTCTTATAGATACATTTTGAATTGATATATGTGAACTATACTTAGTCTATGAAAAAACGCTACTTATTTTGCACGAATGTGAGTGCAAAAAATTAACCCTTTTCAGACGCCAAAATGACAATAGAAGCATCTTAAGTAAATTTATTGATAATATAAAGCATGGTCGCTTGGAACCTCTGCAGATAGATAGCCAGTCACAGCCACCTAATTAAAAAGACATTTGGAGAAAGAAATTGATAAAAAAGAGGACTGAGTATGAAGATCCTAACGGTGGAAGTAAGAAAGTGGGTTTAGTGGCGTGAGAAACGAAAGAAAGCAGGAGGAATATAGAAAAGAAAAAAGATGATCATTTAGTTCCGTTATCAGGTGAAGAATACGGTATAAGTTAATTTGAAGGAATATTGAGAGAGAGATATGTTCCTTGCATATAAGTTAGGGGATCATAAGTTGATCAACAGAAAAAGAAGAGTAGAAAGGAGAGTAAGGTAACAGCCACTGACCCCTGTCCGCTGAGAATGGAAAGACTGAGAGTTCAGATTTTGTCTAGTGTCCAAGCGAAGACTATCAATGTATTTTCGATCACTCATAGTAGAAAAAAAAACAAAATTTTGATTTTGAATCCCAACAGGAGTCTTGCGTCTTCTGTTCTTTTCCTTGTTGCAGCCTCTGTTTGCAAACATGTAATGAAACAGATTCCTGAATATGGTCAAAAGGTCCCCCTGCGGTTATCGTACATTATTCGCTGTCACCCCCAGGACCAGGTCATGCGACTCAATCAACCATCAAGTGCACCAGTTGACATCTAAATTATGTAATAGATCTTATTTTCTTAATCTACGAATAGCGGGTGGAGCGTTTATTGTGTAACAGTTGCCATTAATATATAGTCCAAATGTACTCCTCCGCACTTCCTGGAAATATATACTTTTGCTCCCACCGTAGATGAGGGGCAGCGAATTCCTATACCGACCCCAAACGTTTTGAACTTGGTGCTTCATACATCTATTATATTGCTTCAAGCTATTTTCATTTTACGTTTAACATGTAAGATAATTGAATTTATGTTTTTATTACATTTTCATGTAAGATTTATGAGACCACTATAAAACACTTTTTAAAATTTTTTACTTTGATTGTAAATACAAAATAACAATTGTGTAGTTCCTTTGTGACTGTGAGAAACAGTCAAAC